>VZSR01003183.1:1259463-1299936 GCA_013398615.1 Brachypodius melanocephalos | reverse complement strand
AAAAAAAATTAAGAAAGCAACATGTGTCTGCAGTTGGCACTGAACCTGCTGCCCCTTTTTCCCATTCCTCACCACGCTGCACAGACAAGTGTACAGGGACGAGTACATGCATTCCAGAGGGGAAAGATAAACCTGGACCCCGGAGTTGCACAGGATATCAGTCATTCTTTTTAATAAAGCAGTCCTTTTTCTACTCTTGCCAAGAAAATTAGTCCTAAGGTGCACACAAATAATTACATATTGTGGAACAGTAAATTATTACGAATGCCACAGAATTCAAGCAGCCCCAAGCCTGGGCCAGATTTTCAAATGTTTTGCAGATGTTTATGGTTTGCTGCAAAACTTTTGTCAGGTTACCCACACAACACAGCATTTACTGAAGGATTTTGGCACGTGGTGGTTCATTTTCTTTGCACAGGTGTTGCATTCCAGAAATATTTTGTCTTCTTGTAGAAGACTGCTGGAATTCTACTTAAAAAAAATCATCATGAAAGAAACCAGATCCTCTCATCTGGAAGAGAGGGGAGGGAAAAAAAAAAAAAACAAACCAAACCAAAACCCGCCCCCCCCCAATCAGTTCGTTTGCCTTTTCTTTCTTTTCAGGTAAAGAAAACCTCTGTAACAGGTAAAAATACATTCAAAACATGTTGCAGATGCCTGTATTTCTGCAGAACTCACAAACTGGGAGAGCACAGTCTGCTGCGGGGGCGATTGGCCTCTGATAAGAGATACTGGAGTCGCAGGTCCCAGCAGAGTGCCGGTGGTTAATAATTTCATTTACTGAGAGCTCAGCTGGTGGCCCTGCTGAGGTTTGCCATTCCTTGGGCCACGGTGGAGAGCCAGGGCAGGGGATGGTGCCCAGCAAGCCCCAGGCAGAGGGGCAGGAGCACTTTGGGCAGCAGCATCCCCACATGCCTCCATCACCTCGGCCCCCTGTGCCCCACCACAAAGCCTTTTGTCCCCAGCTTTTATTCCACACCGCGTGGGGCAGGAAGCAAAACACAAAAAACGGGGCTCCGGCAGCACTTTTGGACCTTTCCTCGGCTGAAAGGTTGCCTGGAGGCAAAGCGAAATGAAACCCTTGGGACTGAACAACTTTCCCTTTTTTAAGCATATGGAAATTAAACATTAAGCCCAAAAAAAAATTCCAGGAGCAGATATGAATCCAGATATAATACTGCTTTGTAGATATGGAAAAATACAACCAGCTATCTTCAACTTCCTAGACGTGCAAGCCACTAAGTTTTCCTTCGGGGTAGGAAAGCAAAGATGAAAATGCCAAAGGACTGTTAACCTTTAGAGACACATTTTAAGAGATAACATGACTGAACTCAGATAAATCGAAATTAAATTTAACCAACCTCCCACTCTTTAGCTACACTATCAGAAGAGAAAAATCTACAATTAGGGAAGAAACAGAAGGAAATTCAGGCATCTTGAACTGAGCAAGCTTCCATCTCTGCCGTGCAACTTCCTGATGATACTAAATACTGCAATTCCCATGTGCAGTATTACAGACTTGCTGTCTTAACAGTCCTCTTATGAGTAATCAGTGGAAGGGAACATTTAAATAATGTTTTGGAGTGCATATTATCTAGATTTGGCTGTTGTTCTCCCATTTAGAGCAAAATGAGTCTACATTTACAATTTACATACTTTGCAGTCAAATCCTCAAACCGCCCTTCCTTCTCGCTGTTGTGAATGGAGCTGTTAACATTTCTGTGCTCCACTGTAGCACCTAGGAATAGATGATCCTTTAATCTTTCCCTCTCTGGCTCCACCCACAAGTCCCGATTTCAGAGCACAGACTGTGATGTTTCTAATGAGCCAAGCATTAGAGTAAGATGGGCACTCACAGCCAGGAATGTGTGGCCAGAAGTGCTCCCATGAAAATAGAGGTGTGAAGGTACCTGCATGAGGAATCTTGATTTCTAAGGGGTGGATGAGGAGTGTTTCAGCACGAATATTAAAGCCTATATTAAAAGAAGTTTAAAAGAAGTTTTAATATATATTATTGAAATACTTACACTCCTATCCACAGTTTTTTTTTTTCCCAAATTAAACAACTAAGTTATGATAACCTATAGCACTTCTACCTTATCCCAAACATATTTTTTTAAAAAAATTCACGTGATTTTATGCACGTGTCATTGTTCACTCTTAATTTTTCTGGAGAAAGCTAAGCCATTGAGTGGACAGCTTTCACTGTCTAGGCATCTAAAACAGCTTATTGAAGTTTTGCCTTGGGGTTTTTTTTCAACAGTATTTTTTTTCCTGCAAGTTACAGCAACAGCTCTCCTAATTTTCAGGTAGTTCGTTTATAATTAGTTCACTGCAAGTTAGGAAAACAATTAGAAAAGCAGGAAAGTTTGTTTTCCTCTTTGCATTCACGAATAAAATTGAGATGTGCAATTATAGAGTACATAAATGGCTCACAAATTTTGAGGCACTTGGTGTTCAGAACCAATGGGCTCAATGCCATAGCTGTAGATATTAGTTTGGTGTAAGAGATCAGCTTTAAAAGCACAACAGATTTCAATAAAAATTTTTGCCTTGTATTCTGAAACATCAAACATAGACCACTAAAGCAGTCTTGAGACATCATTCTCGAGTATTTTAATTGAATTCAAACTGCTATGAATGAATCACATGAGACTAAAAGATCTATTATTTCTACTAAGAAATGTGAATCACTGTTTTCTAGCAAAAGGGGAGTGTAAAAATGTGAGTAAATGTCTGGAAGCAGTGCACGTGTGCCTAGAGAAACCCAACTGTGTATAACAAACAGCTCTGGTTAGCAAATTATATTGACCAATAAAACTGAGCCTTTGTTTAGGAAAGTAACTGGAAAGCAAAAATGCAAAACAAGATTACAGTTAATTATTTAAATCAAAGTGCTCTGCTTGTTGATTTAAATTGTGATTAAAATCAGGGATTTAAATTAATCCACTCTGGATTGCATAAACACCACCTTAATAAGAGGGAGCAGTAGCTTCATCACCCAAGTCATTCAGGAAGAGCACTGTGATGGAGGGCAGAGGAGCCTGAGGAAGTTCATTCGTGGACATCCCTCTGCTGCCCAAGCTCTCTCATTTTTCCCAAAAGAGAGAGAGAAAGCAAATGCATGAATGGGAGGAAGTGTGGACAGGAGTGTGCATGCATTAAAACATGCACGGGTACTATGAGGTAAAATAATGGCGATAATTTTTCATTAAAAGCAGGATTTTTCTCTCACACAAAATAAAGCAATTGCTCATGCATTCCACTTGCTCTTTCTTCCTTCAGCACTGAGGTGCCCAGCATGGTCCACGCTCACACTTGGCCATGAGCAGGAACAGCAGGCACACTCCCCTTTTGCCTGGTACTGACATTTAGCCAGTGTGTCACTCCAATAGCAACCAGTACTAAATGTTACACTGAACAGGATTCAGCTCTGCACTCACACACCCATACCCAACCCCTGCTCCAGCTTCTGCCAAGCCCTGGACTCAACATTTCTTCCTAGATAGCAGGGAGGTGAATAGCACAAACCAAACGGGACCACTCGCTGCTAAGGGAGATCTACTGCAACTCCACTAAATGCCCAATGCACTGCCAAGGTGATCAAAACACCAATATAATGACAAAGGAGCCATAAACTCGGTACTTGACAATGCAACCTGCGGCACATTCACTCCAAGGATGCTTTAATATCTTCTATGAGAACATCCTCTCAAATAATATGATTTAATTTTCAGCAGAGGTCCAATTACAACCAAATGAAAGCAGCTAAGCCTTTCTTCTTTCTGCTTCACAGCTCGATTTTGAAGGACAAACTACTCTAGCTGAGCCTACTTCTAAGGAACTACTTTTCTTCTTTGATTTTACAAGAAAGTGTTTTACAGGCCAGAGAGGATGAGTCATCAGAAAATCCTTGTCTCGTTGCCAAAAACCTGCCCCTCTTCATTATGAACCTAAAGATAAAAGCTCTTACAGTACATTAGCTGGCATACGCCTACACAGACAGTACAAATAAATTAATTGTGCCTAGCCTCAAACATCCAGAGAGGTGTAGTAGGAGCTCAGTCCATCTTGTTTCATTAACAAATTAAACCCTAATAGAGCATCAACAGTTCTCTTATGTACAGAAGCTTGGCTGTTGTGTAGAAAGGTTTTGCAGGTATCATGAACCCTTACAAATGTACATGGCAATTCTTCAGCTACTCACATTGCATAGACTGCATAAACACCAACAAAAATTGTACATGCTGGGAAAAAAACCTCATTAAAGTTGGAGTAAGGATATGGGATGTTGGCCTATTCAGAAACTGCACAGGATTCTGGAACCCAAGACTGAGGTGGTGGTGTTTATTAAAAAGGGAATATTGAGTATGACACTTGTGCACACATACAAGAAGCACAAAGTGTCTTGCATCTGACAAGAATGGCAAGTGTATTTGGAAGTGTGAGTGGACTGTGTCCACTCTGCTACATTCAGGTTTGTAATTCAGAATTTGAAAAATTTGCACTACCTGCAAACATCAGGGTTATTTCATAAAAAATATACACACAGATGTACTGGACAACTCAGACAATGAGAATACAGATCTAAAGGGAAGCCACTGGGTAAAGTACTGTACATGGACCAGGGACCAGAATTACTGGAGATAATCAACATTTACCATCAAACTCCTGCTACAGATGAACTGTTTTCCTTCTGGAATGCTCACAATCTTCAGCATGAGAAAGTTATACACAACCAACTTGAAAAACAAGTTTAACTCTACTTAGCCACAAGCTAAGATTACACCCTCAAACACACCTTTCTAAGATTTCTTATGAGAGGTTTGTTTGTGCAATACAGTTAAGGGCAATTTGTTAAAATTGCTCTGTGATTTTCTTTATCCTTTAACTGCATAATTTAAGCAACCTGCATTTTATAAGTTCAAAGAAATTTTTTTCTTTTGTAATTATGTATTCCTGCTCTTACCTCCTGAAAATAGAAAAGCTGTAGAGAGACAATACAGAAAAAAGAACCCGATGAGAGAAGCTGAGCTCCATCTAGCACAGAAAGCAACTTCTTAATTAATGAGAACAGAGAGTTAACATAAAGCACGAGGGTTGAAAAATATCTGCAGTGTGTGCTCCTGCTGCTCTGCCCCTTTGGCCTCTGCCCGCAGGGCTGGGAAAAGCCAGAGAGAAAGGCAAGGCACAGCAATGCCAAAAGCATTTCTCACCTGCCTGAAGCCTCAGCGATCCCTCTAGAGGGAATTTCACCCTCTTCCAAGGGCTTTGGACAGGCACCTGTTGAGGTCCCACGCAGGGTCCAGCAGGGCAGGGCCATGGCTGTGACACTGTGGACAGCTCTCAGCCAGGGCTGTGTCACAGCACAGCTCCTCTGCAGCTGGACAAGATAAATCTGGCCATAACAAATCTAATTTGGCTGACTTGGCTCGTTCTAGAAGAGAGGTAGGACATGTCCCTGGGTGAACAATGATAGGACAGATTTGACCTCAAACAGGGACCCTCAGCCAACCCTGCTCAAGCCCGGGTGCAGAAACACCACTGGCCAGAGATCTGGGAGAGAGAGAGATCCCAACTAATCAACTCTCTAGACTCGGGAGATTCAAACCCCCTATGACAGGAGCTGCAGTAATAAACCCTTGGCTGTTTGTTGAGGATGCTTGGTGAGTTCCTGTCGTTTCTGTCTCCAGCCAATGACCCTTGATGTAATAGGGCTGCTTCCAGCTTCATCCCTCCTTGTGCTCCATTTCAACCAGAGACTGTGTTTCCTTTCTCCTCCTGGCTGAGAGGAGCACACTGCTGCTGTCTGATGTCAGCAGCTCTAATGTGGTATTGCCCACATGGACACAGCTTCAGTGGCTCCCAAATAAACTCCCAACTCCATTTGCAGAGGCCAGAGTTTTCCCTGAGGTGTGACCAGAGACACAGATGCACACCTTGGAGCAGCCTCTGCTCCCACTGCACAGGCACTTTGGGTTTTTTCCAGAGATCAGTTTCGACAGGCACCAAGGCCAGTGCAGACACACTGGCCCAGACTCGTGACATCACCTGATTAATAAATCCAAGGAAGGTTTGGCAGCTCTGGCTACGGGCAGCCAGCCCGTGGGAGAGCAGCATCAGATAATACAGCCCTAACTCCCTGCCCTGTGCACTGCTTCAACCAACAAACAACTTTCTCACCAGCCTCCTGTACTAACCATCTCTTTATAGGGCCTCTTCTGCAAGCCCCAAGGCCCCCCCAAAGTGGACACCACACCTTGCTGTCACAGCTCCCACTCCTGGCCCTGGCCAGTGGGATACACAGGGTGCTGGGGATGTCATCCTCATGCAGCAATGACAGTGCCACAACAGGGAGCTGACAAAGAGATTGTGACTGCCTTATTGAACAGAGCCCAGAGCCACAGGCAAGCACCCTCCACCCCACCAGAACACAGCCAGGCTCATAGCCCTCAAAAAGGAGACCACTCTAAGTCCTTTTCTTTCCCCGTTCCAACGCCTCGCTATTGCAGAATGATACGAGCACTTAATTAGTGCTATGGGTTAATCGCCCTGCCCAAGGAGTTTCCCTCTGCTCCAAGAATAAAGGAAGCCAAGCCAGGTTCCCGTTATCCAGCTACCAGCACGGGCTCTAATAAAGCTCCATCCTCAGCCAAAGCCAACCACAGCCATCACACAGATACATAATGTCTGATGTATAACTGGTGATATCCTCTCTTTTATGGGGTTAATACTTGCCCTTGGGGATAATTGTGCAGGACTTTAGATGAGAGATTCCCATAAAAGGCAGTAAGAGCCACCCAGCTCAAACCACACATAACTCAAGCTAGTTTACCCCTTTGCATTATTTAAATGTCTCTCTTTAATGTGAATGCATCAATTTAAAGGCACAGTGCTGCCAGGGCTCCAGGCAGGCAGCTCTTCTCTGGCGACCAGTGTGTCTGTCCAGAATGTAAATTTGCAATGCATTTCAGAAATGTGCCTGTTCTTGGGCCTCAGGGAGCACAGGCAGGACTCTGCCATTCCCACTGCTCCCAGGGAAGGCCAGGTGTCATATCTGCTGTACCTGGGTGCCAGGCAGGCAGGGCTGAGCCCCTCTGACCTGCTGCAGATACTGAAATCCAACACACCAACATCTCAATCCTTGGGTGGTGGCAGCTCTGCTGACCGCAGGGGAGCACCTGGACACTCCATGAGTGGACCCAGAGAAGGAAGACAAGCCCCTGGCCCTTCCACTCTGCTTCCTTGGTCCTGGCTTGTGTGGTCCTTCTGCTAAATCAAAATTTACACCAGTCCGTGCAGGTAACCGGAGACTTTTCCCAATCACTTACAGCTTGGCCTTCCATTTTAAGATTGCAATTCTTTATCCCCCTCTGGGTTTATATTTGTACAAAGACTACCACAAGGTTCAAGTTACAGCAATTAATGAAATTTAACTACATTAATAGGGAGAAAGCCTTTTTTAACAACGATTTTGGTTTTAATGTTAAAAAACCTGCAGTAATAAGAGCAAGGTAGAAATACTTTCATTTGATTGCCTATTTCTTTCTCTGGCTGTATGTATGAACTTGTTTCCTGGTCAAGGGGAATTTTTGCAGGTAGGAAAAAACAATTCTGCCATGCACTCAGTCCTTGAGTGTCTTGTTTTTACAAGGCAGAAAGGTTTTGTCGGTCAGGTTACCTAGGAGTGAAAGTCATGTCTCATAATCCATAATTCTATTGCCCATTACACACCATCTGGTGACACAGTCAAAGATAATCTGATTCTTGTCTTTTAAAAACATCACATAGCTGTATCATATGGTGCATGCAATATGATAAATGACTTATTTAAATGTGCCATTTCTGTGCAGTTTACAATTTCATGGTCACCCTCAGCTAACATGAAAGCAGCTTTGAACAGGGTTTTTATTGACTGCTGTTTCAAATATCTGAATCCTTAACTGAGGTTTTTTACCTGTTTACAGTTACATCTAAAACTGTATGATTAAACAGCTAACATCTAACCAACCTTTAAGAAGCTTTTATTGCAACTGAAAGTTTTGCATCTATGATGGAACAAACATCACGACAAAGCTGTTCCACGTCCCAAAAGCAGTAATGCCTTTTCACAGTGTCTTTACCAGGAAGAAGAGCCTGATATAATTTAATTCCAGACTGCTCGCTCAGTCTAATGCAGGAGTTCTCAAGTATTTCCACAGATTCTGGGAGTCTACCCAGAAAAAGCTCCTTGCAAGGTAATCATCCATCAATACATCTGCAGGTTTGCTTTTGTCACTTTATTTTCAGTCTCAGAACTAGTTAAGAGAGCTGCCAAAAGTTGAATCCTCACGAAATAAATCAAAAAAAGAGAATCAATCATGCTGGGCAGAAGAAAGCTCTTACACAACCAACCTGGTGAAGGGAAATAGGCCATTTGCTGTTGCTCAACTCCTTTGCCAAACTATTTCTGTGGCCCTCACATTCTCCAAGGCCAAACCTTCAAACAACAATCTCATCCCCTTCTGATGCACAAGGCACACCCAAGACATTTTCAGGAGGGGTGGAAAGTAGTAAAAGAAGATTTCTGTGATTTGCAGTCAGGTTCTTCTGGGAAGATTACATATTTCTAGGAGGCTATAATGTACACGTGCATCTGTACCTACGATACAATCACATAATCACCACTCAGATCTAAATAGCTGGTTTTCCATGCAGATTTTTATTACTTTCTCTTCCTGGACTAATTAACCATTTTCAGATTTCTTTTAAACGTAGGAGAAGACTTAATTTTCACCCGACTCTTCAATTACAGCTCTGAACAATCCCCATTTTCCTTGCAGACTGTCGGGCTGCTGTGCCTTTTGCACCGGTAAGGTTTTGTTCACAGCAGAGCCTCTGGGCAGAGCACAAGCCTACAATAATCTCATTTAGTGATCCACCTGCATCACTCACCAGGATTTTCCACAGTCTCAGGCTTCCTTTGGAGAGGGGAAGGCAGCAGTGCTCCACTGAAAGCCAAATCCTCGCAGAGTTTCATGTCGGGCTCCATGGGGAGGCAGGGAGCATTCCCCAAAGCTGGCAGGAATGGGGTGGCACAGGGAGCCCCAGGTGCTCCATTTGGCTGCTCCTCTCCCACACCTGCAGAGCCCTAAAAGCAGCAGACCTCACCCACAGAGCATTTCCTCTGCCCTCCAAATCCAATCATCCCAGCCGTGCTCCCTCCGACCAGGCTGCCCAGCTGCCCGTGCTGTCAGGTATATTCTGCTACCAGGAGGGATTTGGATAAAGCATTAAAGTATCTGGCAAGCGTTTTCTTCAATGAAGACATGCTAAGGGAGCTAGGCAATCATATTTTTAACTGTGCTGCCTGCCAGAAAAGTGCACAAACTTCCAATAGCAAAGAAATGAGGTCATTTTGGTCATCTGCCAAAATCAGCACATTTCCTCTTTTGGTCCTGGATGCTGCACTTCCACAGTCCACAGCATGGGACAAATTGTGAGCAGGAGGTGTAGTCACTCAGGAAAAAAAAATAAAAGTAAACTGGTGGATGTTAGGTTTTCTTCATTTGAAAAAAAAAAAGGGGAGGGGGGAAGGAAAAGAGGGGGGAAAAAAATCATTAAGTGTCCTGATGTCACATGACCTCCTCCTGAAGATCTATTTAATTGGAGTCTGGTATAACCTTCCTAAGAAGATGTTAATACTGCTGTCCTGATGTTACAGCAGTGTAAAGCCTCATCCTGTTAAGGAATTCGAAAGGCTTACAGCAGGGATGCAGCTTTTGGTTAGAAGGCTGGACCTGAATTTAGCAGATCAGGATTAAACCCTGATTTTGCCACAAGTTCCTGTGGGGCTCTGAGCAAGGCTCCCAAATTCCCTTGCCTGACATCCTATCTTGATCCTGGTCTTGGTCTTTAAAAACTAAGTTTCCCTGAGCTGGGAATATCTCTTTGCAGAAGAGCAGAGTCTGGAACAGTGGATTTTGGATGCTCATTTGGGCTTCTTAATGCTAATGCAGCACAAACCAAAATGACAGTAGTAGTAATAATAATAATAATAATAATTATCTCTCAGTCTTTATTTTCAAGTTAATGTCTGCCAAAAATGTTAGAGAAGTTTCTCATTGTGGCAACTACTGTATTTATGGGCATAATTTCAAGCAGCTCATCTGAATAATTTGAATTTTTTATTAAGATTCTTTTCTCATTTTCCATTGAGAAGCCTTCTTAGATACTGACTCACTTTCAGCCTTGTAGGGAAAAGTGCCAAGCATTTGTTTTTCTTCTGTCTGCAGTAGTTATTTGACTCCTGCATTAAACTCAGCAAAGCCAAAACTGAATAGGAACAATCTTAATTTAATTATTAAATACATTTCAAGCTTCGCTGTGATTTTAAAAAGCACTTTCATGTGGGGCAGTGGAAATGTGCCAGGGCAATCTAAAAGAAGTGTATGCAATCCTCTGTCCCCACCCCTCCTTTCTTCCAGCCTCTCTCAAAAGGAGGTTAGGTGAACCCAAACCTAGCGGAGTCAGGGTGAGACAGTTTCACTTTAGGCTTCCTTGGCAAAAAGTTACCAGGGCATCCTGCCAAGGCTGCCACTTTTGAGATAAATATGACTTTCTTTCAGGGCAGTTTTATGAGGGGCACAGCGAGAGGCTCATATACTCTGGCAATTCACTTGCAGATTTAGCTGTGCAGCAGCTGCCGCTGCTCCATTATAAACAACAGCTCGCTCTGAAGTTCTCTTAAGGAGTTTACAAAAGGGACAGTGTATTTATCTGACGGCTGTTACAGCGCTGGGCAGATACACAGATGGCCTTTGACTCTCACCTTCTGCATCACACCCAGCCAAACCCCGGCCCACAGAAAGGGCTAGGCTTTAAATTTGCCTGCTCTCTTCCTGATGACTCTGCCTTCATCCCTCTGACAATCAGAGCCAGCTTGCTTTCCTTGGGAGGGTCAGATTGGCAGATGAACCACACTGAAGAGAGGAAACATGCTAAGTATGAAAACATTCTCCTAAGCTCTCACAGGAAAAGGATGCAGCTAACAATAAAAGAGAGCCACGCGTTTCTCTGCCAAGCTTCATCGTACGAGATTTTGCATTTCCAAAACTTGCATTTATACCACTCAAATGTCAGCCGTGCCACATCCACAGGAGGCACACATTCCAAAGCACCCTTCCTACACTGCCCATGGCCAGTCACTTCTGGAAGGTTCCTTTTGAGGTCAGCAGCAGGCACACGGATCAGCACAGGACCCGTGGAGGGTAAGGGGAGTGTGACTCCCCCCAGAGTACTGGCAGCTGCAAAGTGCAGAGCTCCACCACTGCCTGCCCAGTGCCACGAGTGATCCCTCAGGGAACACCTCCAGGAGCCACAGGGCTATCAGGGACTGCTTGAAGCAAGCTCCCTTCCCCAGGTCCTCACCCCTGTGCTGATGGCCTGGCCTCATGCTGGGCATGAACACCCTTTGCTGTGCAATTGGAAGGATAATTACTTAAAGTTTGTCCTTCCTGCTCTGGAGTCCCCTGCACTTCTTCAGTTTTGCAGAGCTGGGACAGGAAAGCCAAGGAGCTGACAAAAGCACGGTCTGGCCATGGCTTTGAACAGCTTGCCTTTTCCTGGCTCAGTGACCACATCATCTGCAGTTTCACTGAAAAGCTCCAGCCCTGACTGTCCTGGCCAAGCTTCATGGCTTTTTGTACCTCTTCAGGGAGCAACCAGAAGGAGCTTTTTGATGGGCCATCCCTATTCCAAGCATCCCCAGGGTCAGCACAGACCCACTGGCCTTTGTTTGGTTTCCCCAATCCCACCTGGGCAGCTGATTTTGCCTCGCTCCTCACTTTGTCCACGTGTGGGCAAGTCTGCCAAACAGGCAGCACGAGTGGGTTTTGCTGCACACAGGCTGCTGGACAGACTTTTGCAAGCAGCCCTTGGTTTACATCCAGTGTCTGACCAGTGGAGTGAATTCCCAGGTCAACACCTGCACTCCATTCTACAAACGTAAAATAAAACCAGAAAAGCTGGTGTGGGTCATTCTCAGAAGGGATCCAGGGCTCTGTAAGTTCCCTTCTTCTCATGGATCTGCAATCACTGCATATGATGAAAGCAGCCTATTAACAGTTCATCATAAAACATTCTCTGAGATTTTATGTCCTAAATTATGTATATGATTGTTTGGCCTGTTTGGTGACTTAGTGTAGTGGGAAATCTAAATCACTGTTGTTACACTTCTAACTAAGGATTTTTAAACAATTATTTTAATTAAAAGATTGTGGCGGGGGGAAGACGAGTTCTCAGAAAAACAAAACAAAACAAAACAAACTTCAAAAAAGCTGTGGTCATTCTTTGAGCAGCCTTAAATATGAACTTGATATATCTTCTGGTCCTGGGACACACCAGTGTCAGCATGTTATTTCTGCAAGGACTGAGACCTTTGCAGTCATTTCTGCACTTAAAAATGGTTCTTCACACGCATTTTCATAATAAAGCACTTTATAACTGTTACCTAATTATTGCTTAGAGCATTAAGTAACAAGGTATTATTACTCCAATTTCACAGAAGGGGACAAATCATGGAATCCGAAATACTCTGCTTTTGCGTAGGCTTTCTTGTATTAATTAATTATGAGACTTAATTACACTCAATCTCACCACTCCAAGCCAATTACAGAAAATTGGGTAAAGAAGCAGGGAAATCTGTTGTGGAGACAATCACTTACACTTTCCACACAGGTATGTAAAATGACTTTGCAAATATTAACTTGCCCCCTCAAAGCAACAGGATGGATTTTTCTGTGATTTTTCCCAGCTGTCCCCACACCAGTAATCTGAGCTATGATCACTTCTCCCAGCTTCCTCCCTCAACTCTGCCCCAGAAACCAAATGCAAATCTCTGCTCCCTGACTTGTGCCTTAATCACATGATCACCTTCCTTCCCAGAAGCAGTAAAATAAAATCTCCAGGCGTGTTAAAATCACCAGATTAGGAGGGCTGTAATGCAGTGATTTTAAGGGTTGGTCAAAATTGGTATATGGGATAGACAGACAGATAAATAGGCAGAAAGATAGAGATATATAGATAGATGTTTTAAACTATTTATAGCCTTCATTTATTTTGAATCTACAGCAATTTAATTCACTGAAGTTTTTCCCACAAGGGGAATGGTAAATCCTCTGAAGCATCACTTAAAAAGTTTTTCTTACATTGGAGTATCTATGAACACCCTCTGCTGAAACACTAATTCACTATTTCCCACAGCACACAGCCACAGGGACTCACAACACATTTCAATGCCTTCAACAGCAGCAGAATTCCACAGGGAACCATTCTCCAATTTCCAAGTTGTGGCTCTTACAGAGATGGACTAAGCCAAGGCAAACTGGCCTTTTTATATTACTACCAACCGATCCTCCCATAAAATGTGCACATTTAAAATCAGAGGAGAAACAAGAGCAATTATCTTTTGCAGGGCTGAAGATGGCTATGAGTTCAAGTAAGTTTAGTTTATTAAAACTGGGGAGAGATATTGAACAGACTGGATTTTTCCCTGATTTTTTTACTCTGTTTGCCCGTGAATAAAGTCTATAAAAGACTTTGAGAATAAAGGTGTAAACGCAAGTGGAGGAGGCTCCACCATTCATTTACGACTTTGACTTCTACTGGAGCCAAGATTTCACCCAGTCTTCACAGTTGTGACACTTTGTGCTCAGCCTGGGCTGTTCCAGCAGAACGTTCAGTCTGTGCTGGTGGCAACGATGCCTTGTTTGCATTGCACTACGACACACGTGCTACCAGAGTTTCACACACCACAGTGTTACCAAGGTTTATTTCAAATGCTCTCCAGTTCCCCCAGTGAGCCTCATGGCATGGCAGCAGAGCCAAACACAATGGGATCTGGCAGGCTGCATCCACAGGACCGCCTTGTGAAAAACGGGCAAAATAAACATTGGCGTTTCGACTGTTTCTTGTAGTTTTTCTAAATATTCTGAAGTAAAACAGAAAATGCTTTGCTGAGCCTGAAGGACCAAAGGATTTGCAGATGCAGTCAAATTGGGCAGTTTTCAAATGTACATTCCTCCTTACCCAGCAAAGGTTTCCCCTTCTTTGCCCAGTGACATTTCCACGGGGTCAGCAAAGGGCAGCTACAGTGTAAAACATTCAGAGATAATCCGGCACTGAAAAGACTGAGATGTCCAAATCCTCACCTAATGACAGCTTTACCCTCTCCCAAGTAAATTACTGCATCTCCTCAGGCCCATCCACCCTCATTCAGGCACAGGGGGTGGGGGCCAGGATCTCCCTCTGGCAGCCTTCAAAGGCACACAGCTCTCTGCTGTGAATATACTGACAACTAGGGACTTTCATGGCTTACCATGCACCAAAAATCCTGCAATAATTTCAGCACACAGCCCTCTTAATTTGGCTCCCATCTTCCCAGCTTCGGAACAGACGCTTCCCTCGATTAGGCAAGATACAAATTGAATTGTTAAAACAAATATCAGGACAAATTCCGTGTTAATGAGAATCATGTCTCTTCCATGCTTTTAATACTAACCCCTGAGCTTAATTATTATATTTAGTGTCTAGGGCAGCAACACTTCCTACTCAGCACCTGTCATGGGTCCAGCAATTAATTACATACCACTGACCTTCACAGAACACCATGGAAACTTTATTACTGTACAACTCAATTGCAGTCGTACAACAGTGCCCCAGAACTATGCCTTATTACAAAAAAATCGTGTGCTTACAGAAGGGATAGTTGAGCCAGCTGAACTATTTATAATTTGTGAGAATAAAAAACATTTCACAAGGTTTGCAACATACACACACACAAAAAAATATTTGCGGCCTTAATACAAGACAAATGTTACCGAGATTCGCGTTATAGACAAAAGTGGAATGGAAAATATTCCCCCAAGTCATAATGGCAGGGCTATGCAGTATGCTATTTAAAAACTATTCACCAGCGTCTTCGTCCTGTTAGCCAGAACTCTATGGTAGAAATTCAATTGGAGAAAGTCAATTAATTGAAATTGTGGTTCCACAACGGGGGGATTGGATGTGTAAGATGAAGCAGCGGAAGGAAAGGACTACACTTGCACACCCAACTCAGTACCAGGCCTGGGTTTTCCACCTTGGAGTTTCCTCTCTGCCACTTTGCTGCTTTGAGGGGGCTACATCCTGCTTACATCATGCTGCTGTGGCTTAACCCCAGCTGACAAATCCAAAACACAGCCCCACACCAGTATGATAAAGAAAATTAACTCCATCCCAGCCGAGAGCAGCACCTCTGCCTTACTCTCTTCTAGGAAAAAGCTGCAGCTCAGCACATTTCTTCTAAGTTCAAGAGTCTCCTTGCTCCTTTCCAAACCAAAGGGTTCACAAAATAAATAACTGTTGCATGACTACTCTAATTTCAAATTGGCATGCTAATGTTGAAGCTAATGGAAGCCAGGGCAAGAAGGTTTCAAGGGCTGCATCCAGGATGAAATAACCCGTCACGCCCAGAATTCCAGTGCCAGCTTCCAAGTTCCCAGGCTCAAGTGACCCAGCAGGACACAGCCACAAACCTCCACACTCACATATCTGCACCTGCTGCAGACTCAGGGAGGGGAAGGGATGGTGCAGGAGGTGTCTCAGGCTCTGTTGAGAGTGTACATGTGCAAGAGCTGCTGTTTTTATGGTTGGCACCATTCTTGTGCACTTCCAAGGCATTATGCAAATTTCCTACTGGAGTGATGGAGATGGCAACACGCCCATGTGCATGGTGAGGCAAAACACCCATCTCCTAAAGTCAAAGAGTAGCAAGAGATAACCATGGAGCAAACTGAAGGTCACTGCCCAGACATCATGCAGTCTTTTAAGGGAAATGTCATATATTACTGAATTTGCATCTCCCAAATGCCTTGTTTGATTTCCCACAAGCAATGGAAAATGCCTTGTGCCATGACAAATTCCTCAAATCTCAGACAATGCATTTCACTTCACCAAAATGCAGTTACAGCTGGGTTCACCACATCGGTCCAGTTTCACATCTTCTTTGGCTAAAGATTTGTAATCTCCTCTGCCAGCAAGATTACCCAGCAAACAAAGTTCATCAACAATGCTTTGCTCTGAAGGATCGCCTACACGTGGAATGGATGATGTCTGCAAGGCAATTCTGATGGCTGAGATTTTGTTGTTAGGGTTTTTTTTTTTCTTTTTTCCTAAGAAGTTCATTAAAATTTTTCAGTTGATGTAATAGATTCTTCCATCTCTTCAATACAGCAGAGGAAATGAAGTGAAACTAGCTTCATTGTAATGGAAAAGTGATTTCATAATTTAATTCACTTTGCTCCCTAATCACAAATGCTCAGAGAGCACAAGCTGGGGAAGGAAGGTGTAAAGCGATGCTGCAACCTATCACCCACAATTAAAAATCTCCTTTCCTGAAGGAATCTGGCTTGCAAACCAGGATGGAGCACACATGGTATTGAGATTACTGAGAAGTTCTAGGCAAGGCTATGGTTTAGAGGCAACAACCCTACTCTGTTTGAGACTAAACCCCAAATTCCCATTGATTTTGCTGACACCCTGGCTTAGATACTCTTGAGGCCTGATCACACAGCATATTAACACACAGAGAGGTGCCTGCAATGACTTGCTATACAGCCTGATGTAAAAAAAAAAGTTACAAAATGAACGCGAAGATGACAGACAAGCCTCCCCTCTCACAGCCAGGAAAGCTTTTATTGCCACCTCTTCAACACTTTCACTCCTGCCAGAAGTCCCCTCTGCCTGCCTGGCCCCTCCAGCTGTCCAAAGTGTCTCCTCCAGACAGCACTGCTGAGCAGGCAGTGCATGGATTAAACAGCATTACGTGTTCTTTCTGTCATTTTGTTTCCAGTAATTTACAAAATCATTTTTCTCACTGTGGATATTTTTAAATGAGGCAAGGGAGATGTTACAGAGCGAAAATACAAATCTCCAAGATCAGAATATATCAGAAACTTGACAATACTTAACATGTCATTGTGACCATGAATGTGTACAGAAACACACACACAATTAAAGTCGAGTATTTCAGAGGAGGTTTAGAAAATTAAAGCATGTTCAATGGGAAGCCTGTTTCATGTAGGATTTAAGCAAGGCTCTTCCATTTGCATAGATCACTTACAGCAACAGCAATTCATTAAATTCTCCCATAAAATCGTGCTATATTTTGTCTAAAGCGACACATTCCTTGCAGATCACAGTGCCTTTCTCATGCTGTTAATAAGATAATCTGTTACATGAGGCTTACAAATCCATTTAAATTGATTTTAATTAATGAATCAATCACTAGCCACTGATGACTTGGTCTACAGAAAGCAAGCAATTCAAAGCCCCAGGCTTCTAATCCAAAACCAAAATCCACATTAGAGCAACAGGACATCTCTCTGATCGATAGCAACACAAAGATGTTCAGTTCATACACATTTAGTGTGTGAACTTGATCAAAATGTATCTCCAGATCTTATGCATTACAATTCCCAAATTCAGGACTGTTCAACTAGAAAAGCAATATTAATTCATTTACATTTCTTTGCAAGGGGAAAAAAATTAAATCAAGCACAACTGTAACCTGTTTCTAAACTTCAGACGCTTATTCCACTTGAAGGTTTTTCCCTTTGTTCTTAAACAATCATTGTTTAACATTCATTAACAGAAAATTGCGTTTATTATGATCACAAACAGGAACAATGCTTTTTACATTTGCTTTGATGCCGCTGCTATTCTCCAGTGCTCAAGTGCATACAGTTCCCCTCAGACAGAAAACAGGAAAGGAGCGAGCTTTCCTCCCCAAAATCAGCAAGCAGAAGCAGCGGGAAGAACATCCTTGTTACTGTAGTGAGTTAATCATGATAATTATTGTTATTACAAGGAGTTAATTACAATGCAGCCAGTTAAACCCACCACGGGCGGTGCGATGCCCGGCACTGCAATCCCTGGAGCATCTGTCAGCATCTGCCTCCCCATGGCACGGGGGACACACCTGAGGGAGGCTTCTCCAACAGCTGGGGCTCCAGCACAGCATCTGGGGCTCAAACACCACCTGAACCAGCCCAGAGAGAGGAAGGAATGGTGCACGCCTCCCCAGGATCCTCCTGCAGGGATATTCCAGAGGAAGAGATGCTCTGGGCAGGGCAGGGAGGGTGAGACAGCCCAGCTGGCCCCCAGAACAGCCTCATGTTTGTGCAGCCACCCTGTGCCAAGGCCAGGCCACCCTGCTGACAGCAGGCTCTGCACATGGCACACACCTCTGCACTCACATCAAACCCCTACCCTGCCTCAGAGCAGGAGGCACTCGGAGATCACTATAAACCACCTGTACCAGAGGAGCTGGTGCTGAGAACTGCAATCATGGAGCACTTAACGCTGGTTTTGATTTCTTTAAAAGCTCCCTGCGCCTTTTTGGCCCATTAGCATCCCTTTAAATATTCTGAGAGGAATCCTGATCCCTCAGATTCAACAAAGCAGCTTGCCTGGATGCTCACTGTCATGTCAAAAGTCCCAGTTCTGCCTGTTTAAATGAAAAGCTCTGTATTTGTTTTCAACCAATACTGCATATACAGTTTAACTAAGCCCTGTCAAAAGTAGACTTTCTTTTTTTTTAATGTAGCATCTACTAATCTGTTGATGTCAATGCTCTTATTCTTCCTGGTTTGTTAAAAACAAATGGTGTTTTGGAGGGAAGAGTAAAAATAATTAAAGAAGGTTGGTTTGGCCTTGATGTGCTGCTAATTAATTAGAGTCAAATTAACCAAATAACAGGTACAAGATACCAAATTATCTTGCATAATATTTAAGAAAAGCATAAAGGGTTGAACGCTTTCCAGGTGTAAACACATTAAGATCAACATTGTACCAAGCCCAAATCCGGCCCCATTTTCTCCAAAAGGTAAATAGTTCATCCCCCTGCACAGATGTCAGAGCATACAGGCACTCCAAGTTTAAAGTAGAGATCCTGCAGCCAACAATGCTCCACTGACACAGAGACAATCAATGTGTCCTTGATTATGAGGAGGCAAACAGTTTTCACTAAAAAAAAAAAAAAAAAAAAAAAAGAGAGACTGAAAAACAAATCATGTGTTTTTATTTTCTAAGTTCCAAGTTTGGGTTGGGTTTTTTTTCAAGCCCTTTTGGAGCGTTGAAACGGAATAAAAATAGCTTGTTGCACAAGCATAAAACAAAGTAACTGCTAAATAAACATTTTAAATATACTCCTATGTGCTCAGTTCTCACTCCCATTAGTCTTCAGGAGTTGGGCGATTTCACAAAAATATCTTCCTGTTTTCTGGAAAACTGATTAGATGGGTTCTGTCCAAGACTTGTGCCATAACGTGTTCCCTTTATTCCACATGCTGAATGTGACTGCTGGAAAATGTACTGCAGCACAGAGCGCACTATATGCCAATGCATCCTGACATTCAAATCAAGACCACAAATTATAAACAGTTTCAGCAAATTGACTCGAGTGCCTTTGTTCCTCAGACATACATCTTCCTATTGCTTACAAAAGCAGCATATACTAACCACGAACGCTGCTATAGCCAGTACTGGGAAAGGAAGTTATTGAAGCCTGGATTTCCTGCTTTCAGCCCAAGCCAAGAACTGTGAGGCTTGTAGTGGTTTCAGGAACTGACTCATCTAATGATTCATGGATAAGATACTGGTTTTAATATATTTCTGATCATGAGACTCAAACTTCAAAAACAGCGATGCTTAGTTTTTATTTTAAAGTAAAATAAAATAAAATTTAAAAAAAGAAATACATAAATCAAGCAAACTAATATTGTCACGGGACAGACGGGCTAATAATTATTAATGTGTTTTACAGTCAACTCTGTTCAAAAAAAAAAAAACAAACATGTGTTAAGCATCCTGGAAATTCATTTCAATTAAAAAATCCACTGTCAAAAACTTGAGTACTTTCACTGCAGTCCTGATAGAGCTGAAATTCAAGTGGAGAGCAGCTGGGATATCAATGCATTTTTAAAGATACCCTTAGGTACAGGTATGACTGCTACACCCCAATCAGTGAATCCTAGATCTACCATTGTTAATGCACCTGGGTTTCTTCAGCTGTGCACAGAAAGTATCATCCAAGATTGGCTGGTCACAAACACTCTGGGAAGTTTTGTTTCAGGAGCGACTGAAACTGCCAAGGTCAATCATAAAGCAATGACTAACACTGGATTTTAAGTGCTCTCACACACACCCCCCCTGCATTTTGTGCTAATTCAGAATTCAGGCCCAGCCGTTTTCATGCCTTGAGTTCTTCCAGAGGAAAGCGATGCCTTCCAGAGCATCAAAACCCTTTTTGCCCACAACACAAATCTCATCAGTATGCTGTAACTTGAACTGCCAGGCTCTTGCACCTAAAAAATAGCTGGTGATGGAAGCTGAATTCTGCCAGGCTCATGTATGGAAAAGTACTGGTTTACTTTTTAATTTCTGAACTGCAAGCTGCAGCCACTCACATCCTCAGTGCAGCACGGTGGGGACAGAGGGGAATGTCAGCATTTCTCTATTTCACTCTGAGTGCAACCAGCACGGCGGGGGGGGGGGGAAAGGGAAAGAAAAAGAAAACAAAATGCATCTTGCTCGGTGGAAAAGAAAAAAAAAAAAAAGAAAAAAAGAAAAGAAAAAACCCAGCAGTTAAAACACTTGACAAGAAAAGGCCAAAGTGCGCTCCGTGGCTGGCAGTCATTTTATGGCTATAGTCCTACAGCAGATTTACTTAGATGACGTCAGTGGCTCCAATCCAGCTTTTCTTTGGTAGCATTTACCACTTGCCTCTTGAAGCCTCCACTATGCTACAGAGCAGTAGACCATAATCAAAATTCCCTTTGTGAAATAGAGTTTACCTCAGGGCACAGAGGCATTGCGAGCTGAATTGCAGGCTCTTCACCCTGTACTGCATGCCCAGAAATAAATAACCTACAATACTGTACTCTCCTTAATACAGAAGGACCATTAAAAGCAGCCTGCTACCTAAAAAAGGCTTCTTTAATTTGTTTCCAAAAAATCTCAGAAGCCAGAATATTAGTTAATTTTCCAAGCAACCAAGAACTATAATAATTCCGCAACCCTTTGGTCTTCTTCATATTGTTTTTAGAGATTTTGGACGATAAAGTTATTTATGGGTCACTGTTTTACCAGCAAAAATTATTACTAATGCTAGAGGCTAAAGAGAATCTGTATAGCAAACTGCATATTTAAAGTTGTCTTCCAAATGTGCCCCTTCAGCTGCTTATCTACAGCTGCTCAGTAAGCATATAGTAAACATGCCAAGAAGCAGAGCAAGAAATTACTGTGCATAAGTAATAGTCAATTTAGTGAGCAAAATGCACATTAGTTGGAGCTGTGTATTTCCTATCACAAAGCAGTGGCTGAAACCAATGGAACACCAGCAAAGCCAAGTCGAGGGGATACCAAATAAACTAAAACTTCACAAGCTCTGAGGATTAATCAAAATAACCCCCACAGCCATACGAAAAATGTGTCTTATGGTACCAAATAAATATAGATTCGCTATGTTTTAGCAGACCTATCAATCCAAAGACAGCCCTGCTCATTATGGGTGGTAACTAGATACATGAGTGAACTGAAAATTGCCTCTCACAGTTAAGCACTGAGAAATAACTCACAGGGAAGATGCATGCATGCCTCAGAGAGCTGAAAGATTCAATATCCCTCCTTTCCTTTGCTTACCTTGCCCCTAATCACACCAGGATGAGACATCACTCTCAGAGGTGTAACCTGCAACGGGCCAGAAGCAAAAAAACCACTGCTATCACCAGACTGCATGAGTCACACCATGGACCTGAACTCTAACTCTGAATTTAAAACAGATTTAGACTTTGGGCGCAACGCCCAAACCTGCTCCAAGTGGACGGACACACACATTTCATGTCCCTGCAGAGAAACCAGAAGCCCTCCAGCAGAGCCTCAGATGCCAAGCCAAGGGCAGGGAGCCTTTGTCATTTTCTGCAGGTGCCAACATCAGCTGAGGCAGAGCAGCAGGGTGGGAGCATCACCTCTCCCTTCACTGCCCACCCAGCTGGCCCCTGAGTGCTTTGTCAGCTCCTGCCTTTTTCCAGGCAGTTCATCTGGGTGGACTCCAGTGAAATGGTGAAGAATGCCACCGCTCAAATTGCTCACATTTCTCTGCTTCAAATGGACAGGAGGAAAAACTTACTTCTCTTTGACCTCTTCCCATTACTATAAAAAAAGTGGTGTCGGCAAATGGATTCAGAAGATGACCGTAAATTTCTTTGAGAGAGAACCCAAGTCCTTCTCTTGGTCGTTGAGGATCTGGACATGAAAGGCATGGCAAGCACAAGTGGCCCTTTCTTTTCAATATCCAAGGCAAGGAAGGGCTGGGAGCAGCAGGGAAGGGACCCCACAGTGCCACCAGGTCCCTGAGCAGAGGACACCGGGTAAGGAGGACCTGGCAAGAAGGATTGCAAAAGGAGAGATACAAAAAAAAAAAATGAAAATCACAGGGATCCAAAGGAATATTTGTGTACTCCCAAGGAAAGGGGAGGGTTCAGGCAGCCAGGGACAGCTGTGGTGCCCTGCAAGGAACAGCCAGAGCCAGCCTGTGGGGCAGGAGACGCAGGAATGTGCTGCAAGGTCAGAGAGCAGCACAGGCACATCCAGCCCTAAGGACACCACGGAGGCACTGAATGGAAGGGCTGTATTTATGGCTGGAAACTTCTCCTGCAACAAAATAATTACTCCCAAAGGAAGGCAGGGCTAGGGGGAAGATGAAGGAACTTCCACTGAGTCTTCCAGTCTTCTCCAAAGCTTTCGGTTGATTGTGGAAAAAGCAGAGAAAAAAAAAAAAAATCAGCTGACAGCAGATATAGGGACGTGACTGTTTTTAAAGGTTAATTTTTTTTTGAAAGAATTAAGGTAAAACCAGGGATGTGGAAAGTGAAACTGTTTACAGAGTTTTGCCTTTTTATTTTAAACTGTAAACCAGCTTTAGGACAAAAAAAAAAAAAAAGTCTGCACTGATACTGGTGATAGATTAAGTGCAAATTAAATTTCCTGTCTCCCATTTATTATTCCCCCAGATCACCATATTTTTAAAAATTGAGATACACATAACAGAAGGCTTTAATCCCCTAAACCTCTATGAATTTACCTTTTCTTTCAAAGTCTGTTCTGACATTTTCTCCCCTCAAAACCAAAATGTCATTCCTGAATTATAATCTCCCAACAGAAAGACAACCACGTAAAAAGAAAAAAAAAAAATCAACCAAACCCACACAAACAAACCATGCCAGCTAATTCCAAAAATAAGCACCGCTGTTCACAGCACCGTGAGGTGAATGAATGGTGAGAGATTCCACCAAGGGAATAATTGTGATGTCTATAATGTTAAGGAATAATTTGGCACCAGGAGTACCCAAGGCCATGCTGGTTGGCGATTCAAACACGAAGCATATCAAAACACTACTGATAAGCTAAATTAACAGATAGCTTATCTGAAGCATATACTGGCCATATGGTGCCACAACTTCTGTTGCCTGTTGCTGGCATAACAATGGGCTACTGCAGTCTTCGACTGGAAGCACTATTTGACAAACTGTCAACAGCATTTTTACTTTTTTTTTTTTTTTTTTTTGCACAGCTTTAGGGCAATGGCACACTCGCCTATTTGCATTTTTTTTTTAAACAGGTGAACAAAGAGTAAACCAGATGTCGACTTTAGAAATCGAGCTGTCTGGATCAGGAGATTTAACAGAGGCAGGCATACTGCTACAGCTCAAATCTAGACAATGAGCTTTTCTACAAACACTCTGGCCTAGGGGAGTGGCTATTTAAAACACTTGGCTTCTTTTATTTCAGCACTATGGAAGTGAATTCTACTCTTAAGTGCCAGCTCAAATGAAGTCATTTTGTTTCACTGGGGCTTTCTTTGCATTTCAGAAATGTAGCATGTTCTGTAGTAACGGAAGAGACAAAAAAAATGGGGGGGAGGAGTGTGTGATGTGGAAACCAGCAATTTGATCACACAGGGAAAAAAAAAATCTTTGAAAGGACGATTCAAGTGCAAGTTACATGAAATTTACTTTTCCCTCTTTAAAAAAAATAAGACAAACAAACCAACACAACCAAAACTAACAACAAAAAAAATAAAACCCAAACCACTTCTGAGTGCTTTAGAAAGACCTGATATTTACAACCCCCTCAAGCTCCACAAAGACAAGCAAAACTTTCCAAGGGGACCTGAATATGTTACAGAAACACATTAGTACCAAAAGTATCATGAAAGTTGTCTTCCTGCTTTATTTTAAAAAATAATTCTTACTATTTGAGGAGGAAAAAATTATTTTCATAACAACACAGTGATCTACTCAATCATTTCAAAAATTGACAAAATAAAAACTACTGTAAATCAATATATAGTAGGTCTGTCTATGACATTCAATTATGAAAATGTGCTTTTAGCTGTGTTCTGTAGGAGAGTGAAAGACATAATGAGAAAAATAGATAACTTTCTGTTCTAATATTCTGTTCTGCTTTGATAGGCAGTTATGGGAACATATTTATTTTCTGATTTATACTCGGCTAAGTATGTAGCATTTTTAGATTATCTTTTCAAATTGTTCTTGAACATTCTCAGTTTAAAAAAAAAACACAACTCCTTTCATGTTAAGTTGAGATTGCACTTGAACTCCTTCCAAAAGCCAGAGCTGTACTGAATTATGATAATTAGAAAGCTGTGCGCATAAAAGGCAGCACAGTTGATGCATTTAAAAAAGTTCATGCCAGAGAATATAAGTTCAATATGTTCTCACATAATTAACATTTCCCATCATTAGCAGCAGTTTTCAGTTCATGTATCTGTAAAAACAACAGCACTCGTCATTGTTTTAGATTCCCAGTCAATAGCATTTTAATAGTTTTACACATAATCCCAAACTTTCCTTCCCTTCCCCCTCCCCGCACATGGAGATTTCACATTCTACCTCCTGGCCTGCTAGCAAACAAACTTGGATTCTGTGCTCCTGCTGCCACACAGACCAGCCCTGACCAGAAAGTTTAGGAAAAACCTAACAAGGGCCAGAAATCCAAGAGGGCCTTTGCAAAGGTCCGGCAGGATGCAGGGGGAATAATCACATTGTTCCAGTAAACAATGAGCAGAAGACAAAGAACAAGAAGTTGTAGGTGATACCTTGGGCTGGATAGGAGCCAAACTAAACCAGGCTGGCTCTGACAAGGCAGGCACAGGCTGGAGGGACCAGGAAATGGGGTCACAGCCCTGCGCCAAGCGGGCAAAGCAACTGCAAACCCTTCCCACACTCCGCGGATTTCCATCGCGTCCCGGACGCGTGTGCAAAAATCCACCCGGCAAACGAGGGCATGTGGCACATGATGGGCCACTCTGTGAGACTGCCTGGGCAGAATAACTGCAGTTAGTTGATGGGAGCTGGATTTTGACTTCAATCCCTGTGTTTTGAAATTAATATAATTCTGGTGGAACATTAATAACCTGATCCGGTGTAAAAGTTGCTGAATCTGCATCGACACAGGCAGAAATTTCGGCTTTACCAATAATGAGGTGAAACTCACAGCGATTGCAGTGGAATCAGGGCTTCACACAAAACCAAGAAGGCTGTTGTATGAAATCAGAAAACATTTAGCTGAATTTTATGTGACAGATCTCAGGAGCAGATTTGAAGTTGCTGCCTCAAAGGACTTAAGTCTGCAACTTTTCACTCTCTTCTGTTTTGGAAATGAGCAATCATTAAAAACCAAACACAAAATTATTCCAGGAAATATTATTCCATCCTTGTTCCACTTGCAAAAGTCAAAAGGAGTTTTGTCCAAGAACAGAGAGCAAGATATGGTCATAAAGTGGGAATAAATTGCAGAGATTTTTCTCCTAAAACTGTCTTCAGCACAGCTTAGAGTCAGTTGGCTTTACAATTACTAATGCCATTAATCTGTTCATATATCACAGGATGCAATTTAAATTACACGGCACTTGAACAAACTGCCACGAACCCTGTAACAGCCCTTGCTTGCAGGGAGATGATTTACCTCCCAAAGTTTCTAAAATTTTGTCAAGATTCAAACAATTTTGTAACAGTGGAGGACTGCAGCTTAGGAATATGAAACATCCCTGCTCGCGGCAAGCGCTGACGGCAAAGCGCAACACGGCAGCACAACAGAAATCAAACCTCAGGTCCCAGAAAAAAGGGAACCATTTCTCCCATGAAAAGGTAGGCCTCTCTGATGAGCTGGAGACTTCAAAATAAGTTTTAAAGGGCTAGTTTTCACCCTCACTACAGCCAGTATAATCCAGCAACAGGCCACGTGAAGTTGATGGAATTAACGTGAATTTAGATCAGATTTCTGAAAAGTCAGCCCTCACCCCATATTTGCACATGCTCTGAATAAGAGCCTGAATGAAGTGAATGATCAGCTGTTAATAGAAATTTGCCTCCAAGTCTTAGGCAGATTACAAGTTAAGCAGAACATAAACCCCAAGCAGAAATTTGGAAAAGTATGTGTGTCAAATCAGCATTTTTTAAGATCAAAGATGTCCTTCTTTAGACATCAAATATCACACTAACCATGCACATAAAGCACATGCTGTAAATATCTTAGTATTTGATCCAGCAAATGTTTATTCCTATGAGTCATCCTGGTCACTTTAACCTGAGCAAGGATTGTATCCAGCCAATATTCTCTTCTTAAATAAATGGAATCGCTACAGAAAGACAGCTTTTAAACCACCTCTGGAGGGGTACAGGATTAATAGTAATGACATGAAGAAATATCAGCTAGAACGAGTGATGTGTGTATATATTTGTATTTACATGTGGTACATATCCAGTAAGAAACCATGTGCTCGCAACAGGTTTGAAGGTAACTCTCTCCCAAACACACACATCCAGAAGTGTACAGTAAATCTCCATGTTTTGGGAAAAGTCTTAGGCACCTTCTAATAAAATCAGATTACTTCTGGTGAAATTCTTCCAGCAGTAACCATTCTGCTTTACAGACTGAAAACTGAGAGCTGTATCATGATACACAACCACACGTTTTTTACCTTTCCCCTTTTTTTAAATGAAAGATGCCAGTATTTCTCTATAGCTCCAGTTTTTATTCCTGTATTGCCTTGAAAGTCTGCTCACAATATCATCACAAAGCCAGCTTAAACAGAAAGAAGGAAGATTTTTTTTTTTTTTTCTCCTCAGCATGTGACTCAACTGAACTTAACTTTTTCAGGCATGGACAAACAAAGCCCAGAAACCACTTTAACGATATCCAAAACCACTACAGCACCCAGCAGCAGCAACAACAACAAAAACTCACTGGTTCCAAGTGACACCAAACATGCTACACACATGCTCACACATCAGACACACTATCATTGCTCAGCTGGACACTCGTGGCCAGGGCTACTTGGTAATTAAGTTTCTGCTGTTCTTTTCTAGCTGTTTAATTAAAACTCCTTTAAGCACGCTCTGTCTTTACTAAGACTCCCGTCAAATCAACATTTTTCCTTTGCTTCAGTGCTCCTGTACACCCCACTCAGCACCGACTAAGAAGCTGTGGAGAATATAAAACCACAGTTTGAGCCTCAAGAGCTGTTGTTCCACTCTCCTGCCTGAAAAGGCCAGCAATATTTACTTCACCAAAGCGGCGTACGCAGGATGGATGCTCAAAATACACCCAACGTGTTTAGCGATAAAGTACTTTGCAAAAGTGTTTCTGGATTGCTAAGAAGAAAAACGGAAAGAAATCCTTTGCATACTCAACCTACCACAGCATCCAAAATTTCTGCTTGGTCAGCTGATAAAAACCTGGAGCAAATAAAATGCAGAATTATCCCTACCAGTATAGAAAACACTATGACCTAATTAAACACCAGTGCAGTGTGAAAAGATGTAACTTGCCACAAAGGTGAAAAAATAAACACACCTCTAAAACGTTTACCCTTTGTGAAAATATTTCCAAAAAGTGGATTTTAAAAACTTTTAACTTCAGAACGTGATCCAAATATAAAATCTTCAGTTTTGCGTTTCAAGAACATCCACTGTGTTAATTTCTGTACTTCTATTCCCAAATAAAGGAAGCGTTTGTGTGTATATAAAAATACGTATGTTCACATACAAACAAACATGCAAGCTTCCCTCCCACCCCCAGAAGTAATTTAATACCCAGGTCTGTGTCATTTTTAATAGCACCATCTTACCATCAGTACAATCTAATATTCTATAATGGTATTCCCCAACTATTTATAGAGATAGAATACATCATACATTACAGACACACATTCCCAATCTAGGGTTGTAAGAAGAACCCTACATAATTTAAAATTAAGCCCTAATGTAATTATAATCATTTTTGTTTTCGTATTCAATTGCAGGTAGCACTTAGCTATTTACATGAATTTTCCTGTTAGAGGCATTCCCACAGAGATTTCCATACTGGCTGTGCTGCAGAATAACTGAGCATGCAGCCAGGCAGGACAGCGTGTTACCCACACAGCTCCCAACTTTGCCACTGCCCAGCTCTGTGAAACCGCTAACTGGCAAGATTGCATTTCCAAACTTTATCAGCACGAAGAGAAAGCAAACACGCTCCTGCTAATACAGGAATACAGCTGCAGATGTACTTTTTTCTCCCTGAGGCTCTGCCATTTCGGCTTACGTTTCTTACAAACGCTACTTCAAGTCAGAAAATACCGGGACAATCTGATGTTTCTTGGCCTTCCTTGCCTAGAAAGGAACAGCTAAAAAATACTGGGAGCCATTTACATTTGGAGAATGTAGGGCAGAACTGCTCCCTAACTTTCCAGCACTTCTGGAGGTCACTTTTCATTTCTTCATATCAAAGGCAGGCACTTGTTTCTAATAAGTTAACAACTCTCCTGAGAAACGTGGGTGGCTGGTATTTCATTGTTTCATAAATATTTTTATATTGGTAACACCGTTCAACTTAAAACAGATTTCAAGAGGAGAAAAATCACGACTAGCACCGTGCTCGACAGAGGCGGGAGCGCAAACTTTTTTTCCCCTTGGTGAAAACAGAGATATTTCCTCCCTCCTCTCGCTTTATTTCGCCTCGCTGTTTTTGTTTGGTTGTGTGGAGGGGGCCGCTTTGTTTTAATTTGGGTACAAAAGGCGCACTGTATAAGTTTTCCCTCCCCCTTGGAAGTGTACTTCCTTTGAAAGCGCTCCTCCGCGAACAAAGGCTGCCACCGGCCCTCCGCACCAGCGCCGGGGACAGCTGTGCGATGGAGCTCTTCAAAACCTCGGCGAGACACGAAAAAAAAATATAAAAACAAAACAAAAACAAAACCCTGCGGTTCCTACCGAAAGGAAGTTTTCCAGGGACAATCTCCTCGGTGTTGCTGTAACTGCGACTTTGTCTTTTTTGGATACAATGTTTCTGCTGACTCCCGAAAATTTTCCACTTGAATGTGCAATTAACCAGCAGCGGCGGCAGCAGCAGCAGCTCTGGAGAAGGAGAAGAAGCAGCGAAAAAGGACATTCCTTCTTTCATCTTTTAGAGGAAAACAAACGCGGGGAGGGCAGCAGAGCTGGGGGCAGCGCGGCGAGCGGAGCTCCGCGCCAGGCCGGGCCGCCCGGGGATGGCTGCTGAGCGCTGTGAGCCTCTGCGCCCAGCCCGGGGCTGCTCCCGGCGTGCTGGCTTCCCCGCGGATAAAAAAAAAAAACAAAACAAAACAAAAAAACCAAAAAAACCAACAAACCAACCAAAAAAAAAAAAAAAAAAAGAACAAAAAATGTGAAAAATGCCAAGGATCGGTGCGCGCGTGTGCGAGGGGGAGAGCCTCTCTCTGTGTATGTGTGTGTGTGTGAGAGAGTGAGTGAGTGCGAGCGGCGTGTGAGCGCGCCCGGTGCCGGGCGGTGACTCAGGCCACTGAGTGTGAGCGGGGGAGCGGAGCGGAGCGGGGCGGGCGGGCAGCGCCTGTTGCAGCTCCGGCCGCGGCCCCGCAGCGCCACAACTCCGCGGCGAGCAACTTCTCCCCCCCGCCGCGGCCCCCGGCCCGCCTGCCCCGGCACCTGCGGGGGAGCCGGGGCCCCCCCGGGCCTCCCCCGGCCGGGACGGGCCCCCCCGCCCCGCCGCACAAAGCGGCGTGCGCGCCCCGGCCCCGCTTACCTCCGCGCCGCGGCCCCCTCCGCGCACCGCCAGCGCGCCGCGCTCCGACGGCAAAAACTTCGCCCGCCGCCCCCGGGCCGCCCCAGCTATTTATGGCCCCGCGCCTATTTTTAATCCGCCGCTCGGCTATTTATACCGCGGCCGTAGGTTGCCGCGGGCCGGCGGACGGAGCCCTCGGAGGATGAGTTGCTGCCCGGCCGGCGGCGGGGCGGGCCGGGCTCCCGGCCGGGCTGCGCGGCGCCAGCGATGCGAGGAATGCGCGGAATGAGGGGAGGAATGAAATGAACGCGGGAGCGGGGCGGCCGCGGGGCGGAGCGCGGCCCGCCGCCCCCTGCGGCCGCGGGCGGGCGGGCGGGGCCGCGGGCGGAGCCTCCGCGCAGCGCTGACCTCATAGGGGAGCCCGCGGGAGGGGGCCCGGCGGCCGGCGGGGGCAGCGGGCACCGGGGGAAGCGCGGCACTGGGCTCCGGGGCACCGCGGGGCCGTGCCGTCCCGCAATCCCCGCCATGGAGCGCAGGCCGGGTCCGCAGCACGGCGTGCGGTGCCGTGAGACGGAGTTCCGAAGGATGCGCTGGGTGGGGGTCTGCCCTGGGGTCCGGCTGCGGGACGGCTCGCCGGGGAAGCTCAGCCTACACACACCCCGGGTGCCCTGCAAAGCCCGGTGCAAACCCGCACCGACCGCCAAGAAACGCGGATATGTGTCCAAAAGGCACAACACAGCCCCACAGCATGGGGTGAGAAGACATCACACCCCAAATCGACAACACGGCCCGGGGGTCCAGTCTTCACCCTCAATCCAGATCCTGACCTTTCTCACAAAACTGTCCCCAGATCCAGATTTCACAATGTCAGTTTTGCACCACTCCAAATGAGTGAGCCTGGGCACCACTGGATTATCTTTACCCTTCTTGTTTTGTGCAACCCAACCCCCAGAAACGCTCCCCAAGCCGCATCACAGACACGTCCCCTTCAGTTAACAATCCGCTACCCTATGGAAATAATTCCAGGGAAGGCACAGCTGTTGTGCTTGTGAAAATCCATATTTGCATAAGCAAAATGGATAACTGGACACCTTGGCGTTTGTGAAATAAATTGCTTTGATGTGCAAACACGCATTTCTACCCACCTCGGAAAGTTTGCCCAGCAGGGCTATCGCGCTTGGAGTGACCACAAAAATCACGTTACAGCCTCGGAAGAACAACGTGTGGGCATCACCAGGCGGGATTTACACCTTCACATCACACCTAACTTCATGACATGCTGCTGGAATCCCCAGTAAATGCCCTGCATATTAATTTTTGGCAGCATTGAGAAGGGATGCCCGGCGTTCTGTGAACAGCAGGAACAGGCTTGTCCCGGTGCTTTCCCAGCACCCATCCCGTGAGACAGCCATGCTGTTAACAGACATCCTTGCAGCCCGTGGCTGACCCCAGAGCCTCTCGAAAAGGAGCCACTTGAAGCTCACACTGCAGTTTACAGCGAGGCTGCAGCTGGTTTTTACCTTTGCAGAGCAGGCACGGGGTGTGTATGACGGGCAGAAGGTGCAGGGTCCTCGCTGGTCACACACATGACACTGACTGAAAGCTGCCAAAACAGCCCCGCAGAAGAGTGTGCAACAAGTAACAGTATCAAACCAAGCCAAAGTCTGAGCAGGTCTTGGTCAAAGGACTGTGAGAATGCAAAAATGAGCATATTTTAGGATGCTTTTTCCCCCAACACCATTCCACACTGGCTAAAAAATTTCTTCCCCAAAACAGGCTACAAGAAACTCCTTCACACAAGCAGGATTTCTTTTCTCTCCAACTCCTTCTTTCCAAATAGCTCTGGTAATATAGTCTAATAAGTGTCTGAGTGCCTGCACAATTGGTAAAATTCAATCACTTTGCAGATGTCTGCACAAAAGCCATAGTCTCCTGAGTGCACTTAAAGATTACCAACTCTTTTCCAAAGCTGGAACAGAAAAAGGGGACAAAACATTGCCCCCTAACACCTATAACAGATTTTTTTTTTTAGTCACTAGGCTTTAAACTCCCCCTGCTATACTCAGAAATGTGAAATGTCTTTAAATAAATGTGATTTTTTTTTTCCTCCATAAGGCTTGCAGAGGAAGTACCAAGAACACTGACTCTTAAATTCTGTGCACATGCAGGGCCCAAAAGGTGTCACAGCTCTGTACATGTGGAGGGAGAGCAGCAAATCATTGGACAATGGATAAGGAGGGTTTGGAAACTTCTTACCTGTAGAAGCTCTCACAAATGAAAGCGATGCAAACTTTGCAGGATCATGCTCTCCTTCTGGAAAAGAAAATAAAAAAAAGAGGATTGTTTCTGCAGCCAGCATTGTGGGTGAACACAAATTAGACTCAAACAAGGCTGTAGCTGTTTGCTGTATCTGCAGACAGAGAGTTCACTAGCTCTTTTGCAATTCAGAATTCAGAAGAACTGTGGAAGCGTTATTAAATTTACCTGATGCCTGCTGATATTTTCCTGTTAACTGCAAGCAGCAGGGAAGGTTCAGGCAATTCTGTTTCCCAGGTTCTGAAGTTTTCTGACAGTGTCTTTCAGAGGAAGAAATGCTCCCGTGGAAGAAAAGCAAAACCAAAAACACTTGGGGGAAGTCTGGAAGCCTTCCACTGGCACAACGTAAATGTTCATCCCCAATCCACATTTTTCAACTCGAGGCTGGGTCCTGACCATATCTTGCTCCCAGGTAACTGTATAGGCAATGAAGCTGCCAAATCTGAGGCCAGAATGAAGAGCAAACCAGCGTGGTGACTAAACCACGGTCCTTGCAAAGGACAGCCAGCAAGATCCAGTCCTCCAAAACCTCCTCCAAAACCAATATCCTCTGAACATTGAGGGAGGGAAACTCTGCCAAGCACGGATGCCTCTTTGCCTCCTGGATCATATAACCAGGAGATTGTCCTGTCGTGCCACACCGCACCGGCCGTCACCTCAAAAAAACACATACCTGGAATGTCAACAGGAAGGAAAGAGGAAAGAGAGAGTTCTGTGCATTTTGACAGATGGTAAAGACGAGGTAAAACAAGATCAGGACCAGCCAGCTTGTTAGTCCAGCCACTGTTTCCATACCAGGGGAGGCTTTGGAGGCCCGATGGATAAAGAAGGAAAGTACATTGGCAGCACATTCATGGACAGAACTTTGATGAATCGCCTGCCCTCTGTTTATTGATGAATGGCTTCTTCAGGCACACAGGTGCGCCGAGAATTACAAAAGCTGGGAAAACAAAGGGACATTGGGACAGGCCCAGGCAGGGGCATTTCCCGGGGATAAATGCTTAACTCAGCTAGAAAGGAGACATACGAGTGGGGAATATTGTGAAAATGTGGTAAGAAAGGGAAAAAAATGAGATTCAAGAGGCAGATGCCAATAAAAGCACTTCTGGGAGAGAGACTGGGGAAAGAGAAAAAACAGAGACAGGAGGGAAAAAAAATGAGAAAAGTTTTTGAGACTACAGACAGAAGACAGGAAAAATGAAATAAAGTTTAAAAGAGGGTGATAAAAATGGAGAAAGGAAAAGCAGCAAAAGAAAAGGAATTGATGGGGCAGAAAGAACAGCTGAAAGGAAACCAGCTGGGAGAGCAAGGGAGACTAGTTTAGGAAAAGGAAAATTAGGAAGTAGTAGAAACAGGAAACAACGGTGGAGAAAGGGAATTAGCTTCACCCTGAAAGGAGTAAGGTAAGGAGGGGCAGAAAGAGCAAGCAAAAAAAAAAATAGAGAATAAAGGTCTGCAGCACTATCAAGTCTTGCATTTGTCAGTGAAATACTGTTTTGAGAGCAAGTCCTATTGAGTCTGGGGCAGAGGCAAGTGTGAACATGCTCAGAGATAAGGTGGGGGCTGGACTGTGCTGTACATATGGGAACCACTTCTGTCTTTATGAATGAGACCGCTGATAGCAGGGGGCACTGGGTACAGGGAACAGGACTTACACATTTCAGCCCAGCCACCCAAAAACAGATGGTGCTTTTTGTTCTCCAAGAGATGAAACAGCACCCAAAGACACAGAGTTAGCAGAACTCCTTGCTTGCAAACTCTCATCTGCCTAGAGAGGAGAGGCCTGGCAGATGAAAACAAGAGGGACTTTGCAAATTCTAGACCCAGAGCCCATTTTGGTCTTGGAATGAACCTCAAAGCTCAACAACTCTTGGACTCAGTGTTTCAGTTACAAACACTGAAAGAATTTTAAAACTTTGTATTTGGATTGCAGTTCAGATTAGGAAAACTGGAAATCCCAGGAAATGCTTAAAGCACTGCATAGATTAGGGTTAATCTGCAGTGTGTGAAGAATTAAATATCCAAATCAGTGTGCTGCTGAACATGCCAACAAAAAAATGCTGTGGGGAGGCTGTGCTGTGATGGAACAGAGCTCTCCATATTACAAACCTAGCTGCTGAGCTTTGAAAAGCAGCAGACAGCATAAAGAACGAAAACAAATAACAATTTAATAATGAATTACAATAATTGACTCGAGAGGCAGCCAGGACATGAACCACAGCCTCAGAGCCCAGCTGAGTTCAAATACTCCAGAGAGTGGAAATATATAATTTCAGAAAATCCTGGGTGCTTATTTCTAAAGGTGAACTGAGAGCTCTTTAAAAATGACACGACCAGAGTGCAGGGCTGTGTATTTCTCCCACTGATGAAATCACTAACACCAAAATGGTGTGGGTTCTCGTCCTGCTTTAGAGCAAACAATATAGGCACAGCAGCCCCTTCCTTCTCCTGACAGCAATAATTCCCAGTGCCACTGATTGCAACCAATTGCTGTCCAAACCACTTGTGTGGCTGGGCTTTAAAAAATATATTTTGCACTCCAAATTTCGTGGTGTTGCTGTCCTTTTGTGCTGGGAAAGACCAAAAAAGAAAAAAAAGAAAAAAAAAAAAAAAAGGAGAAAACAGCCCCTGTTCAAATTCCCAAATCATCTTCTCGATCCATCAAAATTTCAGGTTTCTGAGCATTTCTCAGCCTGCTTAATATGCGAATGGCATGTTTTGTTCTCTCCCTTCACTTTGGCCCAGATTTCCAATGGTGTTCAGATATTTGATGTTAGGTGCAGGTATTTTTAATCCTCTTCGGTATCTAAGTACATAATTTATTTTGGTTTCAATGGGGTTTAGGTGGGAATTCTATCCTGGGAATTCTTCATGCTCATCTAGACATAATAATAATAATAATAATAATAATAATAATAATAATAATAGCAATAAAAATAACAGTAACAATAATAGTGAAAGATACCTTAATGCTTATCTTAAGCATCAAAGGCTTCCTTTGGCTCATGGTTGAAATCTACATCCCAGGAATATTTCAGAGCACTTAAAAGCACCATCTGCTCCCAGATCTGTTGCACGAGGCCATTCCCAAGCATCCACTTATGTCACCAAAATGACTCCACAGCTGACTTCTGCATCTCAGCACAAGAAATGGAAGATATTTCATGGGGGAAAGTGCCAGGCAGCTTCACCAGGGATGTGATGTGATCCTGTCACCCCAAGAGCAGCAGACACAGACTCCCCTGGCTGCTGCTTCACCCCATCCCTGGAAAGCCACGTGCTAAGGGAGGAGTTGCCATAGGTTAGGAAAGGCTACCAAAACCAGTGGGCCACAAGTGACAGTGTCTAAAGTGGAAACAAACTGTCCCAGACATGAAGGAATTGTTTAGCAGCCCTTATCCATACAAAACCCAAAGTATCCCTGGAAGTTCTGATAAACACAAACCCAAACTTCATGTAAGTGGCAGGAGTACCCAATATGTGATCAAGGCAGGTCAGACACATTGCACACTGAAGGCACAACTAGAACACTGCCATCCTTATTTTAGACTGATTTTTCCATTTTCTGCTCGTGATGCAGGTAGAATCACACATGGTAAATAAAATTTAGAGAAAACAGAAGTGAGAAGGGCTGAGCTCTGCAGAGGGGTTAAGGGCAATGTTGCAGAGAAGGAAGAAGTCAGAAGATATCTGTCCTCTTGTCACGCAGTCTTCCATGCCACCTGCATAATGAGACTTGCAAAAAGTACCCGAGCTTCTCGTGCTTCATTATTTTCTCAGTGTGTTTTCTTCTATTCTAGTAAAGTACAAACCTGTTTCAGACCCCTGCAAAGCTCAGAGTTTGTTCAGAACAGAGCAGGGCACCGGTTCTCAGGCCATACAAAACCAGCAGGATTCAGTCTTTCCACTTTTGAAGGGGGAAAGAGGGAGAGGAGAGGCAAAGGAAAGGGACTCTCACAAGAATATATTCCCATTTCCTGTTAAACTTGACTTTTTAGATGTTCAAATGAGTATAAAAGGAAATCTAAAGAGAGGTAATCCATTCTCTACTGCAACTAATCCTTGAAGGCTGAGTTTACATGTTTTTTTGTTAGGAAAATTGCAAAGAGTAATTTGCAGTTGATTGGTAATGAAAGAAGGAAAAATTACCTCAAGCTGCTGGGAAATCCTAATGGTGCATGGGTATGCAGTTTCATGGGCTCTCTTCACAGGGATGAGAACCACTGGAGCAAGTTTCTGGGATGGCTGTTACAGAATCTGTAGCAGTAAATATCACCATGTAAATCCCGACCTTTCCTCATCCCTCCCAGGGGGGAACCACAAATGCTTTTCATCCAGCCGGTATTTAGGAAGACAGTTTAGGAACATGGGTGGAAAAAGAGTCAGCTGGAGATGCAGGAGGCACTGGGGCTGGTGCTGAAGCAGGATCCTCACTTTTCATTCCAGCATCAAGCTCTCTCTTCTCCCACTGCCTTTTCTGTTGTTCCAGGGATGGCAGACAGTGGCTGGACTGACAGCGTTACTTGACATCAAAACAACTGTTTGATGCATTTAAAATTCAGAGTTTTGCAGCTTTGTGAGCTCCACTGGCTAGAGTGGCTGCTATGAAACTCAATCCTGACTGCAAATGCTTTGTTCTGGCTTTTCTGCTCATGATGTGGTACATCCCATCAAGAGCCAGGCAGGACAACTCTGCCAGGGCTTGGAGTGGTCCATGGAAGTGCAGGACCAGCCCAAAGCAGTGTCCTGCAGGAAGAGCAATGCCTCCCAAAGGTGGGGAAGAACTGTCCAGTGGGAATGGCCAGGCTCAGGGGACGCTCCCAGCCCAGGGCTGTGTGCCCTGCCCACACTGGTGGCACAGGGAAGTGGGTCACACTCACACCTGGCAGTCACAGGCCCTCTAGGTGGTGATTAAAGGCCTGGGCAGAAGAATGTCAGACAATGGGATGATGTAATGGACAAATGTTTATCACAAACATGGAGAATCCTGACCTCATTTCATGTGGGATTTCATCTGAGGTGACCTCATGAGCCCAGTTACTCCACCACCTGCACAGCCTTGTCTGTTTTACACTTCTTTTACCCTCTAGATCCTGGGGAAATTAGTTAATTTGGGTTTTTTTTCATAATCAGTCCCAGATGGATGATAACTGTCAGCATTTTCCAATTGTGTAACATTTATCATTTTCAAAGCACTTTATATACACCAAGCAGTTCATCCTCACACCACCCCTGTGTCCCAGCATTACTATTTCCTTTCCACCAACTGGAAGTTGGAATGGGAAGTCAGAGCAACCCTCACAGTAGCAAAATTCAGCACCATCCAAACACACCTGTAGCACACTAGACTCTCCTAATGCAAGCCCACACGCCACACTGCCCTCAAGTATTTTTTTCTTTCTTTTTTACATACAAAAATCCCCTCCTCAGCTCTGGCAGTCCTTCCAACTTTCTGGTCTCTGGTAGAGTTGAAGAGTCAAGCTCCCAACTTGTCCACAAGTAGGCTTCCAAAATATTCTAAGTGAGTACAACTTTCTTGTGCCTTAACATATTTTATGCCAAATGTATTCCAGGTACAATCAATAGTTTTTAAAAGTCATCTTTCTCATTTATTTGCTTGCTATGAGGTCACAGAGTCATCTGAATTCCTTGTGGGTACAGAACTGAGGTTCACTGAAAATCACTGAAAAACAGGGCCCAGATGAGCTTTGGTGAATTTTTTAAAGCAAGCAATTAAATGGCTTGTAAAAGAGAGGTATTTCCAAGCTGACATCAGAAACTCTTGGAAAGGGCTGAAAATCAGAGAGGCTGTGTTCTCAGCTGCAGCAAAGCATTCAGCAATGTGAAACTCCTTCCAAGTACATGCAATGGGGAGCAGTTGGATTTATTAATAATAATGGCCTTACATACACAGTTGTAGGCAGGTGAAGGCTTTTGAGTCACTTCTAGCAGCCAAAGGCAAGAAAAGATGAAGCCCTGGGTAGAAGTCAGACAAAATTTGAAGGCTGTAACCCCTTCCTTGGGCAGTGTTTCCTCCTGTGATCTTGTCCATGCTAGCAGAGGGCACCTGGCTGAGCTCTACCAGAACACCACCCCCTGCCACCCCTCAGCACAAAAATGTTCTATGACCTCTCTGCTCATGTGAGTCACTCACACACAAACAAAATTACCTGAATAAAACCTTGACAAAAGCACCTTTTTTTCTATTTTCCTTTCCTTTCCTTCTTTTTTTTTCATTTTTTCCTTCTTTTTTCTTTTTTTTTTGCATTTTTTATTTGTTTGTTTGTTTGTTTGTTTTTTCCTTCACCAGAATATCTTTTCCTTCATTCCTTTTGAAGATGCTTTCCCTGCACTGGCCCGTGTGACCCCAGAGCTGATGCTCTTGGGGATGAGCCTCCCCAGCTCTGGGTGTCACAGCCCTGCCTGATGTGTTTGCTTTGTGTTTGACAGTGCCTGGGGAAAGGCAGCTGCCCCACACTGGGGCTCAGCACAGGTGAATCAGAGCTGGAATGGAAATCCTGAGGAAAGCAGCTGGAGGCCCTGCCTTCTGTCAGCGTAAAGACATTTGTTTGGCACAACAGGAGGTGTGACTTTGGCCTCTGCTGAGGGTGGGTGTCTCTGCTCTGCTTTTCAAGCTGATGGATGGCCTCTGTGCTCCACAGAGAGGAGGAAGGGGACATTGCCATCCACTCCTTTGCAGCTCTGAAGGAAGCTCAAGTTTAATGTCCTCCTCTGCCTGAGAGAGGTGCACTCCTCCAAGCCCCATGGAGGGAGCTCTGCCTAGCTGGAGGCTGCTCTGGGGCACAACAGCAGCTCCTCCTTCATAGATGTTGATTGTATTTTACTGTGCTCCTGGCAGAAGAGAGCAGTGGGTTTCTCCCAGCGTTTCTCAGCAAGATTAGTGGGTATTATGTCCATCAGTGCATATTCCCCTCCAAACTGGGGAAGTGAAGTGGGATATAATCTCCCCTTTCTGTGAGACCAGGAGCATGGGCACCAGTGGAACTTTCAGAGAGGGGTAAAGGGGCTCCATCAGTTGTGTGGCCTCAATGTAGCCTGGGAAAAATGTTCCTGTTGCCTTCACCTGCACTGGAATTAGGCATTAATGTACCTCTGCAGGGTAACTCCTGCTCCCTTCTGCAATAAAAGAATTAAAAGTTGAAAAAAGGCAATGGGAGATCCAAGGCCAGTTGGAACAACTGCTCAGAAGGAGCACTCATTGATTGATATTTTCAGTCCCTGGGCTGGGCTTCTTCTGAGCAGGCATTATGGCAAAGCAATGGGGAAAAGAAACTTGCATGGGATGGAGTTGTTTTAGTAAAACACAGACATAAACATCCTACATTTGAAACACTGCCCGTGCCTCCTTGTTCTGCTTTCTTTTCCCTGGATGACTGTTGTCTAACCTGCCCCATTAATCCAGGCCAGTGGAAAACAGCAGGTGAAAACAGTTTGAGATGTGGGCTTGCTCTGCTTCCCAGGTTTGAAGGGTTTGTGGCTCAGAAATGTGAGCCAGCAGCAGTGGCTCAGCGAGGCAGTGCACATCAGCTGCACAGTTCTGCCAGAGCTTTCCATGGCATCCAGGTGAATCCTGCAAACAGGGAATGAACCTGGCATCCAGGCTGCAGCACTGGGGAGGGACTTCCATTTCTGCCTAATTTTTAATCTCCAAAAGCATGAAAAGATCCATTGAAGTGTGGCAAATGGACAGTGCAGTGCTCCTCTGTGGCACCACCACTGACAACCGATGGCTTTCATTATTGGTGAGGAGGGGAGCTATTAAAAACCCAATTTATGTCTCTTTCTCCAGTGTGTGACTCAAACCAGTTTTGCAATCAGTTACAGGTTAACTAGGCAGGGTTAGGCAGGGTGGGGCCTGCAGCGGATTGCAAAACTGGTTTATTCGATTCCCGGAGCGAGAAAACATCCTTAAAAGCAGGCATTCTAGAAGGAGAGCAGACACCTCGCTGTCAATTACGGCAGGTCGTGCAACAAAACAGCTTTTCAGGCCCC
>VZSR01003183.1:1243205-1259363 GCA_013398615.1 Brachypodius melanocephalos | reverse complement strand
TTAATACATCCCACATCAGTCACACATCAATCACACATCACCCATCCCAGCACCCCGGCACACGGAGTGCAGGTCTGGAGCTGCCTGGAGACCCCAGACAGGGAAAGGAGTGGAAAAGAGCCATCCTATCTCCAGCCTGTTGTCCCCTGCTCCTGTTGGGAGGGCAGGCAGACAGGCAGATGGTGGGAGCTGCAGGCTGGTTTTTCACCTGTACATCTTCAGGTGGATGTGGGATGCAGCACACAGCTGGTGTGTCTGAAAGCTCTCCTTTGCTGCTAAACTGAGCAAGATAAACACACAAAGCATGAGGAAAAAAAATCGAATTACATCAGAAGTCTCTTGTATGTAGTGTTAAAATACCTGAGAGATGGTTTCAGAATCTTGCAGCCTCTCTTGTTATCAAGGCTGTTCTTTTTATTATTTCCAGACATTACAAATGTAGGCATTGTACAACACTCTCAGAGAAAAGATCTGTATGTATATGATCTAGTTTTCTTTATGCAGCCAATAATATTGTTGTACCTGGGAGTTTTTCCAGTCTATAGCCTTAGAAATTTCTTTAGAAACCAGAACCCTGCTTTCACTTGCATTAGTGGGCCTTTCCGGTTGCTCCAGCAATGTAAAAGGTCCTAAATTTTAAGTTTAAAATGCACTTTAGCCAATTTCACAGATATCACAGAGCATTCTGGGTTGGATAGGACTCACAAGGATCACTGATCCAACTTTGAGAGTAACATTGCCGTAGCAGTGACATTTGTTGTGGTGAGACACCAGAACAGTTCGGATGTTCACGTGCCAGGGTGGTCTGGGGGCATTTGATCCCATCTCAGTGCAGGGCTAGACTGAGTGATTTTCTGAAATCCCTCACAGTTCTGCAGTTCTAAGGGTTTCCGGTTTCTTAAGAGACAATTTCATTGTGTGTCAGTCAGTGTGCTCTGGTTCTGTCCCCAGAACATTGCTCCATATTCTCGTAAAGGCTGTCAGCTTACCCACTGTAGTAGTGAAAATGAAAAACTGCATTCCTGAAACTGGCCCATTCCCTAACAACATACCTAAGAAAAGTACACAGAAAAGGAATCACACACCATGTAATTAAGACTGTTTCTTCTGTGTTTGCTACAGTGTAAACGTATTTTCACTTCTGTCCAGCCCAGCTGAGATGTGAGCTGTGATCCTAAGGACATTCCACTATTGTGCTTTAAAAAATGTAATTAAAGATCCTTCCTTTCCTCTATAGATCCCCCCAAAACTGCTTGAAGTCCTGTTCTGTCTACATGGCAGGCTGTTTTTTGTCTCAGAAGGTGTCAGTTCGAAAATGAGGCTGCCACTTTTGGTTCTGAGCACGGTGGCCCCAGTTTGTCTCACAGTAACATCTGTGGGGAAGGCACCTTCACAAGGCTTCTTAGTGAAACCCCAGAGGTAACAAAAACCAGCTAGAATCTAGAACCAAAATCAGTGTTCAGGTTGAGTGTTAATCCACAGCTCTCCTGTCTCTTGCCCATGGGAGCGGCCAGTTTTAAATCAAAGCTCCTCAAGTGTCCTCATGCTGCCCTACAGAAGAGGGATGAGAACACCTTTGCTGGAAGCTACAGAGCACTAGAGAGCCAGGAGAGCAATCTGGCTTGGGAACTCTTTCCCTGTCACCCCACAGAGCTGCTTTGCAGGGTGACCAGCCCATGTTCTGGTCTGGGTTGCAGTATCAGGGAGCTCTGCAGTGCCAGTGTAGCCTAGCTGCCAAATTTCCACCATGAAAAATAAACTTCAGCCTGTGTAGACATTACCGTCAGCCTTTTGTAGTGTCTTATTCATGCTAGAGGCATCAGTCCCAAGGGGATCAGACTAGAGCTGGCATTTCCCTGCCCTGGAAGGGAAGTGGAGCAGCCCTTGGTCAGAGCTGCACTCTGGGTGACTGCAGTAATGAGGTTCTGCAGTCCATAACTTTTCACTGTGCATTTCCTCCCCAAGGAGCCACAGGCTGGTTTATTGGAATCACACACAAACAGGTCTCAGTGCATTTCTTGGCGGTAGATATTAGGGGAAAAACCCCCTCAGATCATTGTGAAACGCTCTGGTGGAACCTGCAGGAATGTGGGGTTTATTCCTGGCTGTGGGACCAGCTGGACTTCAAAGGAATCTTTTAACCTGTTGGTGTCCCAGCTCCCCTGGGCTGTAGAAGAGGGACACTCACCTGCCCTGTGCTCCTGTCATGCCAGCATGGGCTGAGCTCCTTCTAGGAGCCAGGTTGGCCTCCCACACTATTCCCTGGATAGCTGGGCAGCTTCAGCTCCAGGGGCAGCCAGGACAAGACCTTCACCAGCACCCTAAGCCACCAAACAAGCACGGATTTTTACCGTTGTTATGGCTGCAGCTGGTGGACAGAAATCCCATAAAAGCCTGAGGTTGTAAAAAATAATAAAAACGTTACAAAAAAGCTACCCGGACACCGAGTGCCAAGGTGGTACAGCCAAAAATGACCGGTCACAAACCAACTCTGCTCCTGCTCCTCCACTCATGGACAGGCTTGGGTCACTCTGCACAGACCCCTCAGTCCTAGCATCCCCTCAGCTCACCTCTTCCCAGAGAAATCCCCCACCCTAATCAGGCTGCCTCAGTAGCTGTGTGCAAGTGGCTCTGGGCCGTGCTGCTCAGCTCCAATTCAGAAATTCCACCTGATGAGGCAAAAGATGCTTTGCCAACACCTTGTGCTCTGCACCCTCTGCCCATGTAATGCCCATATCTGATCATGCCATGGAAGCCAAGCTCCTAGTTTTTAAACTGCTGCTCTGCAGGTCATCGTTAGATTTGATCTGCAGTTATGTCCCATCTTGGAATGTTCTGTCACAGCATGTGAAGTATTATGAAAGTTAGGATTTTTCTAGGGCAATAAAATCTACCTTCCAGAAAAAAAAAATCTATGATGAATGTTTATGAAAAAAAAAAAAAAATAGGTAAAGTTTATTTTATTTTATTTTTACGACTCCTCTGGATGGCAGGACAGCTGTATTGGCTGCATAAGGTATTTTTTAGAGTTAGAAATATAGAGCCATCTGTTCAGCTCATAACATGTGTTAATAGGCATCTCAAATTTCAATTCAAGAAATAAACATTTTAATAAATAACGTAACAGCAAGAAACTTGGGTTAAGTGATGGAGACCTAGCTGTAGTAGTGGTGCATCTGTTTGAGTTACTCATTACAGAAATATTCAGGTACAAAGTACTTGGCCAAATGGGACATTTAGCTAAAAAGCATTAAAAACCTGCATTTCCTGGAAGCTTGTGACTGAGACTTAAAAAAAAGACCTGGCAAAAAGATTTCCAGGTTTTTGTTGACACTTGAATACGTTTTAGAGAGATGAGAGATCTTCAGTAACCATTTACTCACCCAAGCTTCATAAACTTCTCCTGTGGTCTTGGTGGGCCAGAGAGGACCCTTTAGAGAACTTCAGACCCAGCTGGATTTGGAGTTCAGGCCCCTAACTCTAGAGAAAGAAAAAAACCCTTGCAAAATACATGAGTTAAGAGCACCATTAAATTAATCTCTAATTATGCAGCCCCTGTAGGACAATAAAAGTGGTCTCAGTGCAGACAACAGTCAGCTCTGAATTTGTTCTGAAAGGTGAGTTAGCTCTGGGTGGTTGCACTGGGCAACCTTGCACAGGTAAGCATGAAACAATAAAGTAAAAATGTGGTTTGGGGTTTTTTCTGCTTCAAAAGGCTCTTTTTGCTGCACGCTAAAAAGAAGTACAGAGAGCTGTAACTCCAGGCCTTTGGTTGCCAAGATAAAGAAAATGTCACTCTCAAGCAGATGGTGCTGCTGATGCAGAAGGTCAAAGACTTGGAAATTCGTTTAAACAACCCAAAACAAAAGCAAGGGAATGGTAGCATCCGTTATTACCTTTGAATATTGAGAAGAGGTTTGAGGAAGCACAGCAGAAAATGAAAGCCAGTTCATCCTTAGATTAGCTGCAGAAAATATATTTGACTTCCTTAATAAGAGCTCGAGGGAATCATCATAAGCCACCAAAAGAAATCCTGGCCAGATCCTTGGGCTGACAGGTGCAGATCTCACCTGGGTGTGGGGAACCACAGAGGACACAGCATCACCATAATGAATGCTCTTTGCACCCTGCTTCGTTGCAGGGATGCATTCCACCTCCCCACCAGCCCCTGGCTGATGCTGTTCCTGCCCCAACCTTTAATTTTAGGGCTGAGAAGAACCCAGAGCAGTTGACATCTCCTTCTCCCTTCCCCAGACAGCTCCCAAGCCCAGCTCAGCAGGCTGGTGAGTTCCTTTGTGGCTAGCACGGGGCAGATGTGATACTGGAGAAGTTACAAGAATATGACTTCATGATTTCATAAAGTACCTTCACAGGAACTAATTAGGGGGTAAGTTATTAACGGAGAAACCACCGAGTTATGAATGAACTGTCAGTTGCTGTGCCAAGGAGCTTGCATCAGCAATTAGAGTCCTAAATGTTCTGGGTAAAAGCACACTTAATAGGACCCTTTCACGGGCTGTGCAGTCTCTGTCACAGGAACAATTTAGTGGTTCCTTTGTCTGTGCCAGCCACAGAAGGGCCTGGAGGATCTGTGATCTCTATTCAGCCTCTGTGACATGAATTTGCACTCATCTTTGCTACTCATTAACCACTTCCCTCCCCTCCCCCCAACTTTTTAGCTCTTGTGCCTGGGGAGAAAATGTGACTCAAACATATTTTGGAACAGCAAGATCTCCCCGAGTCTGCAGAGAGCCTAATAAGATGCTTGTGAATATAAACTGCCCTATTCACATTGATCTGTACCTTCACTGGTCTCACAACCACAGAACTGCTAATTTCTCGGCAATATACCAGAATTAATTGAGTTTTTCACCTGGGCTTTGCCAGAGACACAGGACTTTACACTTTGTTTCTGTATTTTGCTGCAACCTCCCAGCAGCAGTTCCTATTTCCATGGCTTTCCTGGAAGCGGGAATCTGTGGGATTGTGGTCCATCCCTCCCTCCGTTCAGCCAGGCAGCTGCAGAACTCACCTCTGGCTCAGCCCCTGGTGCTGTGGCCACCCTGAGGTGACACCAGGAGCCCACACCAAAGTTGCAGCTCCTGGCACCCACACCATGCCTCTGCATCTCCAAGGCTGCTCATAAATGGGTATTCCCATGTGACAACCTGCCAGCCCATCCATCTGCAGGAGGCAAAACCAACCAGCAAGCTGTATTTTCTCCACGCTCTCCTTATCCCTAGAACAGCTTGTCAAAATCCAAGCAAGCTTTTAACAGTTGCACAGTGTAAAACACAAGCATCGACAAGCTTTTGCAAACACACAGCTCCAAACAGAAATAATTCCCACACAAATAGCCTGCCACAGCTCAGCAGCACACACAGGGTTTGAAAACTGCTGCAAACAGAAAGAGACGTGGCATCTGACTGAAAAGAACCACTTTCTGTCTTGGTTTTAAAAGGGAGGTTTTTTAAAAAAAAATTATCTTCCATTTTTATCTGTTCCTTATTAAGAATCACGTTAAAAAAAAAAAAAAAGAAATATTCATCCTAAAGTTTCCTAAGTAAGAAACTAGCTGTTGGTACAGTATTTCCTCTGTGTTAGTATTCAAGTACTTCCAGATTATGATTAAAATATTATGAGCTGCTTTTATGAGAGCTGAAGTCATGTAAGGAGATTTATATAGGCTATTGCAACCTCCCTATCAACTGCAACTTTGCTTAAGGCTACTGTTTATGCTTGCAGAAAATACTGGAGATATCCAAGGTCTAAGGCACCAGAAAAAAGGAAAGGGAGACAAGCATCTGTCATGCTACATGGAAAATGAATCCTTCTGGCAACTCCTGCCCAGCCCTAGATTAATATGGATTTACAATTAACATCATCAGTGAATCAAGCAGTGTTGTAATTGTTTTTGCAGCTATTCCAAAACTTTCTTCTGCACAGACATAACCTAATTCTAACTTAGTGAAACAGAACAGCTTGACACATTTGTTATCTAAAGACCACTTCAGCCAAAGAATATAATGGGAAAGCATGGGAACTTGACTCAGAAGCAAAGGCTCTTCTTTCATATTGGTTCTAAAAATAAAAAAAAGCCTCTCCCCCTTACAACTCTCATTATTTCTTATTCTTGAAGGTCTAATTTTGCCCCAAGGACTGCTTCAAAAATACATACTCTTTGATAGGATTGCTTAACACTGCTCAGTCAAGTGAGATTGGGGCCTTCTGAGGAAAAGAACATACTTCTTATTCATTTTCTCGACTAATTAGTGAAGATTACTTTGGGAAACCTCAGCTGTAGTGTATCACTCACCTCTTCTTCACAGTGGGGATTAGCAAGCGGTGGCTTCTTGCCCAAGAGCAGTGACAGGCAGTGCTGTGACCCCAGAGCCTGGTGGCTGCAGTCTTCCTGTGACAACCACCAAGGGGGACAAACCAAGCACAAGCTCCTCTGGAGTCATGCCTCCAACCAGTCTTTAGGGAAAACTGAGTGAATTCTCCAGGGAATACCCCTGTGACCAGAGTTCTGGAAGTACAGTGCCAGGAGGATGAGCTGGAAGGAGCAGACCCGATGACAGAATCCGTTCCATGTCCTTTCTTCTCTGTGCTATGGCTGGACACACCTTGTTTGTGAGAATTCATCATATTCCTCCAAGTTTCCTTCCTTAACTAAGTGTCTTTCCTTAAACTCAGAGGATTTGTGCAGACACACAAAGTAAATTAAAAGAATTTTAGCCTGAGTTGTCTCAGCTATGAAGTCTAAGAAGCAAACAGGGACTCTCTCTTTGTGTGGTGCTGGGTTCTCACTGTGTATTACACCATCAGCACATCAAGGTATTGACACTTGAAATCATCTCTGATAAAGCTGAGACAAGACAAAATCAGACCCTGGGATCTGAGTCTACAGTTCTCATTAAATCAAAAGCAGGATTGTGGTCGACATTTATGCTAAATAATGACTCAGACCTTAAAAATCCACGATGCTGACTTACATTTGTGATTTTTTATTTTATATACCCGACTGTACTTAGAGCTCAATACAAGAACAAGACCCAGCCATTGCATCTCCTACAGCTGATTTGCTGGAGTGTTTTTGTAATCTGGTAGATAAAACAGTCAGGGTGTGGGGCAGAAAAACAGGCTTTAGGAAAAAAAGCATGAGACAAAGCTGAAATGAACCTCCCAGCACAAGGAGAAAGGGGTTTTTCCTGTTCCTCAGCACCACTGCCCACTGGCTGAGCTGGGACAGCCTCCTACAGACAGCCACCTCAGATGTTTGGGGGAGCCACAGGGCTGCAGAAGGTCTCCTGCCTTCTTTGGAAGGCTGTAGCTCTAAAATTTATTCTCTGGCTCTCTGCTCTAACTGTGGAAACTGTGGAGGATGCCAGATGCTCAGAATTAAGAATACAACACAGATCCTGCAAGAGGCATTAATTTTTTTTTTTTTTCCTGAGAGAGAAAAGTATTCTAGAACAAAATTCCCACACTTTGTGGCACAATTTCACTCTGAACTTCTGGAGAAAGGAGGATTTCTTCCCTATCCTAAGTGTCTGGTCATTAGAAACACACTGACAAGTGGTCTTTTTTGTGTAGAGCCATATGTAAACTGGATAATGATGAGATAACCTGTTGGGAATTGTCACTTCCTCATGCCCAAAAAGCATTTTTCACTTGCTGGCAGAGGTCAATAGATGCAAAAAAAAAAAACCCCAAAAACCAAAATCCCCCAAAAGAAACCAAAACCCCAAGCAACCACCACCACCAAAAAACTAAAATAATCCAAGAACATCATTCTTAAAACACTGCCAGAACTTCCACTTACACAAGAACAGTTGGGTCTATTGCAGCAGGTGATGAAATTAATTTCTCTTCACTTGACAAAATGGAACCTGGTCATAGGATTCAACTGCTTGGTTTCTCTTTCTTGAAGTTCTGTTCTCAAAAAAATGGTCTCTGAGCTTGACAACATTAGTGATTTTACATTAGACAACATTAGTAATATTAATTCTGCCTGGCAGTATTTTGGGACTTTGCCAAACACCCCTCAACTGGAGTTGAGCTGTAAAAAAATCCTCTTTTTTCCTGAATGTAGCAGAATGTGATGTGTTGCCATGTCCACCAACTGCAGACATGATTTTTCAGCAGCTCCAGGCATTGATGTAACACAGCTGTAACCATGAAGCTTCTGGGAAGCACAACAGGACCTCTGGGACTCTGTGAGCCTCCCTGACACTTCCAGAGAGGGGTTCCATGTCCAGATTTCTCTCTCAGGACTAAAACCACAGCAAGGAATCTGTGAGGAGCTTCCAAGTCTGAAGGATTGCGATGCAGCATTTTTCCTTCCCCCAGAATTTCAGAGGCTGCTGTGCAAACCCTTCCCTGACACACCTGCACGAAGCAAAGAACATCCACCAGGGCCAGGGTGGGAACTGCCCCAGGGAGGGTGATGGCCCTGCAGGAGCCAGCAGCAGTGGGAATTGGCACCTTTGGCTCTGCCTGGTGGCACTTTCACCATGGACCACGAGAATGGCTCCAGGCTGGCTGCTGTGGAAGCACAGCTGGCACATCTGGAGCTCCTGCTGAGCAAGGAAGGGGGCAGCCACTTCTCCTGACAAACACCCCGTTGTCACCCAGGTTGCTGGGGTGTTTTGCAGGCTGCTGGCAGCCCCTGGGTCTGTGTGGGGGGATGAATCAGGCTGACAGGAGGTTTCATCCTGTGAAAATCACACAAGGAGTTAAATGTCACACGTGGATGCTCACAGGCCTTGGCCTCCAAAGATGCTGGAATAACAATCTGTAGGGCTGTGAAGAAACAAAAGCCTAGTTCTTCAGTTATATTTGGGCACCTAATTCCTGTCTGTATTGGCAGGCACTGGGCCTTTAAGGATGTAGGACAGTGGTTCATATTTAATTAGACCAGTGACCACCACAGTGCTGCTGCTTCAAGCTCCTGCTTGACTCTTCCTTGAGGCCAGACATCAAGGAATGCTTGACACTGGCAGTGAAGTGGGCATATCCGAAAAGTCCAAGTAAATTAACCATGGTCTGGATGGAAACATGGTGGCAGAGTAATAAAAGAAATAATTTTACTGCTGAAGACATGGTCCAGTGCCTAAACTTCAGTATGTACTTCATTTCAGAAGCCATAAGCAGTCATGACAGAAGAACTAAACCAATCAAAACCTCTTCAAAATGTTTCACTGATAATAATGTAACTGTCTGGTTCCTTGCTACAACCAGAAACAGGTGTTCATAAGAATAGTAAGATGAGGAATTGTTAGCACAGAATGACGTTAAAACAGTAATTAATCCCAAATCTCTCTATGGCAATGCACATTTGGTTGTTAGCCTTGCTGGGACAGCATTCTGGCTAGGAGGCAGTTTAACTTTTGTATTTTGAATTTGATCTTGTCTCGTCATGAAACGAATTTGAAAATTCTGTAGGTGGTATCTATTAAAAAAACCTTCCAGTCTGAAGCACATGGTTAGCACAGGACAAATGTTCTACACTGATATGCGTGAAAGATTTTCCTTAAATCAGAACACTTTAATAAGCACACATTCTCTATCCCCCCGTGGGGAAGCAGGTCCCGTGGCCAGGTAGAGCACTCTGGGCAGTGCCATAGGAAAATGGTTAAAGTGCATCACAGCAGACTGTCAGGCTTTAGGGAAAAAGCAGCTCTGCCATGGTGTGTTCTGAATTACAGGCAGGCCTCAGATGGTCTCCAGATGCCAAGGCACCAGTTCAGACATCCCAACTGTCCCAATGCCTACTGCATTTCTTCAGAGATTTGGGCACATTAAAAAAAGCATTTTTTCGGTGCCTCGCTGTTCCCTCTCACCCTCCTCCAGTATCACCTCCTTTAGGATGACAAGCCTCCAAAAGGCTTTGGGGGCAGCTTTTGCAAAGGAGTCCCACTTTGGATGCTGTTCTGATTCACCACAGTAAAAAAAAAAAAAAAAAAAAAAAAAAAAAGGCCTTTTCTCCTCCTCACACAGCAGTGTGCACTCTTAGTTTTGCAATACAAAATTCCCTATCCACACACATCCCTAACACAACTCTTCTGAAGTGAATGAAATGACTTCAGGAACTGGTTTGGCTGTTGATTTTAACACCAGGAAAGTGCCTCATCCAGCGAGAAAGCAGAAACTCAACACAAACTTCGGTGTGCTAGACACCAGCCTGGTCTCCACTGGTCTTTATTTGCTTTAGAATAGGTTTCATTATTCACATCCGTTACTTCTAAATCTGGATATTGCATTTGTTACGCAAAAAAAAAAAAAAAAAAAAGAAAGAGAGAATTGGTTTAAGTCCTGGAGACAGGGAGTGCTGAGACAGCTGAGTTGCAGCACATGTTAGAGCCCAACTGCCCTGATTTAAAGAGGTATTCAGACCTCTGAGAAAATGTTCCTTTATAAAGGTTTCCTCTCCTAAAGTGCACCTAACTACCATGTACCATTGCCATCTAGTGGAAAGGTAAGTAAGGACACAGGTTTTCCTTCACTTTCAACAGCTAGACGTGATGATCTTCCCAGGATTTATTTTAGCTAATTTGGAAAACCTCTAGGAAGTGTATGGTTGGAGTTCACGCATGTCTCAGTGCCTGCCCTGCTCCCAGGAAAATCAATACCTTGCCATTTTTCTTATCCTTTGGTACTATAAAGAGAAGTGTTTGATTGCTGTTAGCAATCTACTGAAAAGAGGTGGGTTTTGTTTTAGTTTTTTTGTTTGTTTGTTTTTTGTTTTTTTTTTTTTTCCTGAAACACAGGAAATTTAGCTTGTTTTCTTCTCTCTGATTAAAAGTAACATAAAATAACAGAAATACAGCATGCTAGTGGATACCCAGGGTCAATGAGGAGGTATTTCAGAGACAATTGCTGTGACAGGGGAGATGGTGGAACTGCAGAAATAGAAGTAACACCGCAGTAATGCAGCTTCTCCTTGACTTGTGTAAAATAATGAAATTAACACCACTTTTTTGCCACTAAAAGCGGATGGAAGTTTTGGGAAGGCTGGCAGATTAAGCAGTAAATTGAGGAGCTCCTATACAAAAACTCCAGTCAGGCTGGAGGACTTATTTCTTGTAGCCATTTGTTTAATGAGTTTACATCTGCTGTAACATTCAAAGGAGTCAGCAGAGCTCAAGTGTTTGACAGCTGCTCTTAAAAAAACCCAAGGAGGGTGCACTCTGCTCATCTCCCTCACAGTCTTCAGATAAGGATGAGAAATGTTACACAGACCCGCTGGAAAGCCTCAAAGGCAAAATACACGATATCTAGTTTTACTAGATTCTTATCTTTTGCAGTTCACCCTAAAACTCCCACACTTTTGTTTCTTAATGTCCCTCATGCTCCGTTAAACCTCACTACAGCAATGTTCCCATAGGAATGTGGCCACTTGCCAGACTCTCTCATGAACATTTCATTAATCTTCTTGGCTCTCATACAAACTACAAAACATTATTTGTTAGCAATTTAACTGTTTTGCTCCCAAATGTGCCAGAAATGTGATCTTTGCTATGCTTTCATTCAAGAATACAGGAGGATAATTATAGAGTAAATGAAAAGAGGGGTTTTTTATGTTTAGCAAGATACAGTGCCAAGAAAGGTGAACTGATTACATCTCGTTTCTGGAATTAATTCTCATGCTATCCTAGATGCCAAATCACTCTCAAATGTTAAGATCTAACTGAAACTTAGCAAAGTACATATTTAGATACAATTTTATTTCATTACATGACACAAATATCTCTGACTTCTTTGAATAATTCAGACCATACCATATAATCTACTTACTTCAGAGGATAATTTAACAGAAAATATCATTTCTGTTTTCTGGAAGTCTGGCCTGACCCATGCCCAGTGGTGTTGAGAAAAGACAATTGCTGGCTTTGCAGTAAGGAGGAAGAGTCTTGGAAACCCTGCAAAGCTTCCAAAGCACACATGACTTGCTAAAGAGAAGGAAAGAGATTTAAAGCAGCTTCATCTTCTGCAGAGCAGGGGTGTGAATTCTAGACATGCAAATACACAACTCTTATTTCATAAAATGGGAAGCTTCAGAGTGGGATCCGTGGATAAAGCTGTCCCCAGGTGCATATGACACTGTTAGGAAAGAAGCAGGTTTTATCACTCAGTTTCATGTGGCCTTAAAATCCAACAGTATCACATAGACAGAAATGCAACTCAGCTTCAGTTGAGGAGAGCAACATCTTAATTTCCTAAGTTCCATTACCTTCATGTGTAAAATCCATGGGGTTTGATTTTCTGGTGGTTTTTTTTGTTTGTTTCTTTGGGTTTTTTTGTTTGGTTGGTTTTTTTGTTTTTTTGTTTTGTTTTGTTTTGTTGAGGTTTTTTTGTTGTTTGTTGTTTTGGGTTTTTTTGTTGTTTTTTTTTTTACTAGCTTGTAAGAAATAGAATTAATGCCTCAAATCCCATGTTCATTTTGTAACAAGGGGACTGTTCAACAATGTGCATCCATGGCACTGAGTGCAAAGAAATGTGCACCAGCAATGGCAGGGTGAAGGGTGAATTAAGACTACAGCCATCTAAATGGACAGGAACAGAGAATTAAAGGGATGGGGATGGACAACAGCACTTTTATGGATTTGTTTTCTCTTATGACTTCTGTAAGTGCACACAGGACAGCAAAACACTTGGGAGGTACTCAAACTCAGGCTCATCTGAGGTTTTCCCAGCACATTTGGGATTTAATATTGTTCTGCAGGGCAATGGGCAGAGACATGAAGCCACACTCTTCACGGTGTACAGGCACTAAACTTCAGTCTGTGAGAGCAGACACGTATTTGACCAGCCACGAATGAAGCAATGCCCACAGCCTGTTTGCTGGCTCAGAATTTGGGTATTTTTCTTAAAACAATCCCTGGGAGAAAAGAAGGAGGTATTGCAAATTATGCTGCAGGATGTGCTGGGTTGTGGCAAGAAGGAATTGATACAGTTCTTTCAATCCTACCTTTAAAATTACAGCAGGAGAGTGAGTGAGAGATTGTCCTGAGTGTGTCCATAGAACATGAGAGGCTGATGATAGAAATAAGAAGCTCTATCAGTTGTTACATGCAGCCAGATAAAGAAACCATTCAGAGCTTTTCATGTGGCCTGGAGAAAAGTGAGAGAAATGACATGGTGTTTAAGAACAGTTAGGAAAGAATGGGAGTTTGGTGAAACAATGGCATGACCAGCTGCATGGTTTTGATTGTTTGGATGTTGGGTTCAGCAGTTGCTTTAACCAGGGAGAAGGGACAGCCAGAAAGGGAAGTAGGTGGAGGGGTACCAACAGATGAAGGGGGCTTGGGGAGCTGGGAATTTATAAAGGGTACCAGTAGTTGGGAAAAATTTGGTGCAAAGGCTCATACAAGATCTCAGGAGAGCCAGTCAATCAGGAAATAACCAGTGGCACCCAGGAAAGTACCTGTGGTTCTTAGATGGTGACGGGAGAGCTGCTGCAGCTCTTTCAGCATGGGACTGGGAGCACTTGCAGCACTGCGAGGGTTAAAAGCAGAGACAGGTCCGTGTGATTTCTGTCCCTGTGCACCAGCCCAGGGACAAGCACATTTGTAACCTGCCACTTGGAATGAGCAGTCCCAGTTTAGCTTTCAAGCAGTGGCAGAGGCCAGCCAGAGCAGTGAGATGCCAAACACAAATTTAGGCAGAGCCGTGCTGCCGTACACTCCTGAAAGCTGCAGGGCTGGGAGTCAATAGAGTATAACTGACCTAATTTCTTATTTTGATTTCATAACCAAAAACAACTCCAGGGAGCCCTGAGCACAGAGTCTTGCTCAACCCACGCCATAATTGGACTGGCTGATTGAACGAGCTGGTTGGCTAAAATTGTATTCTGATTAAATTGTAAGACCTTCTCTCTAAATGGCAAAGCTCTCCTCCCTGTAATTCCTGAGAGATCTATCCGAGAATTACAATCTAAAGAAGAGAGTGCAGAGTGTCAGGCAGCCTCTGTTGTTCCCCTCAGCAAGTTATAAATAAATATAGAATACTTACAGTGCTCAGTACTAGAGAAAGCCAAGATCAAGGCCAAGTGTCACAGTCCTCCCTGAAAATAATTGCAGCATGCAATATAATCCCACACACTCTAGCAATATGTAGTCTAAATAGAAATGAACAGCACAGAACTGGATTGTGGGTGGTGGAATTGTACCAGACCTTGGGAATTTTATGTTAATTAAGAAATGCTGATTAATCGAGGATGGTAAGTTTTAATAAGCCAGTAATAGAAGAGAAATTGTGTTAAATAACAGGCATGTCTTGACTCCTTGGAACAAATCTTCTGATTTTTAATTGGGGGAATTCACCTAGTGGAAAATTTTGTCTAACTTAAGACAGCAGTTTTGTGTTGGTGTTACTGTGGTTTCATTCCCCATCCCAGAGGTCTGCCTGGGTAAATGAGCCATTGGGAAAGAAATCTTAGAAGCAGCAGAAAGTTAAGGGTCTTGACACCAAAATTACTGGGTGAGGCTGTGTCACACTAGAGCAGAGAAGAAAGGATCACGAGACTCCTGGGGTTAAAGTGTTGAAGACCCAGCAGCACCAGATAGTTCAGCTTGAATTCCTGTAACTGCTCAGAAGGCAAATTACAGATTTGCTGGGAAATATTTTAATGAAGGTGCTGGGACTGTTGTGCCCAGCAAGATCCATCCTCTTTCTCACATCAGGGTACAAATACTTCTTCCCCCTTCTACTGGTACAACTAAACATTCCTTAAGTACAATGTGAAGGAGAGCCCTGGATCTTTTCCATTACTGAGTATGCATGGTAACAGGAACATCCTGAGTTTTGATTCAGATTTCCTTGTACAAATATCCCCAAAGGAGGGAGAGCTGACTCAGAGAAACTTGCCCATTACTGTCAAATCATCACATCATCCTCTGCACCCTGGTGCAGATCTACAGTGCTTTACAAATTATATAAAGGAGCTCTGCCCAGAGAGGGACATTACTACAAGCACAAAAAAGGAATCTGGACAGGTTTGGCAATCCAAACTCAACCAATGATGGCATAAAAAATCCATTGTAGCAAAGGAAAAATGAAAAGCAAGGTTTAGTTATCAGCAATGGAATTTCAGAAGTTAATCTCAAAACTTCCAGCTAAGGAATAGACACATCCTTGAAAAGCAGCAGAACTGTTTACAACATCAGTAGATAAATCTGCACCCTAACTCTGCCTCCTACCACCTGGGTAACTTTCTCCAGTGATTGGAAGTGCGGATTGTGACAATCCACTGCCACACTGCCTTCTCTTGCATGGGAGGACAGCGTTCCCTCCAAGACAGAAAAATCTCTGGCTCTGGACAGGGAGCTCTGGCTAAATGAAGCCGAGTCTGCTACGTGCCTTTAATTTCCTTGCTTTGATGAAAGTCTTAATGTCACCACTTAGGCAACGAGAAGGTGAGTTAGGGCTTTATCAGGACTAACTGGCAGCAGGCAGAGCTGAGGGCAGATCTCCATTAAGTGCTCCAAGCCACTGGAATTAAACCGTGGGGCTGCAGAGTCTGGGGAGGAGTGGTCCACGTGCAAGTTTTCATTTCAGAGCACCTCAAACTAAGCCTCTTTTAAAGCCTGACCTTTTCCCTCCAGCTCTCCTCCTCATGCCCCAGGTAACCTGGGACCTGCCAAAGCAGAAACGTCACTTATTAGTCACCAGACAGCTGGTGGCACACGGAGCACACTCCTGATTAATTTATCAGTCTGGGTTAGTTTATGTTCTTCCTGTGTTATGTGGGCACGCCACAAACTATAAAGTGATCACAGAAAGATACATTTTTCTCTCTTTTTCCCTTCAGCCTCTCTGCTTTTATTCTGTGCTTGTTTCTTTAGAGATTGTGGTGGGGTGGGATGGCTCCACCGACTATCTGAGAGCCTGCTTCCCATTTGCACTAAGAATCCTTAAAGTGCCATGAGGAAAATTTAGTGATAAGTAAGATTCACGCTTTGATTTCTGTCAGGATTAGGGAGGGGTGGTTTTGTTTCCTTATTTTTCTTTTGATTTTTTTAAACTTGTGTAAATACAATTAGTATTGCTTCTGTTTTGACAGTACTCTTAAGCAGTGGCTCACATTACCCTCCCTGCAATTTAAATTTGAGGAGTTAATTTGATTTTAGTATTGCTTTATAAGGAGAAGGCACA
>VZSR01003183.1:1178065-1243105 GCA_013398615.1 Brachypodius melanocephalos | reverse complement strand
GAAAGAAAGAAAGAAAGAAAGAAAGAAAGAAAGAAAGAATTCCCAGGCAGCAAAATTATGAAAATCACAATGGGAAGTGCCACCTTAAGACTGTACCTCTATTGAAATTCTAACCACCACAAATTTGTTTTCCATTTGTCTGAATCAAGACTGAGAATATTTTCCCAATATACTAGAATTTTTTTGTTTGGGTTTTTTTTTGTTTGTTTGTTTGTTTTTTGTTTGTTTTTTTTTCTATTACAACTTGCAGGGCAAAAACCCCAACCAGATTAATCACAATACTTCAACAATCTGTCAAATACAGCAGTTCTGTCACTTACCTTTCAGGCTAGTGCATTCATAGGAATCTAGGAATCTTCTTTTTTTTTGCGGCATTATCTCATAAAAATACACATGTAAGTTTAGAACAAACCATAGAAATGTGTTGTACACTTCAGCTAATCTAGTATCTTTCATTTCTAAGGAGGATTTGGGCGGAGGCCAAGTTAATTAAAACCAGAATAGAAATGGGTTCTATTCACATGAGTCATATACCTCTGACTCACAATAGAGTCTGTGCAGCTAATGGGTTAATTTGTCCTGATAACAGAAAAAAAACGAAGCTGGAGGTTATGACTGTTTGGAGTGAGAGCTGGTTTCAGACAGTAGATGTACAAGGTTTTCATGCCACTGGGAACACAGACCTGCTCTAATGATGTCCTTTCTGTCTATTCAAGTGCCGTAACAAACAGTTCAGAAAAATCTGGAGGTACAGAAGGCTCAGAAATGCAGGACTGACGCCTTCAAAGCTCTATTATTGTAACAATATGCACATGGAAGTGTTTAAGTTACTGTCACACACAGAGAGGAAAGCCTCAGCCACATGCAAGCAGCTTGTAATGCTGGCAATATCCCCCAGGCTGATGGCCCTGCAGCATTCCAGGGGGAAGGATTCCTGCCCCAGCCACCTGGGAAATCCACACTTACCTCAGTGCCCTAATGCTGAGCACCCACATCCTACTACAGAAATGTGGAAACCTCCTAAGTTAACACCCTTTTACCTCCTCAGGTCCCTTTGCCCCTGGGGACTGGCACCCACACCAGCCTCACTGGTCACTTTTCAGCTCCTTGTTTGACAGCACAGCTTAAAGGCAGAAAGGTACAGAAAGGGGCACTCAGTCCCTAATCCACACCTATCCTTCCTATCGTGAGATAGAGGAGCTCCCAGCTCTTCTCCTCCTGCACTCCTGCAGGACTGAGAGCCTTTGGAGACAAGGACTTTGTCATTGCACCATCATTCCTGTACTCACATACACATTATGCAGAGTCCTGGCAGAGAGGAGTGAAAGTAAAAGATTTGCATTGAAACAGAGGCAAGTAATGTCAGTCTGTTTTTCTCTTCAAAACATGTTTGGGCAGTTTAACACTTTTTGATTGACTGAAATATAGCAGCAGGCATCACAGGAGGCCCAGAAGACAGGTTCTTCCCCCAAATCCTTTTCCAACTTTTCAGCAGCTTAATTACCAGCTACGCTTCCTCTTCTGCTGTCTCGGTTAATATGGAGTTACTCTACACATTGAGTTGCAACTTCAGCTTAGGCATCAGCAGTGCCCCTCCAACAGCAGTAAAAACACTGTTTCACCTTCATTCCATACTGCAGGACTCTAAAATGGAGGAGAAACAACTCCCATGGCTGCAGAAGGGTGTTAAACTCAGATCTTTTGCTTCCTGTGTGAGCAGCAATGAAAAGATTGAGGCAGCCAGCCCGTGGCCTTTGTGCTGTATTGCCATATTTCAAGAAGTGCAAGTCTACTTTGCTCTTTAGGACAAAAACCACAAAATTCAGGACAAAAGCTCCACGTGCCCAAGGTGAGGGTTAAGAATGTGCCTCCTAAGCAGGCAGAACAGACTGGGACTGGCATTAAAACTCACCCTGTCTTTAGTGTTCCCTGTTGATTAGGCAGCTCTGCTTGGTGGTTTGAGCTTTACAAGCAGAGCTAAAGATCAAACACCTGCTTCTGGATTCATGCCAGTAATTCAGTGGCTATAAAAGTCGACCTGGAGCACTTTAGATGCTGATATTTTGGATGGGTTCCAAGCTCTGCTGCATTGAAGCTCCTGCATTAAAGGGTCGCAACAAAAACAAGTTTATAAAAAAAATAGATGTCAAAATCTTCCTAAATGCAATTATTTTCTGACTCGGACAATATAATTTCAATTTTAATGTTTTGCTAACGTTTTGTTAGATTCAAAATTAAGAAAATTGCTCTAGAGAATTGCACCATATGCAGCTGGGATGTCCCCACTGAAGTGCTCAGCATGGCAATGCGAAAAGTAAAGGTGTACTTTGCTACTTTGAGGCAAAGGCAGCATTTTCCTGACCTGCTGCTGTTAATCATTTCAAACATATGTTTACATCATTGCTTTTGCCAACCCACGTTCAGCTGTCACCAGCCCCCACAGAACACAATAATAAACACCTTGCACACCCACAGAGGGGTTACTGGGAAAGGGCTGGGTGCACGGAGAGGTCTGGAAGTTTCGAGAACACAAAACACACAGCTTCCCTAATTTTTTGGCAGGCAACTCATCCTTCTACCCAACAATGACATGCAGTGTTGATTTTCAGGTGCAAATTTTATTGTGGATCATAACAAAAAGTTTCAGAAAAAGCACAGGAAAAAAAATCGGCAAGTGTGTCTTTTACTTACAGAGTACATATATTCTGTGAAAGCTACTAACTCTGCAGTTGAAGGCAATGCAGCTTAACTTTAACTAATAATTACTTTCAGATACATGTTTAGCAAATTTTGAAATTTTTTTTCTCAATTTGATATTGAAATTGAGGACCAAACGTTTCAATGACTAGCATTGTTGCAGAGTGCAAGGTACTAAATTGTTAGACAGAAAAAAAAAATCTCATTATTGCAGAAAGAATGTTGAAAGTCACATAAAATATTTTCAGAATACATAAAATTAGCCCTTGTAAATGTTGAATGACTTAAAACATCTTTGGAAAAATCTGTGGATGCTGAGGTATGCCTAATTTTAAAATTTTGGTGATGATATCTCAATTTTTCATGTGACAAATCAAAATAAAATATCTTAAGGCAAACTAATTGTAACTTTTTACAAATGATTTCTTCAGTTCGTAATTGTACTTTGACTAAAGAGAAAGCCCACACTAATTCTTACAATAAAATTACAGAAGTCTACCAGGTAACAGTGTAAAAATCTTGCGAGAGGTCTTCAAGGCACTGTTTTCTCTTTGGATGCTTGGCCACTCATGAAGGTTGTTTTGAGAGGAAGACAAGAATAACAAAAACTAGACCTAAAGCTGGCGCCTCGTATATTAAATATCATATACATCTTTCTCTACTGAAATAAACTTCTAAAAGCCATTCTGCCTTTACAACACTGTGGCTTGCAGTGAGGTGTCTGCTAAATTAATCTGAAATATGAATTTAAAACCGTACTTCCAGAATAAAAAGGATGAAAGTCAACCAAGCAGTATTTACCTCAATCATCATGGTCTGCTTGAATGCAACCATTCTCCAGCACTGCAGCCCTCTGTAAAACACAGGCTCTGGTGATTCCCTGCCACTTGGTCCACAATTCACTGGAGTAGATTAGGAACTTATCCAGCTCCTGCTGGTCCACTTGAATTCCTGAGCTATGGAGCTGCAAGGGCTGCTGTCCTCTGTAACATGGAGATACTCCTGACTAGGAAATGTAAAGAATTGGATATTCTGCAGTCAGCTCATTTTATTGGAAACCTGGTTCGTCTGGACTACATCAGAAATACAGAGCAATCCAACTCTGGGCTTTACAAGTGTGTCTTGGGTAAAATTATGCAAAGGTTCCTTTTTATAGGACTTGTTCTTTATGGAAACTAACAGCCAGTCAGCTGAGAAAGAAATCTGAAAGGAGCTGATGTCAAGATGTTAGGATTTTAGGTAATTATTTTTACAACACCTTATTGACACACTATGAAAAACTCATAGCTCCTCTTTAGAAAGGAAAAAAAAAAACCCAAACAATTAGTTTTGTGTGGCTGAAAGAGCACACCAGGATCCATCAACAGGGAAAGGATGCCCATCTCCAGCCACAAAAGAAACCTAGATACCACATTGCTGGGTGCAATGGATGAATCAGAAGTCAGAGAAAACAGCTCTTTTGGTGGCTTCACAATGCCCCAGCAGCAGCAATGTTTACTGCTTGTTTGCTACTCAAGGCAGACCAGGAATTGGTCAGTTTTCAGTGGGCTCAGCTGCCTCAGCCTTGGTGTGACACAGCACAACAGACAGGTCTGGTGGGTAGGATCCAAATCCCACCACGAGATCTTCAGGCAGTGTCTTGGATTTACCCTACCTGGCTTTAGGGTCCAAAGTGCTGAGACAGCAGCCTTGAGACCCCAGGCTCTCTCTGGGACTGCTAGAGGAGGTTTCCAGGGGGCTGCTCATGTCTTACACAAGCTAAATCAATCCACTTGGGTCCACTTAGTCACTTGAAGTAATTATAAATAAACCCGGGATTGACTAAAATTTAAACAACTCCTATCTTGATACAAACAGTGAGAAGAATTCTGCTTTCAGCAGTACCTCAGGGTGCAGTGCTGTGTATCAAGAATAAAAGAAACGTAGGTCTGGCAGAATTTGGCCCAGATAACTTTTTCCCTTTGCTGAAGGAAAGAGCTGGCCTACACCAACTGCTGAAAAAGCAAGCTGTCTACAGTAGTGTTCTATATTTCTCTTATATTTTGAATCAAAGCAATAAATATTAGATATAATCTCTATATTAGATTTCATATTTATCTGATAGCTATTTAAATCTACACTGTCAAAAATATAAGCAGTGACCCACTCCTACACGGCAGCATATACTATTTGTATGTAAGTGTTAAAACTATCACATGGATCTGTATTTACATAGGACACTGTTGTTTATATAGCAGATTTTAATTTGCATCAATTCTTACCATAGAATAGATAATTGTGGAAAGGTTGGCTCTCGTTTAAATGTTTTTACGGTTCTGTATAATTGCATTTCAGCATGGGGATTTAATAATTCTGTCTCATTTTATGATTTCTAAGGATGGAAATGGAGTCTGACAGATAAATCTCCAATAGTGTTATACCAATGCAGCACAAGAAACACTTATTTGCAAGTGCAGGGAGAGAAGACAGTTTCACTGTTCACTTTACATATATAAATCTCTTTAAAGAAAGTGCACTCCTGAAAACAAAGGTAATCAAAATCTTTTGGCACTGTTGAAATGTAGAAGGGTTGCAGCTGAGCGTGGTCTGCAGAAAAGACATAATTCATTTTTTATTAGCTATTACAGTTACTACTAGGTGTGCAAATGAAAAGCTTGCATGTTAAACATTAAAATAAGCTGAAGTCGCTGCTAATATAGACATGAGAAGTTTTGTCTCAGTTTGCTAAAAAAAGTTTGGTTAATTCCTATTGTTTAGCTTCTCAGATATTAAAGATAGAATGAAAACATTAATTTTCATTGAGATCAAAATGTCCAGCTATTTCTCCCTTTAAAAGGCAAATAACTGCTGTTTTCTGTACCTCCAATTTCAGAAACTTAGCTAAAAACACACAGGTAAGAAAATATTTTAATAAAGATATTTAGAGTGCTTATTACAATCAGATAATTTCTGAGATCAGAGAACATCCAGGTATTGTCCTTTGAATTGAATACTAACTATCCCTTGAAAAAGTTCATATTATTTCTCAGAAAAATAAATTCATAGCCCCCCAGCAGAAGTCAGCATCACCCTATTACTAAACATCAGCTGTGTTTAGCAAAGACAGAAAATAATTGCTGGAGTTCCCTCTGTGCTAATAATGTTGTACTGGAAAGCTCTACATAAAAGAGGAAAAAAAGAAAAAGCCCTGGGAAATTGAGAACTATGTAATGCTTTACATCATGGGTAACATCCAGCTGTTACTGAGTGTTTCTGCCAGCCCTGCCTTTCTCCTGATGAACGATTCAACACTGACACATCGCTCTTCCTTTGACCTAAGCCAGCTCTGGCATCACTGGATGGCTGCTAATGAGTCTCCTTCCTGCACTAAGCAGTCCCAAGATTTCTGGAGAGTTATCTAGGAATTTCAGCCAGCCTGAGGATTTTTTTTTTCCTGACTGTGCAAGCCAGGATCCCAGGAATTTGTGGTTGTAATGGACCACTTGGTTTCAGAAGTGATCCAGGCAGTCTGTACCAGCTTCCTCTGGAAGCATGACTGGTGCTTGGTACCAGTCTAAGGGAAGAATCAACTCCCATTTCCCTTTTGTGTCTTTGTTAAAGCTAAAATCAAACAGATAACAGCTTATAATTGGTGGTAATTAAATAAAAAATAATCTCTGTAGCCGTGTAAAATCACCAAAGAAGTTTACACTGTAACGCAATCTTTGCAGATGGAAGAAGTTTTGACCATTTCTAGAAAATGAATCTTATTTTTTCTTGTGTTGAACATTATGCAGAAACATACATTCATCATAAAATCAACCAAAGGGGCAATTCTAAATTCTATTAAGCAATCAATCTAAACTTGTAATCTGATAATCCTGTGATTAAACTGCCAAAATAAAAACAAGCCATTGTTCTACTTTCTAATATTATGAAATAATACAAATATTATAGAAAAGCTGTATTATACTGCTGTGTCTTCTTGAAAAGTGTTCTTTGCAAAAAAGATCTCTGCCTTGAACAGCAAAAACAAGTGACAAGCTGCTAAGTGTGGTTCTGTAGAATGCTCCACAGCACGTATCGAAGCAGAGTATCACATTATAGTAAGTCTGAAGGAATGAGTAGCCACTTCAGTTTGTACCCATAAAATTAAAGGCTAATAATGGCACTGGAACTATATATTCACCAGGTTAAGTTTCTTCTTTTTAGCTCTCATGTGAACAAGAGTATTTAACTGTTTCTCCCTATGCACATTCCTCACAATTAGAATGGAACTGTCTTATCATGGATAAAAAATATTCTTCCCCTTGCCAGATTAAAAAAAAAAAAAAAGATATATGTAAAAAATAATAAAGTACTCAGTACAGAATATTCCTATGATTGGCTCCAAAGGTTGATTTGAATTAAACTTAGTAAATTTTCTTTTCATTGTTGCTTCACCCATTAAAAACAGTGTGAAGACAACTGAGACATGAATTCTCCCAGAATATACCCAGATACCTTCCCCCAAACCTTTTTTTCTTTATATTAGTTTTAAATCTACTATGAAAATAGTAGTGCCAGAATAATCAACTAATAATCAAAAATTCTTCAGGTAAATTGTTTAGTTCCTTTTAGGATACAGATGCAGAGGAATATTGATGAAAGATATGCTAATTATGGTGTTTTCTTTGTTAACACTCCTTTGTGACCCAGATCTATTCTTCACTCCACATTCCTGTATTTGGAAAATAAATTGTACAGTACTCTCAGTGTAGACTTCAAGTCACAGTTTACAATATCTAGAAGAAAGAAAAAGGAAAACAAATTAGTAACTTCATTAGCTCTAAATGTTTTCCAGAAAAAAAAAGTGCCCATTCTCTACTCCTTTCCCCTGCTCACATTAATACCCGCTAACATTAGATCACAAGGATAGCAAAAAAGAGTAGAAATATGAATAAAACACAATTTTCAAACTGGCAACTCAAAACTTGGTGTTTTAACCACTTCCAGTTAGGGATACAAATAGCTACTGCTGCTGATGTTGAAATGTAACCAAGCTCAGATGCTCCCCAGTCAAAGTGTGCCCAGGATTACACATACTTATATGACTTCATCTTCACTCAGTTGTGGCTGGAAAGTAATGAGTTTGAAAAAAAGTCATCAGGCAGTAACCAATGGAACCTTCCTCTTATGTAAGAATTGTAGGACTTGGCAAATTCTGGGCTGCAACATCTTTTACTAGGCCTAATTTCAGCAAAATAGCTAGAGGCAAGTTTAAATTTTCCAGAGGATCTAAAGATGCTAGGTATACAAGTGCTCCTTGAACAAACATCTGAAAATTCTCTGAGTTAGCTGACATGCATGGCTGAATCAGTCCTCAGAAACTCAACATCTAAAGTAAAGGATTTATATGCAACAAAAAGCTAATGAATACCTTCTGTTTCAAAGAGCAGTTCTTGAGAAAGTCAATATTATTTCACAAGAAATCTATAAAACAAACTGACAAGTACTACTGCAGCAGTCTACACTAGTGCTTTAGTCAATGTCAAACAAGGTTCAGAACTGCCCACAGAAAGAGCAGAGTGGAATTAGAATTGTCCCATCTCTTTCTGCTGAATGCAGAAACTCAAATTTCCTCCTGAACTACAGGAACTCAAATTCCTAAGTGTGGTTCTTGGAATTGGCCAAAACCTCCAAGTAAGCCCAGTAAATGGTATAGTGTAACCATCAGAGTTTAGCCATTGTATTTATCTACACTGATGTTTCTGACAGATTGTGAAGGGGTCACACCTTAAATAATTAATCCAATCAAACCTATGCACGGTGTCCTAAAGCATGCCAGCTAAAGATACTGAATTTACATCCATGGACAAAGGGTGGAAACACCCAAGCCCAGATTTTATGCTGGGCCTGTGCATGGCCATGTAACCAGAGCCAGCATGGGTTTGTGGCTTTTTATTAATCAGAGGAAAAATGCTTGGTATAAAATGGAGAGGAAATGCCAAAAGCTGCAGGAAGGGTGCATGGCCCCTCAATATCCCACTGCAATCTGCAAAGCTGTTTGCATCTAACATTGAAAGTTTCCTCTTTCAGGCCAGCAGAACTACTTTTTTTTTTTCCAGATACAGAACTTCTACTATTAAAGAAGTAACTTTGTTAGGTCTTTGCAAAGACACCACAAAAAAGATACCACCACCACAACAGAATTCCACAGAAGGGCTCCCAGAGAAAGATGGGTTATTTCCATTGCTACATGGGTTTGACCAACACATGTAACATGTTGCTGGTTGCAAGTTTCCAAAAGAGAAACTCGAGTTTGGCTTTGATGTACACAATGCAAGGAGTAATCTGAAAAAGCTCAAACTGCAAATGAATTCATTATAGACTCAGCAGATTAATGTTTCAGCCATTTTTAAAGTAAAAGGTCACAGAAAGCTTTTTAAGACCTTTTCAATTATATTGCAAATAACCCAAATAAACTGTTGACCCCATAAAAATCGTTGGTTTTCATACTCATTTATTTAACTGCATTCTTTTTTTTTCCACTAAATATGTTTTTCATATTCTAAAGCACTTTTCAGCATATTTTTTCCTCAAGAACCTCAAAGAAACAGTGTAGGAATTCAAAGAGTATTTAGTGTACACATTTAGGGTAAGAACCTTTTCAATACTCTTTTGCTCACTGGAAATTTTAAGTATGGGCATTGTGCCCAACGTAACAACATATAAAACAGATGTGTTTTTCCATTCACATTGGGCAGGAAGTTTCATATTAAGCATTTCAATAATTGCACAAGAAATGTCTTATATATGCTGAAATATCCTTATGGCTTGATTTATACTGGAAAAATTAGCTGTCCCCTAGAGCAATAAATACCTGAAAAATTAAATGCCATAAGAATTTTAAACCTCCATGGGGAGTAAGGGATCACAGATACTCTGTGTTTTACTTGGATCCCTCGATTTCACTGTTTCCCCCTTCTCACTTTGACTGTTTCAGACATAAAGGTTTGTGATACACTCACCACTGGTTTAGTTAAGCATGACTGTGGATAAGAGTTCAAGCAATCAAAAGAAGTGAAAAAGACAGGCTGGGTAGGTCCAGATTGAATGCACAGGGTGGATCCTGAGATGCATTATTCTGTGGTGTGCATGTCTCTGTGGCTGTTATAACCTGGAAGCTGGGAGGGATGGAAAAATCCTGAAGGGAGCAGAACCTGATTCAGCAATGGGAGCCTGAATCTCCAGGGAGTTCTGCCTGTTAGAATCAACACTCTGAGATCAGCTCATGTCAGCTCCTCAGGGAATGACAACCCAGTATTGTGCCAGGGAAAGACTGTGAGCACCACAGAATGTAAGCCTGAAATTGGTCTTGAAAAGACACAGCCACGTTGATTATTACAGCAGGCAACCAGCAGGAACCCAGATATTATTCCTAGTGGGAAAAGTGGAGGAAAAGCTGCATGCCCAGCTCCCGCATGGTAAGAAGTGGTAACTTCTCACAGGAGGAGCTACAAGAAATACCCATTAACCTGGTGAATCAAGGGCTCTGTCTCCATTCCCAAAAGCTGGATTTAAATACTATATGCATATGAACAAAGAGGAGTGGAGTCCTGATGCTCCTAAAGTCAGCAGCAAAACCTTTATCCTTCCTGAAGCACATTCTACTGCCAGTCCCCAGCTCTACATCTAATTTAAATATGCATGATTAGGTCCTGCATTCAAAAGCATGCATGTGAACATTGGAAATTCTTCTTCCTCAACATTTCTTTTGTGAAAATCTTATAAATTACTGGAGTACTCAAGGTTTAGTGTGAAAATGTGAGGTGGAAGAAAATGGAGCAACTGGAGCAATTCACATCTGTCAGTAACACCAATCACAACTGTGTTCTCTTTCTTTCAGGTAATATTGGAGTATTACTGCATAATTTTTGGCCAGTGAAGAAAGGAAGCATTGCAACATTTGAAAAAGTGCGTTTAAAATACAGAGTTCCTCGAGCACTACGAAATGTACCTTCCCTTTTGCTGTTGGATTAACTTAACCTTCATTTAGCCACACCATAACCTTGTAAGATCTGGATCCAACACAAATTTTTAAGGAGATACAAAGAAGGTAGAATAGGCACCTTCTGGTCTTGGCTTTGGTTTTTCCAATCCACCGTCCTGCATGAGCTCAAATGCAAAGGATACATTGACGACCTGGCAATAAAACAAAGGCAGTCACTCTTGTGAACTCTGTACAAATGGTCAAGACAAGACATAGTTGAAGTTGCAGACCCAAATATTCAGAACGAAAAAAATGGTCAGGGCTGTGTATATCTGGTCCTTGGGATCCAGACAATCCATTGTTTTGCTGTTTCCGGGTGACGGTGGTGGCAGAAAGATAAAGGCAATTGAAAGTTAACATGAACTAACATAACCCTTAACAAAATTACTTACAAGTAAGCACAGCCCACCTCCTGTAAGTTCAAAAATTGGAACGTGATGGCCCCTGAAGTGCTCTTGTCTTGAACAGACAGATGAATTGTCTGGATAGCTACAGACACTGATGTAATGTTGGTCTTAAGTTGACACAATGTACATATATGCCTTTATGTTTCCACAATCCATTAAACTTTTCCAAATTCTTGGACGCACAAAAAAATCAGTTCTGTCATCAGTGCTTGTGTGTAATACTATATACATTAATGAACAGTAGGTCTTGTTCAATGACAGCACCACACAATGGCTGCCAAAATCTGTTAATACTTGCTAACCACCCCACCATTAATGTAATTTTCTGTCTTATTCCAGCTACTTATTAATACTTTAAAAAAAATAGTTGGAAATGGTTACCAGTACGGTTCTTTCTTAATTTCAGCTATTAGCATCAAACTTACGCAGAAAAGTTTGTGTTATCCTTCTACAATTAGACATATTTAAATGTTTGTTTCTAACAGAAAAATGAAATCTAGTTACCTTTTGTTCAAAACTATCAGGAGTCAAGAAAAAGCTGTGCAGGGGAACAAAATAGCCTTCCAGGAGACCCATTAGCAGGACTAAGTACACTCCATCTGCAAACTGTGAAAAAAAAGGTTTCTCAGTACATTTTCTGAAAAATATCTCACTGCTTTTCTTACTGAACAATGGGGTACTGGAACAGGATTGCCCAGAGAAGCGGATGCTCCACCCGTGGAATTGACCAAGGCTGGATGGGGCTCTGAGCAACCTGGTCTGGTGGAAGGTGTCCCTGCAGGAGGAGTGGAACTGGATGATCTTTAAGGTCCCTTCCAACCCAAACCATTCCAAGTTTCTGTGGTTTTGTCACAGGCCCCTCACTCCTACTCCAGTGGCATCAGGTCTGTGAGCAACTTATCACCTCATGAGGCAGATAATTTTCTTTCAACTGATGGAAATACAATCTCTCATCTTAGGGAGTGCTGTTTCAGGTAAATGCTTAAGGAGTTTCTAGGTACATTTGAATGTTTTCCCCCAAAGTAAACAATGCAACAAGCAGAAATAGGGAATGCCCTCTTGAGAGCCTTTCCATCTAAATCTTAATTTTACCTTTGAAAAAAATCTCGATCAGATTGGTAGGTGTTTAAATACAGCAGAGGTTCTTAATAACATGAATCAAGGCATAAAATAAAGCCTGACCTGAAGACACCTGGGGTTTTTTGATAGTGCAGATCCCATCCCTTCCTGCCCGACCCCATAATTCTCTTATGATAACCGCTGCAATTGTTCACATGGGGAGTTACTAATACAGCAGGATTAAGCTTTTCTTTTAGCTTCTTTTTCAGCCAATTTAGCAGCTGAGGACAAGAAAGAAGAGCACGCAGCACATTATTTCTGTGGTGCAATCAAGCCTGCAGCCCAGCTGTACAGCTGCCTGTACACTTGAGCAGCTTTGCTCTCGAGGATCCCCGAGCTCCCCCTCAATGGAGGCATTGTGATCCCCCGGGGCTGCGTGCTTCTGCGAAGGTAGGCAGCAAACAAAAACCTCCTGGAGCTGGAGCAGAGCAAGGGCACAGAATTCCCTGCTGACCAAAACAAGCAGCACCTCATCACAGCACTTGGCAGCACCCAGAAGGTAGCATCTGGTTATGAAACTGTTTTAGGCGTTTAATTTTGAACTAACTTCTTCATTCAAACATGTTTAGGAATGAAGGGTTTTCTGCTGAAAGAACATCTTACAGCTCATTCAATGATGATTCAGTGAAATTTCTGGATAAAGCTGAGGGCACACGGGGTAACATAATGCAACTACCTCTCCCCTTTAAGAAAGGCTGTAAAATTCTACCTGTGTGTCGAGTTCAGTCACCTCCAAATTCAATTTATTCAGATGCTTGTTCACAAAGGTGATGAGAGTCTGAAACATGAGAACAGTGCAATGAAGGCCTGTTCAGCAGGGCAGCAGTTCAACACCAGCAGAGAATCTGCATGAGTGAAGAGACTGCAACACAATCTCCAAGTTTTGAAACTGAAATGTGACACTAAAATTTGTTTTAAAATTATTTTTTACAAGAATGAAGAACAGAAATAAAATTCATGCTATACATATATATAAAAAATACACTTTTAAAACACGGAAACTCCCCAAATTTTTAGCAGACTATGGGGAAGTGGGTAATTGGACTCCACTCAAATCTAATAGCAGCCAAAATACTCTAGGGTCAGACCTCTGGAAGCTGTAAACTGGATATCTCCTTGGCATCAGTACAGTCAATGTACCAGTTGGGTTCTGCTCAACATACACTTTGTGAGAACTTTTCTGATGGAAACTTTGATAACTATATGTTGTTTCGTGTTCCAAAGTTAAGTTCATGCTGCTAAACATTAAATAAAAAGTAACATTATAATCGTGACTTTGTGTATTTCAGCATAAAGCTTAATTGTGTTTAATGTATTCAAAGCATGCCAGTTATACATTATATCCACACACACTCACCACATCCACACCATTTGATACACACAAGCATGCACACGAACACATTGGGTATTTTAAAAATAAAAAACCTTCCAACCTTTTTCACTACATTGAGCTTGTCGGGGGCATGGTCAAATAAAGTGTCGAATGCATCTCTTTCTGAAAAACATTCAGTGCCATTAATGTACTGGGCAGCAGTTGTTCCAGTGCAGAATAAACACTTACTGAGACACACATTCATTTGAGACAACACAGTCAGCAAAATGTTTCAATATAGTCTCTGTATTCCAAGCACCAAGTAGTTTGCATACTTCTCTCTTGCTGCTAGTAAGTTCTTCTCCATTATTCACCAAAAAGCATCATTTACAGGTAGGGTTTGGATTACCTAAAGTCTCTGATTCTCAAAAATGAGCAAGGAATAGCATCTTTATGCATAAAATCTTAAACAGCCAAATAACCAAATCATTTTCTGCAGAAGAATGTGAGTTTACATTAGTCACTACATCTACAGAGGAAGATTTGCCCCATGGAACACTGACTGCATGATTAAGCATCTCAAGCAGGTTTGTGATTACACATCTGCAATACAACCCTTTGCATAGATGTTTTGGGCCATTCTCAGATGCAATTTAGGGCACTACCAGCAGGACAGCCAACCTAAGGTAGCTTGACCAGAGTGCTACTGCAGTTACCTTCTGAAGAAAACAGAAAAATACCTAAAAAGGCACCACAGCCTTTTCTGAACAATTTCTGTTTCAACAATCACTTGAATGACAGTAAATCACTCAACAAACATTCATATTCCTCAATAATAATAATAAAAAAAAAAAACAAAAACAAAAACAAAAACAAAAAAACCCACAAAAGCTAGAGTAGATCCAAAAGCATTTATGGAAGGCAGACTTTACACCAAGCAAGATTGAGGTGAGTGTTTTCTGTTGGCCATCCTCAATCCCGGCAGTGAGGCACACGAGGCACAGGACCTTGCATGGTTTGCAGGCCTGCTGAATAATGACTCAACATCTTTCAAGTATAAGTAGTTAATGGATGTAGAATATCAACCTTCACCAGCTGGTTCATGATAAGACACCATTTCACATTGTGCTGGGAACTCATGGCCATTAATACCACTGCAGCAATGTTCTGGAGGTTAAACCACAAAGCACATGCAAATTAACATGTGCTGAAAAGTAATGAAATGGGTTTAAAAGATGGTCAGAGTGATTTTAATGGGATTTTTTCCCCCTTCTGTTAACTGCCACAACAGCCTGTGGTGCATATTTGCCAGGGCAACTTGAAATCTTCTCCTTTCTTGCCATTTGATCAAAGTGAGCACCCACTGCAGAACTCATGTACACTCTGGCTGCCTCAAGAAAAGAGACAATAATCAAATGAACTTACCATGCCTTCCTGATAAAGCCCTGTGGGGAGAAAGAAAAAAAAAAAAGAAAAAAAAGAGGAAAAAAAAATTTAAAAAAAAAAGGAAAAGAACAAAACAGTTACATATAATTCACCTGCAGATATTGTGCTGCAAAAAAAACCCCAGCATACATGGTAAGAGCTTCAGCTTGGTGAATAACAGAGTGAATTCATGGAATTAGGAGAATTTTGTGAATAACTTCACCAAGTTACTCCAACTGAGGATCTGGGTTAGTCTGGAGTCTGTCAGTATAATATCTCTTGGCTTCACCAAAGTTTAACAGGAGGCCAGATCTCATGTTTCCCACTTTGAACCAAATCAGCACACCTTGCCTGAGTGAAGAAAGCTTTTTCAGGTCCATTTTGTGAAAACTTTTCCCTCTGCTTTGGAGATGCATCTACCACATTAACTACAACAGAAATCCAGCCCAAACAAGGCTTGGGCTGGGTTCTCAAGGACTGCAGAATTTTACTCCAGTTATTCCTTCATATAACTCTCACACATAAATCCACACAGATTAATAATAAGTCGGTAATACAGCTTCTCTCCATTCCATTAGAAACCAGGATATTCTACTACTCTTCTCTTTTGGTTTGGAATAGCTTTTCTGTTATAAAATGCTCAGTGAGATGGCATATATAGGGCTTACTAGCACCATTTCACACATAAAAAGTCCTGCTTTTTTTCCCCCCACCTCTCTATTTCCTCCCCCTTTTGTATTTTTAGATGCTTCTTTGCAATCTCGAAAAGGCTAAAATACAGTCACTGGCTGATGCATCATCTTCCCTGGAACCCCAATACTGAAATCTAAATATCAGCAAATGTTTGAATTTCTGAGACACATCTGTGTTCAATTACTGAACTGCTGGCAAATGTGGTGTTGACATACTCAGTGTTACCAGTTATTTCCTCTTGGATTTGTCGAGACTGGAGGATTCCTTCTCGTTTCTGGAAAAAGGAAAAAAAGTGACATTTTTCTCAGTAAAGTTTAATGTTTAGGGTACAGTAAAAATTTGTGATCCACAAACATGATTCAATAAGAAACCTGCAGAATCAGAACTTTTCTTACACAGATTTTCAGTAATATATTATTTTACCTTGCAAGACATTCAGAGAACTCTTTTATACATTAACCAGAAACCTGAAACTCCACCTGTAGAAGGAAGTATTTCTTTTCCTTTCTCCATTGTTCTTAATTCACTTTTCTTTTAAAGGCCCCAATTCAGCGAAACATTTGAAACACCCAAACACATATGTAAGTGTTTTAGTGGAGGTATGTCTAGGTGAGTTGAATCAAGCCCTGTATTTCAATGAACAGCTTGGCAGATGGTGCCCATGCTTCTCTTTTGCAAAAATCTTGCTTCTAGGCTATTTGTTCTTTCTGCCATGTTCATAATTCTTTTTTTTTTCTTCTTTTTTTTTTTTTGGCTCAGTGTTTCCTTTCTCTGCAGACAAAGAGCTCCATTGGCTTCTGACAGAAACCAAAATGGAGCTTCCATTCACACTCCCATCCTGCTCCAGCAGTGACTCCGATGTTCTTCAGATGGGAGAAGCCCTTTGTTGCTGGGGGGCTTTTGTCCAGAGGCTGTGCCCAACGTGGCAGAAGCCAACTCCAATCACTGCTTGTTTGAATCAGCTGCAAAATGAAGCACTTGAAGGGTTTGACATTGTTTCAGTTTGCTGATCCCACTCATCTGGGGCCGGTGTAAATACCACACATATGTTTTGCTTCTCTTTGTGTTCTCTCTGTCAGTTCTGTTCGCTGGTATTACCAAAAATTTGCAGCACAGAGAGAAAAGTCAGGCAAATGCTGACAACTCCATTTAAAGTCTAGACATTAGGCAATTATTGGTGATTCTTTACCCCTGTCATACAAGGAAATGAGAAAAATAGATTTATGCTGGTCCTAGACTTGTCTTGTATGTGAAAAAGAGAAAAGGAGAATAACTTTTTTAAAAAGTCCTTCATAGCAGGTGAATTGGGGCTGCTGCTTTTCCCTGCCTTGGAGAAAACAGCACATCCCCACCTGAGGCAATCCTCAGGGTGTGATGTGCTGAGGACTGAGCCAGGCTTTTCTATTCCTTCTACACTGCTTCACTAAAATATATTTCTTGATATGTTTTTCCTTCTACACTGCATTACTAAAATGTATCCAAAAATATATTAATTTCTGCAAGAAAAGCTGAACATGGCCCTCTGGGTCACCCCAGACTGGCACTTGGAGTAATGTGATGACAGTTTCAGGGGATTTCCATGGTATTTTTTAAAGCCCTGTTTTGAAGTGTCGTGCACGTGGTAAAAAATGCATTCAGGGAGCATTTAAAAGACAGAGGGGAGTCCAGGGTGTTACATACTGGAAGAGGGGGCACAGAACAGCTGCGGAGGCATTGCCTGTCACACACCTTCAAAGTCTGGAGAAAAATTTAGGGTGATCTCCACTTCCAGTTTGTGCAGCCAGCAGTAAATGCTGTCTCCAGTACTAACTAAAGTAGCTTCAAATTACAATCTAGTCCATGCTAAGTCAGCTTGGAATTCCACTCTGTTTGGTACTTCTGTTCATTTTTCCCTTTGCTGCAGGGTGAAAGGGAACTTTTATTTCCTCCTCATGATGTCCCTGACACGCCACTGGTGCCTTATGCAGCCAGAGCCCTGCTGCTCTCATTCATCTCCCAGAGGGGCTGAGCATCACAGCAATGCCATCTGCAGTTTTCAGTGATCAGACTGGGAATATGGGAGCAGAGAAAGGTTTCTAATGCTCTACACCTTCTCTCTGCAAGCACACAAAAAACACCAGAAATATACTCCAGTACTGATATTAAAAAGATTTCTCTTTTTGATAAGCTGCGGCTAATATATTAAAATAAAAAAAATCCTGCACCTTAATCTTCTTGTTGACAATAACAACAAAAACAAACAAAAAACCCCAAACCAAAATGATCCCCAGCCCTTGTTTTGTGTCTGCCACCTGACCACCAACATTGCTGGGATTTCCACACTGTCAAACACAAGGTGCACTCCCTGGACACTTATTTGAGAAGCACGCGTCAAGACGGACCTTCCTATACTTTTGATTTGTAAAAAGACTGGTGAATTCCCAACAGAATGAGCCTTAAAACACTGGTCCAAGCACCTCCTCTGAAGGCTGCTTCTCATACATCTCTTGCACATTAAAAACTCTTCACCTCAAAGTTGACCCTGACACTGATGTCGCCTGTTGTGAGGTTTGTCTTATACTAGACAGAGAATAACACAATATTCCTAAAAATACAGACAGGTGCTACTGAGGACTGAAAGACTGTGCAGCACGCTCCTTAAAGGCAACAGTGGCTAAAACTGAAACAACGAACTACAAAAATCAACATCAACTATTTGAAAATCACTAGAAAAGAGGCATGAATTAAGATTCCCCATTAAAAAGAAAAGCTGGACATGCTTTCCAGTGACGACAGAAGGCCGTAGTGAACAGGCTTGGCATTTTCTTCCCTCGCAGCTGAAAGACCTCACAGAAGGCCCTGAAGATATTCCTGATCACTTACTATTTAAAATTGGCAACTACCCCTAGAACAACAACAAAAAATCTGAAACTAGGGTAGTACATCTGGAAATAGAAAAGGTTTCTAATCTCCTTTTGTGTCAGCATTTTTATGTAACTTAGGGCCAACTGCTTAATTTCCCCAACAAAGTCCCAGTCTGAAAATCTTGCCATTATTTGGATGGCTTTTTGCCCATGTTTTGTTACAACTCATTTCACCTGGAGGACCATGTTTTATAACTGCCCCACCAAAGTGAAATGCAGAATTATTCTGGAGCTTGAAAGAACAAATACATTTGTCACAGGTTAAGAGGAGTCTTCATTGGAATCTGGAGGCAGTACTGCTCCAAAACATTTCAGACCTTCCCAGGTAGTGGCACCAACAATCTCTGATTAAAGTTGTGATTTACACACTCATCTAATCTCAATAATCTCCTAGCTTTGCCTAGGAGTAGTTTATGCACCCAAGAACTGCTGTTCCAGAACATGCTGAAGCCATTCTGGCTGCTCTGCCAGTGCATTCTCACACTCTCTGACTTCCATCTCTTGGACACAAACAATCTGTCATCTAACCATTCAGGGATGGTAGAAATACATAATTTTTAAGAAGAGGCAAAATGATGACAAGGCTCAGCTCTCCAAAAAAGCTCTCAGTCATTTCAGTAGATACAATCAAACAAAGCCTGGGCTTTGTTCAAAGTTATTTATTCTACTGGTATGGCAGGAAAAGAAAATAATAGAGGAGCTACAAAAGGTCCAACTATCACATTTTTCCTAAATCAGCTTAAACCCAGATTTCATATCACTCTCATTGCTAACAGCTTTTGTATAAAACAGCCAAAGGAAACAAGCTTTCATAAGAACTAGGCTGATTACCTGTTGGACATGTGCAAATTTTTTGTTTCACAAATATCTTTTCTTCTATTTCAATAAACTACATCCAGCCAACATGGCGACCCTCACATTTTATGTTGTTTCTGTGCCTAACAAGATCATGAAAGAAATCAGGGGAGTCTTTCTTAAAAGACTTCATAAAAGTACTTTGTTCTTTTATTTCTGTCTCTTTATCAAACCATATATAGCAGAATTTTAAAACAGCTACTGCATAGTCTGTTAAGCTTCCCTAGGCTTGATCTTTCTTTACAGAATGCATGAGTGTTTAGAACATGAGGTGTGCAAGTCTGACCACTAAATCAGGCATTAGGATCTGCTGATGGTTGATTAAAACTCTCCTGAGTTCAAAGGATAGACGATGTATGATATAGAATCAGTCCCACAGGATGTGAAAGACAGATGTAAAAAATAAAAATAAAAACCTCACCCATCATAAAATAAAAATGAGAAATGTCTCAAACAATCACAGTAAATATACTGGCCCCCACCCTCTGTTAATAGGAATCAGCAGAGCTCTGGAGTTCCACTGACTGGCTTTCACCAAGGTCAGGGTCTGCAGGACAAAATCTCCTCCAGCATTACTTGGATTTTGTTCTGGTGCGACTGCTTTCCCTGCAAACCACTGGCGCCTGAGCTGCAGCTGTGTAAGTTAGAGTGAGCCAGATTCTCCCACTACTTATTGTTTTAAATTGGTTTATCTGTACTGACTTCAGTGGATTTGCTGTTGAACTACATTAGCCTGTTTAACAAGAGGACAATTATGCCCACTGATTTCAACTGGAATTTTGTCTGGAGGTATGGAATGACAGAAGAGGTTCTGGTTCTTTCTTTTAGGACTGTGTTATTTTTCTCATTTAGTTTTTCATCATAAAGATGCCCTGCTCACTGTACTCCAGATTTCTTAAGCTGGTTTTGGTAGAGCTTTGAGATAAACCAGCATAAAAAATGCATTTATAATAGCCAAAGGAACTGTTTCTTTGAAGCCTTAGACACATAAGTGCAGATTCTCAGGGATTCTCCTTTGTCATCTGAAGAGAAACCCATGAAGCAGAATCTGAGTCAATGAGTCACTACCAGACATCAGTGACACATTTACCAGAGACTCTCCTTCAGATTTCTCTCTCCCTAAGTTACAAAACTTGTCCTATTTGCACTCTAGAAGAGAGAATGTTTACTTTCTCAGATCTGTCTTGCAGATTTTCAGCCAAAACTTGAGCAATAGCTCAAGCGATAGCTCTTGCAACCAGTTACTTCAGGGTAATATCAGTTAAAATACAGAAATAAAGACAGTTGCAGTGTGAAAAATAAAGGCAAAGTTAATTGGAGAGAAAGAAAAGCAGATTAAACGGGAAGAGGCCAAACAAGAAAGAGAAAGCACAAGTTCAGCTGAAAGAAAAATGATGAACACAAAAACATGTGAGTTTGAATAGATGAGGCTCTAATAAGGAGACTGACAAAAGATTTAGTTGATGGGGAGTTTTTTGCATGCTTTTGAGAAAACCAACACTGTAATCAGACTAAATTAGCATGCACAGGGCTGAAAAAGAATAGTTAGTCACCTAACATGAATGTGAATGTAATAAACAGTGACAATTCATGATTCAGTGCCAAGAATGATTTGAATCTCTACACAAGTGAGAAGAGCGTCAAAAAATGGGGAAAATACCAATTCTAGAGATCATCCTGGGTGATAAACACATTCCAACAACAATAATGTTTCATATATTTTTAATGTCACAGTCTGGCTGCTTCACAGTCAAAGTAAGATATTGTGAGCCACAGCTCAGTCTGGGAAAGCACTTGTGCCTTTTTCTGGTTGAAGTGCGGTCAGCAGGGAAGATGCACACGCATGCCCACCCAGACAGAAGCTCCAGATGCATTTTTCAAGAAACCCCTCAGCCAACTTCACAACACGACCGAGAGCTGTTGAAGGCCTCTCTTACCTGCACAACAACCACCTGAATGGACACGTGGTCAGGGAGTCGAATTGGTGCTCGAAAATATTGAGATAAAGCAACCAGAAGATGAAGTATCGCCACGAGACTCTTCGCATGAACAGCTGAAGCAGATATTAAAAACACAAGTTAAAAAACTGCAAAGGAACTAGGGCATAGATTTTTACTTCTGCTTAGCCTGTAGGGATTGTGGGACTCTTTTCCTCTTGCCACCTGGAGCCAGGGGGCACCTTTAAGGCAGCCCATCTGTAGTGGTATCCCGCAAGACGCGCCGGCAGCAACGCACTGCTCTTTGCAGCACGTCTGGATGCCACAGGCCTGTGGAGATGGAGACCTAAAGCTAATCCAAAAGCCAGATTTTATGTACAACAGTTTAAGTGCTGTATCTGCATTCTCCTTGCCTCTCTTTTATTCCCTTTATTTCAGTAAGGATTTATGGACTATCAGAAAGATATTTTTGTACTCATAACATGCGCTTATTCATTTTTAAGTGTCACAATGTCTGCAGGATGATAAACGAGCCTGTTTTGGCGCAAGCCCTAAGCAATAACTTACTAAACTCAATGACTCAAACATTCCTCAAGAAGTTGTTCTAGATCTGTTATTGAAGCTTTTTTGCAGCAGGTTTCATACATGGGTAGTTAACACTAACACAACTTACAAGACATCAAAAGCCAAACTGTAGAAAGCCCTTGCTCAAGTATCAAACCGTTGGCATGAATGTGGGTAATTTCCAATCCTTATTGGAAATTTTGTCTTCTTCTGTTCTGTTTTGGCATTCCCCAGAGCAGTATTCCTAAAAGATCTTTGACACTGCAGTGCACTTAGGTTTTTTTTTAACTTGAACTAATCATTAAGTACCACCTTACCGCACTGCTGAAACACGATCAGATTCACTAAAATAACTTTCTTCATAACCTTGCAGTGCAAGTCTCAGCCATGCCATGGAGATGCACATCCATTTAAAATGTGGCATTGCTGGCAAATGCTGCTGAAGTGCCCATGGTCAGGGATGAGGTGCTTTCCAGAACACTAAAAAGAGGTCTGTCTGCCTACCACCCGTGTGTGCTACAGCTGGGCCCAGCTGCTGGTCTCTGTCTCTATTCCAGCTCTAAAACACATGTAAAACATTAAATTAAAACTAGAAGTTAAATTGTCAGGCCACTCCAAACACCCCGCCTCCAGCTGCATAACAGAGAATGGAAAGAAAACTCGGGGGAGGTTGAAAAAACAAGGGGACAAAAAAATTCAGCAGGATCACAGAAAGGGGAAAGTCAAATCGCCAAATGTTCACTCTTCCTCCCTCGAGATACTTCATTCCTTCTTACTAATTTGTATGTTGTGAATGGAACAGGATACAAAACTGCTCAGCACAAGACAGGTATAGGAGACAGGGAAAATGTCATGTACTGGTCAAGGTATTCACTAGCATGAAATGATTCTGAAACCCAAATTTAAAACAGATTAAGAGGCCTAATTTTCTAAAACTGATAATCTGCTTTCTGCAGTGCATATCCACCTAAGTGTCTTGTGTTGGGCCATTGAAGGCATTGCTGTTAGATACTGCTGTGTTCACTCTTAATACAATAGAAAAGGAAGGGAGCAGAACTAGTCTTGATAAGAGTTTTGTAATCCAAACCATGGTTCAGACTCAGCCTGAAATGATCAGAAATATTATTCATATCTGTGTTGCAAATTTCACACAGAGTTCTAGGACCTAACTCTCCTTATGTCCATCTACTGCATTTCTACAGGCACTTGCCTGTTCCAACGAGCCAATTCAGCAACACAAAACTTACACTGGCATGAACATGGACTTCAGAGCAAAGCCACCACACTTGGATGGACTCAGAGAAGACACCTAAATGAAACTTAAGGCTGAGCACCAGTAAGAGTTGACTGGCACATCTGGAAGTGCCCTTCAGAGCCCCTCCTAGCATAAATCCCAGGTTTCAGCCCTCCCTTACCACTGGATATTTCAGAATTCCAGATAGCACCTACAAACTCCCAGCTGTCAACACATAAGAGTATAGCAAACACAAAACTTACAGTCAACATTCCACTTAATGTTTCTTGGAGGGAGTTTAAGGGTTTCATTGATCTTTTCAAGCACTGTCTGTAGCTTCTGTTTCTGAGCAATTTCGGACTGAGTAACTTCTGCAACATTCAGCTTCTCACTTTCAAGCTTCTCTGAAGTGACAGAAGAAAAAATTGAGGAAAATCTATTGTCAGCTCCATGAAGAACACGAAGAAGTTCCACACACCCAGAGGCACATCCAGGAGACATCAGACTTCCTAATTTTATATCTAAGTTTTTTTTCCACAGCCACTTGCCCTCCACACTTCTGAGCTCCTAAAGATAAATGCACATTTTGCCACACACTGACAAAGGGAAGGCCAAGTATTGACAGCACTGGCTAACAAACATTTGCTGCAAGTCCCTTTAGAGAGCATCAGACTTGGAGGTAAGGCCCATTACTCCTATTGGTGCTGGGTAAAGGTTATTCTGCATGCAAGTGGCTTGCACAGGAGACCATCAAACCTAGACATCAGACACCAACTTTAAGATTTATTTCATCAGTCTCAGCCTCCCAACTTCAGCAGGAGATAAAAATTTTACTTGGCCTATCAGTGATAAAACTGAAGTGATTCTGTATTCGTAGAGAATGCATCAAAGAAAAGCAAACAAGTTTTCATGGAAACAACTAAAACATCAGGCAATTTCTCTTTATGAAACCACATACGTTTTCTGCACTCAAAATTTGCAGTAGATTTTAAAATACTTTATGAATTGGTTTGTTACAATTAGTAGAGTTGCTGTGTATATACATTCATGGTTTATTGTTTACCCTCAAAGAGTAAGCAAAGAAAATATAGCACCTCCCTGGTGACAGCACCAGAAACAAAATGCTCGGTCACTTTTTAATTTACTTCTACAAAAGAGTATCTTGTTAGGAAATATCTTATTTGGTAAGAGCTGATCTTGTTCCCATCAAAGCCAACTGAGTTACCTTCCCAAAGGGAGTGAGCCTAAACTACCAGTCTAAGAGCTGCTATCTCCTAATCCTGGCTAAGAGACTGCTATCTCCCAATCCATCCCAAGACCTGCTATTTCCTAATCCAGCTTTCTCCTAGTCCTGCCTAAGAGCTGCTATCTCCATGGTTTTTTTGTGCCTCCTCAGAAATCAGTTTGTGCAGCCTCACCACAAGACTGAAGATTTAGTAAGCAGAGACCTAATCCACAAGGAATTAAGGGTAATGGAAAAGATTCCTCTGAAATCAATAAATGCTGGATCAGTATATGCATATTTAGAGTCAGGCTGCCTCTGATACACACTTCTTGAATTTTGGGTGAAGTCACTGGAGGTCTGCCCACGACAATCCAATTGCTCAGTCTAGGTATATCCAGTCCATCACAAAACATTCAATAGCTTAACTACTCATAGAAGGGAATAGTCTGTGAAGTCTTTATTAGAAGTGCTCACATGATGTTTCAAGATTCATTTAGGATACTGGAAAGAAATTTACTGGAGACTTTATGAGCTGTAATAACTAAGAAAATGACTTTCAAGCCAACAGTGTAAAAAGCAGATGCCAACTCTGCATTAGCAGTTTCTTTTCTCTATCTGTTTCTCAGCTGAAGCTCAGTTTGCAGTCCACTGGGCACCATTACCTCAGTCATGTTAAAAGCCAGACACCAAACCAGAAAGAAATTCCAACTTTCCAGAGGAACATTGGGATGTGAATAAACTACAGCGTGGAACCAGCAGAGATTAAAAACATCCACCATGGTACTGAGAATGCCCTTGCCTTCAAACTTACTTTCTGCTTGTAACAAGGTGAAGTTTGTGCAGCCCATATGCAGACAATAAATTTAATTGGAGTGAACACTGTTGCCAAAACAAGAGCAGCACCCTAGGTAAGCTCTGTGCTGTTCCCATCAGCTGCACTGCAGCCACAAGAGCTGTGCACACAGCCCATGCTAAGGGTCTCACAACACAATGCTATTTTTATATCACTTAGCAGCACAAATGTAAGATGATACCAAGGCTCCTTGGGCAGGAACAAGACAAAGTGCTTAGACAGTGTAAAGACAATCCACTTATTGACAAAGTGCCTCAACACCGTGCACGTGCGTTTTTTCTTACCAAATAATTTCTGCAAGACTTGTCCATCATACAGGTCTTCAGCCAAGTCCTTCACAATAATCCTCTCTCCTACCAACACATCATTAATCCAGTCAATTAATACCTATGTGGGAAACACAAATTTGGCAGCATTATACACTGTTCATTTGCAATTTAAAACACATGTCATTTTTCTTAGCAGAAGGAATACCAAAGCTGCAGTGGCTCAAAATACAGTCTGACATACCTTCAGGAGCAAACAGGAAAGACTCAGGAAGGACTCATCTGAGGTGGCTGGGCCAATGCACCACAAGGTCTAGACAAGCACTAATTGATGCAGTGTCTTCTGGAGTGAAATCTTCCCCTTGCTTTCAGTAGTATTTTAACATCTTGTTGTGAAGCAAACGGTGCTGAAGTTGATTTTAATGCAGCGCCCTGCTAAAGTTCTAACCCCAAGAATCACAGAGACAAGGGAAAGTGACCTTAGACTGGGGATCAGATGGGACTGAGACTCTGAACTCATGATTTTAACAGAAGTGCCACATCTACAGAAAGATACTGCCACAAATTACCTCCCCGTTTCACTGGGATGTACACACCACGTGTTCCAACTAATTAATATCCAACTAGTGCTTTGAAGGGTTCAAGTGAAAGAGGCAGAGAATGGATTAAAAAAATAGTTCCACTTTCCTGAAAGGGTTTACATGCTTTCATTACCTTCATTAGTTCCTGTAATTTTGGATCATTTCTTGAATTTGGATCCACCATTGTTCGGACTTCATTTTCCTCTGGAAGGTTTAAAAGAAAAACATTAGAAACCATACCAGGCACAACACTTCATTTTACATCAAGCTTTCATGTTGAGATGTAAAATTGTTGTGAATTACCTAGCATAGTGTCCTCGGGGTCTAGCTCAAATGGAATGGGACTGAGAGGTAAGTTAATGGCATTTATTCCTTCTTCCTGTAATTCAGACACTAGGAAATAAAAAAAGAAAAGCTTGGTCAAATTTCAGTTTAATTTTACTTACTATTTCAGTCTCACTAAAAGTAGCATTAATTGTCTTAATTTCTTTATAAGAACATGACTCTATTAGATAAGCCACTGGGTGTAATTACAGCAATAAAGTAAAGCTAACAAAAATAGGAGGCCCAGCCAACAAACCTTTACTTGTATAAGTACATTTTTCATGGATAATGGAAGCAACGCAATTACCTCAAATCTTTTCCAGGACATGCCCCAATGTCCTCAAATTTCTAAAAGAGCCACTTGCATGTTAATGGTCTTGACATTTTAACACTAATGAATCATTTCAGCTGAGGGAGATGGTTATTGCTCTCAGTGTGTCACCTGTGGCTCTGGAGATGCTTCAAGTTCAGCTCCTTGGGAAGAGCTGGTGTGGCTGTGCACCCACCCAGGAGTTACCAGGCTGAGGGTGCAGCTGCAGCTCACAGCACATGCTGCTGTCCAGGATGCTGGTGGGTCTGCACTGTCTAGCTGCAGCAGGCTGCAGGATGCTTCTGGCCTGTGTTCTTGGCCTTTCCTCAGCAGAAAACACAGCAGCAGGGCACAGGGTAGGATGATGAACCCTTAGAAGTGGTGCCTTAGTGTGGAGTCGACACAGGTTGAGAAAGAACTCGGATGTAGGAATGGGGAAGTAATCTGAGACCCCACAGTTTGGAGAAGCCAGCAGTTGTCAGGAAATATGGACAAGGTCTTACTCAGCCAAAGTCCCTGAATTCTACCAAAACCAATGCTCTTGAGAAGACAAAACCAGAAAGATTCAGAGAAGTGGTGTAAAGGGAAGCCTGTCACTTATCCTGTATCCTGGAACAGACCAGAGCAACTTTGTTCATTCCTCTGGATGACCTAAACTTTAATAGGTTGCAAAGACAAAACTCTCCCTTCACTGCTCAAACATGCCTCCCTAACAGAGGGCAAGAAATCCCAACAAGCCAACACACAGTCCTGTGCTGTGGAAGAACTCCCAGCACTGAGCAAGGAGGGAACCAGAGGGGGATCACACAAGTTTGTACCTTGCTTTGTGAAACAAGAAATGAGTGCAAAGCTGATTCCCCAGACCAGGAGAGGGGCTTGCTGTCTTATCCATGACCAGCAGGTAATGTTGCTTTGACCACTCAATTTCCAGTGCACACACCTTTAACAAAACTGGTTGTTAGCTATCTGTTTCAGTCAGAGTTTAAACTTAAATAACTTAACCCAACAATCCTGCGTACAGCCTAAAGATTCAGGCAGTTGTCCACATCTTCTGACATGTACTGAAATATCTCACTTACGTGAAGATGCAAGATTCACCACCCAACAATTCAGATCTACCAGCTGATGCTTTCCTCAGTTTATTCTGAAAATGACAGAGACGGTTTGGTTTCTAAGAAAACAGAGAAGTACTCTAAAGACCTTCTGGTTTGTCCCCGCCCTCGTGGCTGCCTCGAAAGTTAGCTTTTGGAAGTTTCACCTCTGTGCCTTAATTTCCTTGATGCAATAAGTATAGCTAAATTCACAGGAACACTGTGACCATCAGTCAGCTGGCGTGATAACAGGACTTAGAAATTTCTAAATATTCGCTATGCTTCATGAAACGTTTTGTGGTCTGCCAGATGAAATGTTTCTGTGCATGCTTCAAGAATCTGTGTAGCTGTATTCAAGCATCTGTGTAAGACTCACAGCAATAATAGCTGTTAGAATGTTTATTACTTTTAATGGTACAAAAATAACTCTGAAAAATCCACTGCCTTCAACACTGAACCCATAACTTCACTCCATACACTCGCCCTGTTTATGTATCTGTAACATACAAATACTGAGCAGCTCTAAAGAGCCATAAAACAATGTTGACAATAATAGTTCCCTCGATTGTTGTTTATTCTCTAAAACTGATGGCTGAAAACAAGGGACCAAATTAATCCCTCATGTAACTCCGATGAGTTCTGAGGAGCTATAGCAAGGATGAAGCTGGGCTAGCATGTACAGTCTTGGGAACTGCTTGCACTTAATGGCAATTGTTGAAACTGCTAGCACTCCTTAGAGAAAATCACTGTTGGTTTCATTAACCTCCTTGATTTTATTTTTTTAAAATTCTTGTTGTTGTTCAAAATGGTTATGGGCACAAAAACGTCAGTGGGTAGAAAACTTCCCTGTGGAGGTCTTTCTGCTCTGAAATGTTGAGCTCATGGAGGACTTCTGCACAAAGCTCCCCAGGCAGAAAACGTGGGATTTTTTCACATCAGTCCCAAGGGGGAGCATAGTAAATAAAATCTATTCAAGCCAACTGCCCCCACTGAGCTCTCCTGTCCCAAAGGGCTGGATGCTCTGCTTGGGTGAGACACACTGGAGAAAGCAGTCAGCGCATTTTCCAAGAGAAGGGCAGTAAGGAAAGCTTTTGGTTTCTCTCTTCAGGGAGCAGCCTGCTGGCAGAGCTTGCTGACAAGTCTCCAAGGAGACTGAGTGGACCTTTCAAGGTTGAAGGTCATGTAAGGAATTCTTTACAAAGCCCACTGAACCTTGCCATACCTGTCCTCTGATGTGCACAACATTCTACCTTTAATAACACGACCTCCATCATATCCTCAGAAAAAATAAGAGAAAGCAAACAAACCCCTGCCACATCTTTGCATGAAAAGGGAACATAAAATACAAATAAGGTAATAATAAATATACACGGGGAACTAAAACATTGACGTGTTCTAGAATGCAAGTGTTATATTTAGTGCACAGCAGGGGCTAAGCTCTGCTTTCTGTACACTGCTGGAAGCATAGACAGTTTGCACACCTGCCAGAGCCATTTGCAGAACCTACCCACAACACCTCCAGATATTCCAAAGATCCTAGATGGATCCAGCTTTTAGAGAGGACAGCTCCTCCTCAGCCTCTGCATTCTGCAGTGCATTCCCAGGCTGGTATCAGTGCCATAATAAAGGGTCCTCCTGCCCTCCTGTCCCCAACAAGCAGAAAACAGGATGGAGAAACCCTGAGCCTCACAGCATCTTTTTCATTTCTTTCCCAATACTGAAGAGCAAAGATTTAACAGCAGGTTAGTAATACTACTAAATGGAGCAGGTAAGCACATGCATGATACCAAGCTGTATGTAAACTGAGAGAAAATGTACTTTGTAGTATAGGCTCACTTTCTAAGAATTTCCATCAAAAAAATACCATGACAAATCACTGCTATACACTTAGGTGTTTATAGAGCAACCACAAATATGTGATTGAGGTTAACAGTTTGCATACCACAGCTTCAGTAGAGGAGTCCATTTTTCAGCTGCTTTTCATTAATTTGTTTTAATTAATTTTCATGGAAATCACTTCAGCAACTTAGTATTTTAATAAAAAAGAAAGAACACAGGGTTGGGGCAATTTTTGCAGCAACTGAAATTAACATAACAAACCTAATTTCTTGAAGTACTTTGAGGAATGGCTTTGGAGCATCAGTAAGAGCTGCACTCAGAGTCTTACTGTACAAGGCTCCAGGAAAGGAGGAGGGGATGGGATGTACCTGCAGCAGCTCATCTCTACCACACAGGCTGCCAGGAGCCAGAGGAGGGCACTGGGAGCCATGGACAGCATCCAGGGTTGTGTGCTGGACACGGGGCATGCTTGGCCACCAGACAAGCCCAGCAATTAGAGCTAAGACCCCTTTGTGTTCTCACCCTCTGCTGTGACCCAGATCCAGCCCAGTTCGTCAGCTCCCACATCATCCCGCTGGTATTGGGAAGATTAGGGACTTCATTCCTTCGGACATGACAGCAAAATCCAGTCCTTCAGGGATTTTTTTCTACCATGCTGAGTGGAAGTGGGGGAATGCACTTTCAAAGCAAGACCCTGAAAAGCAACAGCTACATCTGGGCCAGACAAATCTCTGTGGATTGGCAACGTGAAAGTCCCAGTTTTGACTCTGGATGAGGAATGGACATTTCTGCTCAGACTTCTGGTTCAGCTCCACGTGCCAAATTTCTTATGATGTAATCAAGTGCAACTCCACTGCTATCAGCTGTCAACAGACTTCCTCCCATCATGCCAGCACCAAATTTGGCCCCAGAGCCGGGGAGCCCTTGAGCCTCTATCAACAGCAACTACAGCAGCTATTTTAAGCTGGATGGAATTCTTACTGTTTTAGATGCTCTAGGATTACGAGGTCATAAACCTATGCTATCAAATCCAGGCGTGTGCTCCGAGCCAGAGCCTGCCCTGTGATGTGTGCATCCATCTGCCATTGGAGCTGCACATCTGAGAGTGGAGCGCTGCCCATACGGTTCAAATTGCCTTAATTCCTCCAGTACATGCAGCCTGTTGCTCCACATTGTATTTATTAGACAGTTTCATTTGGGTTTTTTTTACTCGTTTGTTTTGTGTGCTGAAGGCTTTTTGCTGCCCTATTTAGTATTCAGGGCTTAGAGTTATTCTGATTTGAATGAAACACATCTCATTATTTAACCGAGCTCAGCAATGCCACATCACCCAGCGCACTCTCTGTGGTTTAGATGTATTTTGTACCCATCTGAAGAATCATGAAACAAATACAATGAGATGCAGAGTAAAACAGCCTCTCCTCTGAGTGCTGCAGCCACCATGTAACTGGTTCTGTACTTACAAAATTAAAATTACCGAAGTGCTGCGACAGGAACGGATGAATTCTGAAAGTATGATTAACCAGAACCAAATGATAATTTCAGAGGAGGACAATGCCACGCTGCTTCCAACCTCAATCTTTCAAATCCAGGAGGTTTAGATAGATATACACCTACATATACACCTACAGACATACAGACATACATATATGCATACATTTCTGCAGCTCTTTATTGCCTAGCATAAAGGTTTTCCATTCAAGCTCTCCATAATTTTTAAAGTTTCATGTATATTGTGTTGGGAATTTTTGTTTTTGCTGTTTTTTTTTTTCATTTTGTTTTGTTTTTGTGGAAGCTGAGATTTTCTGACATTCACGTGACTCCAAGAGTTTAAGCTTTCTGTAAGAAAGTCAAAATCTACCTGATATTTTAAATTGCTACAGTAGGCACCAGCTTTACATGTCATGTCTCTATCTTAAGCAATTTTTTCCTGGAACAAGCACCATTTGGAAGGCTACCTGCAGACATCATATTGCCAGAATAACCCCAGATATTTGTATGTATGCCCACTTCCAAACATGCATGCCTGTGCTACATACATTTAGATACGTAGCCAGAAATCACAGCCAGATTAAAAAAATGCTGATTTTCAGCACGAAATGTCTTTATTGCTCTTGTATAAGAGTGTATACACTCAATTATAGCTGAGCCAAATTTAGATGAATTGGGTTTTGGTTTCACATTCCCTCGATCGGGTGCGAATTTCTGGTAAATGCCCACGACCTCGATGGTTTGCTTTTGTAACCACTCGTGCACAACAGCAGCTTTAGTTCTTCTAGTGCCTTGATAGCCTGTAATGCAGACTTGAGTGTAAATGACTGTATCCACACAGATCTCAGAGGATTTGTGCTGATTTATACCAGCTCACTGGCTCAGCAGGACTGCTGTTCCGTCTCACAGACCCCAGTTCTATAAACCGATATAATTCCAGTGGGGTAATTCTGGATTTGTACTGGTAAATGAGAAAACTGACAAAAATTACTTAAGACAGATAGAGAATGAGAGAAAAAAAGGAAGCGAAAAACATTTTCAAAAGGTCATAGTTCAGGCTTTTATAGAATTATACTATTTAGTCAAGCAAACTTATATAATTGCCTTCTGGGCTATTTATCCAAAATATTAATTTCTAATACCTGTGCATGGCATCTTATAAGTCCACAAAGGGAAAAGAAAATATTAATCTAAAATAGTATTGTCTAATTTTCTGGAATACACAATTCATTAAACATGGATTCTGGCAGCTCAACTTTAACTCCGAAACAAAAGAAATCCACACAAAAGACAATAAATCTGCATTACACATGGTACTAAAATGAGCCAATGGATTTATAGATGTTTACAAGTTTGCAGAGTGTGACACAGCGTCCACCAGAAATTTGATATTCACAGCACAAAACATCATAAACATATGTCTGCAACTACAAAAGGGCCTTTTTATGTGGGGATCATTGTTAAAATTGTCTTCAGAACATAAACCTTAAGTTGTAAATGCTACTCCCCATTTATTCTCCAAGACATAACAAATGAGGGAAGAAAAGCAGAGATATGTTTGTAATTGAAAATGTTTCTCAGGAAATGATCTGTACAGGAACATCATTCTCATTCCATTAACTGCTGACTCCAAGCCAACCATTTGTAAAAGTAAATAAATATGCAAACTGGCTGACAACAATGTGCCTGCCTTTAATGTTTCTGCATTAGTACTCAGTCTCCAAAAAAGAATCTATTTTCTTTTCTCATTTCTCCATTAAACCAAACATGGCATGCACACAAAAGGAACAGGAGTAATGCTGTTCACAAAAAGAGATGGGAGAAATGCTATGATTTGATTTTCTTCTATGCAAAACAAATTAAATGCCTTTTGCCTTGAACTTTCTTTAAAGTCCAAAGCCAGTCTCAAGTACCTCAGGACTAGTTTGCTGTTCCTTTCTTGTTTTTTGCAACTGGCAGGGAAAAAAACCCTCCACAGACAGACAGACAGATGTCTGGTCTGGGTAGGTAAAAAACAGTGAATTATGAAGCAAACTCAGTCCTTTTTAAAAAGAGTACATGCAATTCTCTTTTGCCAGCTTCATTAAGCCTTCCATGCTTTCACATTTCATCTGGGGTGAAGGTTCTTTCTCAGAATTTCCCTCTAGTTTCTAAGACGTAATAAGCAGTGAAGTGCCAAGCTAACACAGATGCCAGTCATTCCATTCATTCCTTCTACACATCCTCTCAACACATCCTTTAAAATACTTAAAGAGTATCTGCAGATGTTTGGAAAATCCTGTCACCCTACAGGAGTGTTTAAAACCCTACTGAAAAGTCCCAAAAGGCAATTTTGGGAACAAACAACAGACAACAGTTCAATCGATGTCGATTCTTATTCCCACTGAAGAACAAACCATGCATATGAGAAATGCTGTGACCATTCCAAGTTCTTATCAAAATGTGCTGTGTGGAATCTGCTCCCAAAACAAACTCCAGAGAGCCTCAGAAACTTTGGTAGGTTGTTTGTGCAACAGAAACATACAGGTTGTTAGCTGGTCTGCACGTGGTACCCCTACATGCAAAACACAAAATACTTTATGGAAACAAATCCTTTGATAGCGAAGTACTTTATGGAAATAAATCCTCTGACAGCTAAGGTTTCCAGCTTACTGGGGTATGTACTGAGAGATCTCAGAATTACACAGAGTACTTGGGGCCATACAGAGAAGAAGGGAAAGCATTTGTATCCTCTTCACTGGCATTTTGATATTCCTCAAGTTACAGCAAACCTGCAGGTAGCTCTACCCAGAAGAGAGGCAGACAGACCTCTTGTGCAAGTGGAGGCAATTGTTCTTCTCACACACTCACCAGCTTGCTGGAATCATTTTTTCCCAAACATTGTGGAGTGGAGAAGCAGATTTTATAGGGCTGACTTGCCTCATTTTGTGAATCACCCACCAGCTAAGAGCAGCTATTCCAACATCAACAAGAGGCGCTCATGCAGAGAAGACAAAACCAAGGATCTGTTCCAAGAAGTCTTTCCCAGCTCAACAAGTTCTAGTTATTCCTAAGAGAAAACCCAAAAATAGTTCTCAAGAATGTGAGGGCACACTAGTAGCAAGCTGAGGATTTCCTGAATTTCTTGCTCTTTTCCCCGTGTGTATAAAAGCCTTGTTTTTGAAGGAGAAAATTTTAGAGAGACCCACTGCACCTCAGTAATCTAGATGAGTGCTTTTTCCTGAAAGAAATAGAAAAATGACTACTTCTACTGGAAAGTTAAAGCTTCTCAGAAACCACAAACTGGTTTTTGTGTCACACATGGCCCCCATTTTCAAACTGCAGTTCCTAGAACTACTTGTGTTTTGAGATAAGCATCTCAACATCTCCAAGGAAAACTCTGTGACAAAGGACTAAAAGATTTGTAATAAATGGCCAAGAATTTCTACATCCCAGAAGGCAAAAAATCCCAAAAAACCCCAAACCACTTTAGTATCTTATGAGAGCTCCTCATGCTTCAAGATCTTTCTTAACTATCAAAATTGACCAGGATGAAATTTGAGGTTGACACCATAGGCCGGAGAAGTAGCAAACACAAGAAAGATGGGATAAGAGTCACTTGAAGAAATACAAATAATAATGAATTCCTAGCATGTAGATATATTACTTTTTGGCATAACTGCTAGTTTGCAGTCCATTCTTTGCTACCTTTTGTGTCAATCCTGAGTATCAAACCATGGTTCTCAGATTCAAGAGCAGAATTGACTTGCAACATCTAATTCTGTTTTGTTTTTTTCCTCGACTCTTAAAGATTTTCAATTTCTTACTATGTTTAATATTTGTGCCTAACACACAGATGGTTTCTTAAAGTCTCTGCATTATGTCCTAAGGAATTGAAGTTTGTTGTCAAGGACAGCATTGGGATCTAATTAGGGAATTGGGATCTAAAGACAGGCCTTCAACATGGCAAAAATAGGCTGTGGCTTTGGCTGGATCAACAGAAACCCAGCTACATGCTGAAAGAAAAAGGGGTGGATTTGGTAAAAGGGAGCAAAATGAAACCTTAAAATGGAAGAAATATATCTTCTAGCATCCTGAAGACTAAACTGCCCTCCAGGGTTCTCTTGGCCAATGTGGAGGTTAACGTTCATTTGACAGCAGAAAAGATTCAGGCTTTGACTATAGCAAGGATCTGAGAAAAGGGAAACTTCCTTCCCCATCCTCACCTCCTATATGAGTGTGCATCACCAAGCTGCACATCTGATGTGTGGAAGCCCCTCTGCTTTTCCCAGCCACACAGCACTTAGGGCTAGTTCAGGGATGAAAAGGGATATATCAGGGCTGTCTGTGGAAATCCCTGGCTGGAGGGAGGACTTTGGCCAGCTGGCATAAATCACAGTGTGGTGTGATCAACAGTGTGGCTGTGCTATCCTCCTAAAACACATTTACACAGAAGTGTAAGGTGATGACGCAAGACAGGACTTTGGTAGCACAAACTAGAAATTGTGTTTGGCTTAGGAAGGCAGAATTTGTTCTCAATTTGCACAGGAAATAAAATCAACACTTTCCAGCCTAGGTTTTCAAATCCCTTAATCAGAATTAATTCGTTTAACAGAAGAAAACAGCAGTACCCTCATTCTGCAACACAGGAAAAAACCACAATTTTAGTTTAAGGAATACATCTACATGTTTCCTTTCTGGAGAGAAATTGCACTTGTAAAATGGAAGCCTGGCACTTAAAATACAGCCCTAAAAGCTTGTCTCTAATGTTACAATAGCCTGACAGAGCAGACAGGAATACCTGTACCTCTTGTTTTCCAAGCCCATATCATGATCAAGAAAACACCCTTTTTTCCATACAAACCAGTAGTAATGATTTTCATCCAGCCCTATGGCTTGCCCTTCACAGGCCCTGCTTGGTATTTTTGTGCATTCCTGATTTTGCTTATTTCCTTATAAAATCAAACAGCTGCTCCAACTTCCAAATGCCCTGTCTAGAACAAACGCTCTCACTGAACTGTCCACCTGATTTTGGGGTTTCTGTGAAGACCAGCATCGTAAGGGTAAAGCCCCAGCTCTGAACTGCACATGCACTGCCACTGTCTCTTCCAAGAGATCTCCAACAAGCTGGAATTTCACTTGCTAGCACCTGTCAAGAGCTGTCAGACAAGGGAAACACCCCTGTGTGAACCTGTTAAATGCATTTCCTGGGTTGCTGTCATTGCCAAAGAACCAATTTCATCATGAGGAACAATCACACCAACAGTATCCGTGGCTGTATTTCCTACTTCGCAGGTGCACATACCTAAACCTGCAACTCAACCATCCACGTAAAAAACCTCAAATGGGTTTTACTTCATGGCACTAATACATTTGGAGTTTCCCCAAAATAATCTGTAGCCTTCAGCTTTGATGTCGTAAGTGAGTTTGTGTTACTAGTCCTCTTAACAAGTGCATAGTAACATGAAGTTTTCCTTTCAATAGGCATGAATATTAAAATTTACTGCCTGCATAACACATAGTCCATTTGAAAACTGCTATCCCAAGCATGCTTTTCACCACCAATGACAACTTGCCCTGAGTGGAAATTCAGCTGATAAAAATCCCTATTTTCACACTGGAGCCAGTGTTACCCAAAGACTGCATCTGCACCAAACTGAAGCTAATAGAAACACATAATCTTATGAAACATCACTAGGATGAAACAGCTAATTCTATTTCATATTGCAGAAATATCGCCGTGAAATACCATTAAATATTAACAGACTGCTGTATTTTCTTCTTCTTTTACCCAGGAAAAACAAAGTCTGACAGGAATAAGAAGAAAATAACCCCTCATTCTTATCTTCAAAATATTGCAAACCAAAAATAACCACCACTGTAAAAATACAGAGTTAGAAAGCAATAACCAGAAAAGCAAAACAACCAGATGAGTCAGTCTGGGCTCCTACCTTTAGGGCAAAATGCTCCACAGCCCATTGTAGGGTCGCTGGGCCACCCTCATAGTGCATCCCAGGGGGAACTGCAGCCCTTGAGGTGTTTGAAGCCCCTGGCAGGCCCCTGTGCTGCTGCTCTTCAGAGGAGCTGGTTTAGCTTTCGAGGCTGTTTTCCAAGAGAATGGTCCAAGCACATCACAACTCCCGGCTCAGAGCATCGCTCCACAACAAGCGACTGACTGCCTATATAATTTAATATGATGCCACATGAGACTCATAGACCATCTGCAAAAGAAACGAAATCTGCTTTTTGCAGCTTGGTGAGCAGCGTTCTGAAGGCTGGGATGCAGTTTTGATTGTGTGCTTTTGTTATCAGTCATACAACTAAACAAAGTGCTCAAAGGGCAAGTGCAAAACACACCTTTTTAGTGATCCCAGTCTGTTTCTATTCTGGGTAACTTGTACCCTTTCCCCTTGTTACTGAATAAAGTCAGAGTTCCCCTCAAAGCATAGGAAAAGTCTATGCATAGACACTGCAACACTGGATGGGGAAATCTCTTTCTTTTTTTTTTTTTTTTTTTTAATTTTTTTTTTTTTATTTTTTGTTGTTGTCCAACAAAGTCTGATCAACAGGAGTTACTTGAATCCTGTTGTCTGAATTGAGATACACGTGTGATATTACCAAATATTACCAAATTCAGATCCTGATCAGAGTATTCTGTTCTCTACAATTACTTCCCTACTGAAATAATTAGCAACACTCACATGGAAGAAGGATTAAGCCATGAAACAGGTAAAAGTATATAAAAAGCTAAAAAGCAGGGGAAAGAACAGGTATGAGCCATCAAAAGAATAATAAACTACTGGTAAGAAATAAACTAGTTTTATGGTCTATGGGTTTTTCCAAAGGGGGACAGTAATGAAAATATAATCTAAAGCAATTACTTACTTGGGCTAAAAATCAAATTCCTATGAGGTTTTCTACAGACTAAAACTTTTCAGAAGCTATAAAATGTCTAAGTGTTTGTTTCAACTTGGAGCAGCAGGAGGGAAGTGACACATCCCTGGCTCATTTCTAAGTCATGGAAAGTAGTTACCTTTCTAATTTCCACTGGAACCCCATTTAAAATACCAGTGCCAAAAGACAAGTATGGAGAATGGAGTGGTATTTACTGTTTAGGGTTATTCAGCTGTGCTACACAGCATTCCTCCCCCAGGTTTCATATCAGATGTGATTTCTTGCAGGAGAAGTCTCAGAGCTCTCATCAATGTTCTGACACCACATTCTTTGCCTGTTCTAAGCAGTCTCTCACCCACACTGGTCTGCAGCTTTTGGGTCACCCCTAAAAGCAGCTTTCCCTGCCAACATTTCTACTTCATGCTGTACTCACAAGTAGTAGGTGGGGCTCCCCATTCTGACTCCTGGAATCCCATTGCCTTCTGGCATTGAAAACCTGCATTGCTGGACTGCTGAATAACAGCATTCAGTTATGGAATATACTGAGCTGGCAGTTCTTCACCAAGCTTTCCTTTTCTTCACTTCTGAATAGAATCAGAAGTGTCCCACTTATGGCAATCCTGTTTGGGACACAAATACAGCTAAAGGAAAACTGTGCTTCACTTGAAATGTCAAGAAGGATGCTGAAAATTATTATATATTAAGAAAATTTACGAAGTCTGAAGTCACAGCTACCTGCATCATCAATTCAAAACATTTTATAAGTGATTATTTGTATCTGTTTATAAAGTGGTCTTTTTTTTGCACACACAAAAGTAGTTATTTGACAAAAAATAGTACGTGAAATTTGTTTCTTTTAGGCTGAGTTTTTATACCTACAGAAGCAGACAAACCATCATGCTCAGGTAATAGGTGAGGTTACAGCAGAGTAAGAAAGCTAAAAATTGGCTAAAGTAGAGCTCTTTTCTCAGAGTGTGTAACATGGCAAGAAGCTGACAACTTCAGCAAGTCTGAAGTGCACAGCTTGGGGACCCAGTAGAGGAATTTCTGCTCCTTCTCTCTGTAATCCATTTTCACTTGGCACAAACATAAACTCAAGCAGGGCTTGATTTCTAATTCCTGTAACATAACAACAACAGCATCACCTTTCAAAAAGCCTGAGAACTTCTCCCTTCCCTTAGCAGAGACGACTGCAGAGAGAAAACCCAGCACACTGGTGAGATGCTTTGGGCCTAGAGTTTCCTAAACTGTTTCTAAGGGTTCATTTTCAACCCCACAATTTTCAGCTTTGTAAAAACAGAAATAAGGCCAGGGAAGACTAAAGTCTTATTCAAGCCATTTTGGCCATCAACACAGGAAACAATTCAAAGGCAACATGACACTGACAGCTTAATTTGTGAAAATGGATAAATACTGGATCTGCCACATAGCACATTAACCCATGTAACAAATAAATACAGAAATAGCACTGCAATACTTGGTTAAAAGGTTTTGGTTCACAGAGGAGGAAATTCAATTAAAGCATGTAATGTCAATTACTGTCATTTGTAATTTTATTTTGCTTCCCTAGAAACAATACAGATGCAGGATTCTAAAGTTACCTGCATGTTTGATGCAAATGGGATAAAATTATCTAGGTTCTGAGAAAATCCAGATAGTAGTAGGGGAAAAAACCCACAGTTTTACCTAACCTCACTTGTGGATCCGCTTCCGCTGGTCACATGAGAACTGACAAGCCTTCAATTTAAACACATAAGCCAACAACCCAGACCTGAAACAGGACCTTTATGTTTCAAAAATGATGTTAAATCATCAGAAAGGCTGGGAGGAGAGCAACTGCTTAATCCTCAGCTCCTGCAAATGGGCACGGCCTTACAAAAGCCAACAGAAGAGCATTGACTGACATCAGAAGAGAATTCACCTTACTGTTTATACTGATTGATTCCAATTGGAAAATTACAGGGTCAGGCCCTCAGTGTTTCTGTCTCCTTTGCTCTGCTCTGTGTAAAAGTGACAGAGACCAAAAGCCACGTGGAAGACCCCCAAGCATCCCACCAGCACAGTAACAAACATTGCCAAATCTCATCAGTCCTTTTTCCCCTTTGCCACGGGAAATGCACTGCAGCATCAGCACCCAGTCCTGCTTTCATACAAACAGCTTTGCAGCAGCAGAGCTCAGTGTTGCACAGAAGCATCCTTCCCACAGCATATTCTGCTGAAGTCAGGAAATAATAAAAAAAAAATTAACTAAACTTACTCTTGGTGAAATAAATGCCAGACATCTTTCTACCTTGCAAACTATGACCTAAACCACATCAGTACTAGCAGAAAATTTGCTGTAAAGAACTCCAAGCCATTTGCCTTTAAGCACCACCACATCTAAATATGGAAACATCCTTCCTTTGAAAACCCATACTTTCCTCAATGGTGTAATGCTACAGTGAAATGATGATTAGAATTATAGGAAAGAGCTAGCAAAAGGAAGACTAAATCAATCAGATGCTTTCTTTGCCTCTAAATGATACACACAAATCGTGTCTATCAGGTTCCCCCGGGCTATTTCAGGAGCAAGCAGAACACAAAATGATGCAGATTCATTACAAAAGGTCTAAATCTAATCTACCTGAATTTAAAATGCCAGGAATCACGTAAATGGAAGAAAAGATGACAGACCTTGCATGTTATACATAAGCAGAAACAAGAGTCATATAAATTGGGAGTCACACAAAGTGCTCATTTACCAAGAAATTATAGGTTAGATCCCTGGCAGTGCCAACATCTATTGGTGTAACTGCACTGAGGAAAGAGGTGTCCCCAAAGTGCCTTTGTGCCTTTCCCTGCCCTCCAGAGAACGACATGAGCCTGGCACCTGGGATTTCAGGGGTGGCACTGAGCGTGTGGGTGACATTTAACCCCCCTCCCCAGCCACCAGGGCTAAAATCCAAAAGTGGAGGATTCCAGCACAGGCTGTGCGATGCAAAGGGAGAAGTTAGACACCAGAGTCATGTTTTTAGACATGCAAATTATCCAACTGCATCCTTCCCAAATAACACACATGAATGCTGACAAAAGTAATTTAAAAGGGGCAATCCCAACTAGATCTAGGTGGCAAATGCAAGAAAATTAATCTTGAAAAATAAAATACTGCTGACATGACACAGTTCATGTATAATATAACTGACACATGGCAAAAAATACATTGACAAGAACCTGAGGAATTCCAGCTCTCCCAGAATGTTACTGCTATTTCCAATGCACCTTGCAAGATCCAAGTGTTACTTAACACAAGCTGCCTTTTTCCCTAAACACACAGGAGAATGATGTTATACCTATAAATACACACACTTTTTAATGCCTCATTTCATAAACAAAATCTTTACCACAACCATACATGCACACAAAATTGGATCATTTGGAACACTCAATAATACAGCCTCTCTCCTAACAGGCCAGCCTCGTTCCATGCTATTAAATCAAGACACATTCAAAACCTTCACCTGGAGCCAGACTTCTTGACTTGCTCTGTGCTGACATTTTAAACTGAATGCAGGAATAACTCTCCTCTCATTTTCTAAGCCATGTTGGTCCAAAACTTAAACATCAGCAACGATACTGAAAATACAGAAACAACCTCAAAGTCAACAAAATCTCAGCAGCATAAATCCAGCATCCAGATGAGACCTGGATCATAACTCCTGCAGATTTCTCTTGTGGCACAAAAACGTTACTCAACAATAGGCAACACAATCAATTACCAAATAATTTACTCAGAGTTATGTCATTATTTCTCAGGTGGAAAAAGTACGGCTTACTGACTTTCAGGGATGCACTAAACTGGCTCAAAGTTTGTGCTAGAGCAAGAGGAAAAACCCCTTGATTTACAGACCTGCACATTAACAAGTGCCTCTTTCTTGTTACTCTCTCTCTGCCTTCCATTTAGCGTTCATGTTACTGGAGTTGGATTTCCTCTAGTCCTGGGTCCTATTCAGGGACTGCATTACTGCCCCAATTCCACTGGAGATTCCATTTCCAGGATCCTGCCAAGCTGGCAATATGGTTCCTGAGAGACTACTTTGCCTGACATGCAGTAAGCTATTTATTGACACACCACTGTTCCCATTCAGTTCTGCACCTAAGCACTGAACTGGATAGCAGTTCCATATGTTGGATCTGTTACACTTCTCTGGAAAATTATATTACTTTGGGTAAATAAAAAGCTAAGAGCAGCAGGAAAAATATCATAAAAATGCAGCCGAATTTGTTTCATCCTGCCTCCATCAGCAAATTTGGTCTATGACCTCTGCATATGAGTCATGCAAGTGCTTAAAAACTTGCAGTGATTTATATTTTCAGGATAGGAAGTTCAAGGCTTATATTTCTGTTCCCCTACCATACATTATTTTTCTTTATACACAATTTCTTGATAATTGTCTATCTAAAATATATGGGCATCTTTTTTTTTTCCCCCCAACTTTGTGGTGCACATTAACCAAAACCATTCATCTCACTAACCAGTCTCTGGGTTCTTGGCAGAGTAGAGCTAAATGTGTAGGTTATTCCTGGAACCATACTAGGCTGATGCTCTCATCATAGTTTTAGTCATGGAAACCAGCTTCTACCAAGACAGGCATTGTTTGTTAAAGAGGAAATTCCTGGCATATCTGTCAGAAATGAGGAGTAATAGGGTACACCACTTAAAAATGTAATATTTGCATAGGGCTGTTCATTAGAAGGCTTTAGTCTGATCTACAAATCAAGTGATGCTTTTTGGAGCTCTAGGCTCATGTCCTGCTGAGAAACCACTCTCTGTATTCACAGACCCTCTGCAGCACAGCTTCATTCCATGAAGCTTTACACATGAGCAACAAGTTCTCTTCGAGCTTTGAAAGAACTAGCAAAAGAACTGACTGCTCAGTTTCTCTAAGGATTATTAGTGGGGCTTTTGCAATCACAAACCTGTGTTTTCCATGGCCTATTCGACCTTTACCACAACACTTGCAGGGTTAGGAGGAAGGTCTCCCTGCCCTGAAAGGGATAATTTGTTTCCCTTGTGATTCAGGCCCATGAGAACCACAGCGCAGCTCCAGCCATGGATATGTGACTCCCATGTAGGGACCAACTCTGAATGGTTGTATTGGTGAGCTGCACTGATTTAGCATTCTTTGCCTCATTCCTGCAAAATTTAACAGAGTCCCTTCACTGAATAATAGTGTAAAATTCTATCTCCACAGATATTCTCACAGATATTCTCCGCAGCTCTGTGTCTTCAGCACTTGCCTCTGCAGGCAATTTTATGACAACAAAAGCAAAGTGTCTCACTCATCAGAGTCTGAGGAGTTTGTGTGACACTGTTGTTTATCCTCCTTGCTCTCTTGGACTCGTCCTGCCCCGACAATGAAAACTTTTTCATCTCATCTCTCTAGAGTACTAACAGAGATCAATAATTCTGCTTTATCTAATGGAAAATCTCTGGGGTCTTGTGAATCATGTGTTGGCAGCTTTATTTAGATGGAAATCTGTGTTCATCCCTGGGAAGCCTCGCTTTAAAACCATTTTCTGTAACACTCAGACTTCAGTTGATCTTTCAAATAATTTCAAGTCTGAATGAGTTAAAACACAGGTGAAGTTTCCCTTCTGAATAATCAGCTCAAGCACAAAAGCTGACCTGACAGATCTGGATCAGTTTTAGAAGTCAGCTGCAAAATGTTACATCAGTGAACAAGTTAATCCTAACCCAGGACCTGAAAGCTTCTGTTTTTCTTCAAATGTTTCCATTTTCATTAGTCCTACAGGGCATGTCAGGCGAATCCTGCCCTTTGTTACTTGTGCAGCCCGATTGCAATTAAGCTAACAAGTCTGCTGTAGTACAGGACGGTGTCCAAACCCTTTTCATAGCTGTGGTTGCTCAGGAAGAAGAAAGCAAACCCTTAATTTGTCACTGAGGTAAAGCATTTATCAACTGTGGGCACAAAGGAAGGTCAACACATCTCTGCTGTCTCAGAACTACAATGGCACTTTAAGCCTCCTGATACCACTTTGATGCAGACAATGGCCATTATCACTATTTCATGAATATGAGAACAGACACAAAGCAAAAAAAAAACTAAAAAAGAAAGAGAATTTGCAAGCAGCCTCAGAACTGAACAGGATTAGTGCTCAGGGGCTGCTGGCTCCCAGGCACAGGCTCAGCCCCCTTCAGCAGCAGTCCCTCACACACATCTCTCTTACCCACACCACTCTCCTCTCACCCACTGTCCTGATTCAAGCTGGTCACTCCTCAACGCTGCTCCCACCTTGTCCATCTCCCCTTCCAAGGCCTGTGTTTGTTGTCACCTTCCCAATCTCCCACTCTGGTGCTGCTCCTGCCACTTCCTCCCCACAGCTTCCCCCTTCTCCATCCTACAGCTGCAGGGACAGAGCCAGAGCTGTTATGTCCAAGTGATCTTGTTCTCCAGATCCCACAGGGAGCAGAATCAGATAGGCAAATGATGGAAAACAGTGCCCCATGCTACCAATCTAATTTATCATATTTCGAATGCAGGTATTAAAAAGATGAAAATTATTATTGACTCTCTCCTGTCCCACTTAGTGGCACCTTAGACTGACTGAACTTTGCCTTAGAAATCTGTTTCCAGAGTTAACTGCTGGTTCTTCATTACATCCTCGATTGAGTATTTCTCACCACAATCTCCAGCCTTCTCTGTTCCCTGTAAAACATTTCTTCCTGTCAATTTCTGAAAAGTCTTTAACAATATTAGGAAGAGAATCTGATAGTCTAAGCTTCTAGAAAACAGTGTGAGCAGAACCAGATTCAAAAGAACCAAATTCACTGCACAGGCAAAAGAAAATATTTCCTGGATCAATCAAGGCTTAGTGCAAGCAAGGGAAGACGTTGCCTTTAATAGTCAGAGGAATCTACCACCTTGTGAAAGAGCAGGAGGCAGCCAAGAGCAAACAGGAGATTCTCAGTGCCTGGGCCCTGGCACAGCAAACCTGTGTGTTTATATCATTACAGCTCCCAGGCCAGAGCTGTGCCCCACCACTGCAGCACCTGCATGCAAATGCAGCAGCATCAGCTCAGGGGCTCCGAAGGGAACCACTTGCCATAAGTAAATGCACTTTGACAGCAGCTCCTAATAAGAGGAAGGAAATGAGGGAGAGAAAGAAAAGTGATAGGAGACAAAAGGACTTTATAAAACAGGGCTTTATTGCTTTCACTTGCAGCGTTTTCCCTTTGTTCTGTTGAGCCTTCCAATTCCAGATACTGCACAAAAGAGATACCTGTCTAAAAAAGTTTATTTCAATCTGAAACTGATTTGTAAGATGCTTCACTAATTCAACAGCCCATTATCAGGAGCAACAATGAGCTACCTCTAATTAATTTGGTGCAGCCTTTGCTTCTGATACCAATCAAATCAATATTAATGGGGAGTTTGTGCTCTCTCATTACAGCACAAAATGGGTACCAATCTTCTCATGAAGATTTTTGGACCATAAACTGTGTTTGAGGTCAGCGTAGTTGGCGTCTTCCCACACTGTTTTTTTCAACCAGGATGGAAAAAATATATAATGATGTGCTATTTAGTACCTGGATAAAAATCTACATGCAGGCTGCCTACACCGAAAGACTGAAACCAGTTCAATATGAAGAAATCTCAGTCTAAGAAAATAAAGACTTTAGTAGCTCGCAGAGCTCAAATTAAACACTTAAATAGGTAACACTAGATATTTCTCATGCTGCCTCACATTTCTCTATTTATTTTTATCTGCAGGATCAGGCGTGTTAGAGAGGGAGGCCTGGTAAGAATTGCCTCAGCCATCATTCTTGGTTACTTACATCTGTGGTCAATTTTCCACACTTTCTTCCATAAAAGGTAAACGAGGCACTGTACTTGCAACAGGATAATCTAAACAATATGAACAATGTTACTGTTGAAGACCATCTGGCTCATCAAGCACAGCTCCAGACTTTTAACTCCTTGAATAAAGTGTGGAACCCTGCAGTGTACTTTTCTTTTTTTTTTAAATCCAAAATTCTTTTTTTAAAATGGTAAAAGTAGAGGTCCTGGAGACATGAGGGATTCAGACAGGGAGAAAATTCAGTTTCTGGTTTTATGCTTTTTGTATCTTATATATATTGCAATCCAGGCTACGGACAAAAACTCAGACGTCAAAATTTTCTATTTAAAAAAAGCCCTCCGTGCGTAACTGATACGTGAGGGGTTGGTGTTTCAGAGGGGAGACAAGAGGGTTAAGTATTTCATAATTCACTTCAACTTAATGGCCTGATTCTGCCACTTCTTAAAAGGTAATAAAAGTCAAAGAAGGGTCACCAGGAATTAGAGGAAAATAGCGGGGGAGAGGGATAAGGGTGAATGCGACCAAAGAAGGCGTTTGCTAATTGCACCCACAATTTCTTATCTGTAGATAAATTTACAAGTCTCGGGGAGAAAAACCTGAAAGTGGCATAGGAACAAAACAACCTGGAAGAGAGCGAGCCAGGAGGGAGGAGAACACGGTGATCCCCAAAGTCCAAAGAGCAGGGGGAGCACTGGAGCTGCTTGCAGCCCATCCTGCAGAGCCCAGAGCACGGCTCTGTGCCTCAGTTTCCCCAGGGGATTCGGGGAGCAGTGCCAGGGTTCACCTCAGCTCTGTGAAGCTCTGTAAGCTCACAGCTTACAGCACAACAGACACACAGGAGTTAAATGTTCTTAGCTTCTTAAAGGCCACAGACTTCAAAACACGCTTGTGTTTCAACTGAGCGACAGAAAGAATTAGATTTTGTCACGGGTCTTCGTTCAGGTTTCGCTCAGCTCCGTGATTTCTCAGTTCTGGGACTTCTCCGTGCACAGAGTGGGTTAAAAAGCCCTGTAAGCATTGGCTGTAACAGGGCAGGGTTTTGGTCCTCAAGGGGGTTGTTATCCTCCAAAGAAGTTTTAATGACATTATAAAAAACAAAACAAAACAATAAAAACATCCAAAACAAAACCAAAAAACCCACAACCAACTGGTTGTTGAAATACTTCAATGCTTTTTATTTAATTTCTAAACATATTTTTGGAAAGAAGAGCAGAGAAAATGAATTAGAGCGTAGTCGGATTTTTTCTTTTTGTGTAAACACAAAAATTAATTTTCATATTCAGCGGTTCCTTGCTTTAAATTCTGCATCTTGCTTTAACTAGAAACATCAGCCTATCTGGTTTCTAGGTAGAGCACACAGGGCTGAACCTTCCCCTACAGTAAGTTCTTCCAGCCACTCCCAAACACATGTGCCCACAACCCTTTTTCAAAGTCTACTCTGATTTAGATCTAATTTTCATTGAAGCTATTATACCGTAAGCCCACTGCAATATGTACTGACATACATATGCTGGATTCTTGGCTTTAAAAAATCATTTTAAGATGCAAGAAGGACTTTTAAAAATTACTTTTACAGAAATTGTATTTAATATATGCTCATGACTCATCAATTAAAAAAAAAAAGCAATGTTACAGTAAGCAAGATCAGGCAGTTTTATGATTAATGGGGTCAAAAAGTTAGAATTCATGTTTAAAACTTTGGTTGCTCACACTGAAACAATTAACCCTATCTATCAAGCATCAGGTCCCAAAAACAATGCAAAAATTCAGAAAGAAGCAACGCTATGTTACAAAACACTTTTTTTGGTGTGTGTTCCTTCCCTTTAAAAACAGAGCAACAGACTTCGCCCATTTATCAAGAGATTGTCTGGGTGTAACTCTTCCAAAACAAATCTGGCTTCAAAGCATGAGCTGTTAGAGTACAGTGTGTAGACTAGGCATGCCCTAATGGCTACTTTGCTGCAAAAGCATCCTGTTTTCTGCTGTACCAACTGAAAGTCCCTTTCCCCCCATCTAAGCTGATATTAGGATTTGAAGAATGAAAACAGAAGTCATTTGATCAACACAGAATCTGCTGCCGAAACCTCCCGTGCACTCACAACACCGGATACAAAAGCGTCTACCAACTCTATCGTAGCTCCGAGAAAAATCATTCCTTTCAATTTATTTTGCTGCTAACTTGACTGAGTGCCCATGATAGTGAGCATCAAACGCACTGTAAGCAGCTCCTGGATTTTAATTAAGAGCATTCCACAGGAATAACGCTAACACGTGCTGAGTGATAAACATATAAGCATTAATGCTGTTCTGTAAAGCCTTAAATTACACACTCCACTGCCTTGGGTTTAAATCCTAGAAGACACTGGCGCCAATTGCTGGGATTACAACTTTCAATTAAACCTAGAACTAAATTACTGGATTTCAAACCATTTCTTTAATCCACACCTGTCTTCTAAGCCTTTCACCACATTCACACTTAATAACCCTTAACACTTTTCATCGAGAAAGCTCAAAGGTTCTTCCAAATTTAATCCCCGTCACCGCACCACTTCACACATCTGGAAACTGAGGCATACAACAATTAAATATCCCAAATGAATGCAGAAACCTGTGCCCTGGCCACTGCTTTTGAAAAGGCCAATTGCACCTTGATCCAAACTTGATGAATCTCACTCTCACATGATCATCAGCTCTTGTGCAAGTATCCACATGACCTTATGGTAAATGATGCCAGGGAAGAGCTTCAGGTCAAAACTGAGGGGTAAAAGGAATTACACACATGTAAATTAACACAGCTATGTCTGTAGGCACTATTTATGAGGCACCTCTAGGTGGGCACCTTTCTACACTTGGTAACAGAATGTTGTATTGATTCAGCACAACAAAAGTCTACAGCTGCCTTTGAAAATCTCAGTAATGTTTCCATCTAATTAAAAAGATAAGAAAACAAAACCAAATTTTTTTTCTCCTAATTCAAGACTGCTTTCTATTTGAAAAAGTAGCTAATAGTTTTTCTAAATAATGTTAAGTTCTAATGTTTATGTTTTACTCAGACTAAATCTCACCAAGAAGCATTTGGCCAACTTCATATGAATTTCATATAGCAAAATATTCAGAATTTCTTAAAACCTTATGCCCATATTCTTGTCCATGCCACAGCTGAAGAGCTGCATGGATGCTGTGCATGGTGGAAAACCATTACATGGGAATGCTGGGCCACAAAGGTGCTTGTAGTGACCTGGAGCTTCTCTCCTCAGGATGAGACCCCAAATCCCAAAGCTCTGGGGCACTCAGAAATTCTCCAACTCAGAAATGCACAGAAGGGTCAAATATTGAGAGAACTGGAGGACAGGAGCACAGAACAGGACAAACAATCTGCTCAGCTGTGCATACTCTCAACTACTCTCTACATGCACAGACATCAAATAACTAATTCAAATTAAAGAAATCTAAGCCACATGCATATACACAAACATCTCATTCCCTTCCTGCACTCCCACAAAGAGTTAGGTTCATTTAGTATCCAGGTAAAAAGTAGTCTATTGAACAAATATGCTCTGGGCATAAGATCTATCACAAATCAAAATTATTGAGAATGAATCTGTCTTTCATCTAATGTTTGATATATTTCATTAGGTATATTGAAATCCTTGTACACACCAGGAAGTAAATGGCCTGAATATTTTGAGAAGTGTGAAGCTAACAAGTATCACCTCTGAGGAAAAAAAAAAAAAACGATCCTCTCCTTTTCTGGTTGTCATTACAAAAGTAGTAATGGTAGTTGTTTCCTGCAGAAGAAATCCCTGAAAGTGCACATTCTAGTCCATACTCTGTAGTAACTGCTTTGAAGCAAAATAAAAATGCTTGGGTTGCTGCTTCTTGTGCAAAGGTTTCCATGTCAGTAACAACAATGTATGTAACACTTTTAAAGCCTGAAGAACTAAAAGACAAGGAGGACTCTGCTAAACATAAAATCCCTTACAGTGCCTGGATGAAACAAGTAAAGAAAACCGCTGCAGCTGCTTGTACTGTCTCTAGGTTTTGGCATTCATTATTTAAGTCCAGTGGAAACTGTTTAGCCTTGAAGTAGACTGACTCATGCACTTTAACTTCCAATTTCCTGCAAACAATCCATTAGTTTTTGGCAAGTTTCATACTGCTCAGAGCTTCCCTGGAAAGGGCAGCTCCCAAACTCTTCTGATTTCAACAATGCTTTTTCAATTTAATGAAAGTAGAATTCGTACTCATGCCCTTACAAAACTGAGTGTGATCCCCACCTGAAGATGTCTGACACACTTCTCAAAGGTAGATGAATGACTTTGCTCAGAAAGGTTCTCTCCAAATGTACTTGTTACCACAAATCCTACTGGGCTTTACTATATGGGCATTTCTCAGGGAACATCAGATGAGTTTAGATGTGCACTGTTTGATCTGACAAGGAAAGCAAAAGAAGTATTTGCATACTGCCTGCACCTCTCCTAAAAGTGCACTACCTGCTCCTACACTTCTCTGCTTGTGTAACAGCTGAAATGAGCTGCTTGATAAGTAAATGCTAATTCCATCTTTTGTAGCTACAACGGTTTTAAAATTTACCATTCCCTTCAAATATTTTGTCCCCAAGTGGCATCTGAAGTATGCCAGTAACTCAGAATGGAAAATAACTGTGGTATCTCCATCACCACCAGTTGGTAACTGTAGATAAATGTGGTCTAGTAAGCAGGGACTAGTAAAATAATCCTTCCATCCCCAGGATGCAATTATTTAAAAATGAGGAAAGAGATGAAAGCATCAATATAAATACATGTGCATACAGCTTTCAAAGTACTCAGTGGGATTCCAAATCCCCAGTTGAGCTGACACAGTAGAAGAGCTTTCTGTGGTAAAATTAATTTTTTTACTCTGTGCACCTTGCAGAGTATGGTGCTAGAATCTTGTGTTTATCCACATTCCAAAAAAGCTACAGTAAACAGCAGTGCAGATTTTCTCACCTCAGCTTATCAAATCTCCATCTACCCAAAGCAATCATAAATAGGTTGCACGGTTTCATAGTGTTCACGTTCATTCAGGTCCTTAGCCCTCTCTCCTGGGACTGTCAGCAAGTACAATTTAATAACTGAGATCTGCAAAATGCTCCAGTCTTCAAAAGAGCTGACCCCATCTCATCCAAGGGATTCCACTTAAGTGATACCACCACCAAATGGGCAGTGGCCACCCTGGGAAAGTCCATACGCAACAATCTGGACAAGGTGGCCAAGTAGCAAAGAAGTTTACCAAATGTAGAAGCAAGCTCTAGAATGTTTCGAAAGGCTTGTTTTTAGGGGTTTAAAAATACATTGTGACCACCAGGAGACTTTACACATTGTGGGAACTTAAGTGGCTGTGGCTGTGGAACTTAAGCACCTAGATCTGCTGCGTTACTTGGGCGTCCAAAAGACACCTACCAGCTCTACAGGTGCAAGCATTCCAGCTGGGAAAGTCTAACAGGTATTTAATTCCATTAATTCTGCTATATTCTGTTGTACACAAACACAGGCATAAACCTGACTCAAACAGCAGGTGATTATTTCCCAGCTTCCTTTCCCAAGCTAGACTCTGCACAGGTATTTCCAGTGTAAATAAGATACACAAAGATGGCAGACCAAAGTTATAATAATTATTACTTACTGCTGAGGGTACCTTATTTTCTGCACAATTATGGGATATTTCACAGCAACTCTGAGTTTGTATTGTTTCTTGGTATGTGTGTTGCTATCCTCCACCTCAGAAAGAACTCTCTCCTACCTTGCTGAAGCCTCTGGGAAGTATCCCCAAAGACTGGTTAAATGCTAAGCCTAACCCCTTTCTTTCATTTTTTCTTTCATTTTTTCTTTCTATTTTTTTAAAATAGACTCTCATTTCCCCACTTTTAAAAATGTGCAATTTCTTGCAGCTCTATTTAAGGTTCAGTCTGATAGACCCATTCCCTCCTTGCACTACATTTCCAAGCCTCAGCAGAGAACGTGCCTGATTTAGTCCTTAAGCTCTGCCTACTCTGACATGATCCATGTATGCACCTCTTTGAGCACATGAGTGGTTTCTTGACTTGCCTCCTTGACTTGTCTCCTTGCACACTCATTGTTAGGCGGGGAATTAAGTGGTTTGTCAGACTGATCCCAAGTGCTTAGCATCTGAACAGTGTGAAGTTTTACTCCACTGAGTAAGAAAACATTTCCCAGACCTTCATCTCTCTAGCCAGGCTAACTGCCTACATACAACTCTACTTCCCTGACAAAAGAATAAAATTTACAGACATTCTTATCTCCCTGGATTTACTACTGGCACTGGAGACTGATAGTTTGAACTGGGGAAGCAAATGAAGCAGAGCTGGTACACCAGTCATCCAGGGGTTAAACCAATTTGTTAGTGCCCTTGGTGTTTCTTGGTGCATCCACTCTTTAAATTCTGAAAAGAACACCGACCTTTAATCTGTGGTATTAGTTCCTTTGACAAAATGGAAGATTATGTCTTTCTCCCACAAGCCTCCATGCGAAGCTTAGCCAGCTTCCATCTGGTCTGGCTAATTAAATGTAAGTTAACATTAAGTTAAGAGCCAGCTCCAGCCCACAGACCTTCTATTCTGCAACAGCAGATTTATTAATTGGCTGAACTATTTGAGTATTTAATACCAATTTTTGATGACTTCTATTTTCTTTGCTCTCTCACGAAAACAGGGAAATATTTTTGAAGACATATTTGCATAACTTCAGTTCAGAAACACAAAACACCAAGACATGCTAATAAGATTCTGAGCAGCCATAAAACTGTCAGTTTTTTTTCTTCTGTATTTGACATGTTAATAAAGTACCATCATAACAGTGTGAAGGATCTGCCTATTATGCACAAGATGTGGAATCACTGGAGCTGTACACGTTAAGCTGGCCCTGACCCACAATCTGGCCCTATATGTACTAAAACTACAGCTAGTTGTTGTATTCCTTATTCAGTCAAAACTTTCTTTGGCCCTAATGGGTGTTCTGTCTGAATGAAGAACAAAGGGATTACATCTAATATGGGGAGCAACTAATTAGAACCATGCCCACAGCTAACTTTTGATAAAATTCATTTGTAAAAATGAAAATACAAAGAATTTCCAAAGTCAAAATGGTGCTTTGCACTGTTTTAACATTAACTCTATGTAGGTCTGGCACCTAATCTATTTCACTGTATTTACCATTAGATGTTAGAAAAGAAAAACACTTCAAGACTTTTAAAATAAATAATACAGAAAAGTTAGATTTATAATTATTTTTAACATCTGATATTACTTTGAGAAAGACTGTTATTAAGTAAAACATCTTAAACCTCTTAACCAAACCTTCCTTCTTTGGGATAGAGTCAAAGATCACATTCAGAAATGTTATTTCTTCATATATCTATTTAATATAATTCCTGCTGCTACTGTATGTAAAGCATATTTAAAAATTCAAACCCCAGAAAACTTCTACCTAGTTCACATATAAAAACCAACCAACCAACTGACCAAACCCAACCAGTTAAAATTTCAATTTCATATAAAAATCTAAACTGTATCAGGACAGGCATCAGAGAGTTAAAAAACCACCAAAAACTGTGAATGGCACAAAGCTGCCTAATGGAGCAAGACTAAATACAGAAATGAGGAGACCACTGCTCCCTTCCACTTCTCTGCCTGCAGAAGATCACATGAGTGAATCAATTCACCTTTTCTGCCTCAGCTGCCCAAGCAGATGGTGCAGGGAGAACAAACATTTCTCCTTTTCTGAGCTCACCTTAAAAATTCTCAGGTGTTTCAATCAGATGAAGATGTTTTGTATAACGGCTGACTGTCAGCAGCTAATATTATCTTGGAAATAGAAATGGACAAGCAATTCACTTCTAAGAGACTCTGAAAACAAAAATTCTATTTTACAGGGTGCAAGACCAACATCAGACACCAAGCATTTCTGATTGTCTGTTTATAATACTGGGTTTTCTTATCAACTTATTCTGTTCTCTATCCATTAAATTATAATGACCTGTTTCCAAAAAAACCCAAAAAACCCCAACCCCTTCTCACTAAGCTTTCATTCTCTGATTTATCCTCTTCCTTGTTTACTTTGCATTTGTGTTCTCACTGTGTACACCAACTCTGTTTATTTCGACAGCTTACCCTGGGAACGCTGTTCTGCACAGAACCGTGACCTTTAACTTGGGCAAAAGCAGAATGTCTGATAAAACCCACCGGGCTAACTCCTTCAAAAATGAAATACAAGACCCCCAAATGCAATCTCAATGCACTGCCCCGACTGCAAGGCTAGACAGGGTTTCCTGCTAAGGATTCAGTTCATTTTCAGAATACCAGGCGCGCACACAAGAACTGCTGAGCTCCATCCTGACACAGCAGCAGCAGGCGATTCCTCTGGATTCATTGCTGGCACTTGGGCTGCTCCCAGCTTTCCCCGTCAGCTGGAGCCACCTTGTGCCCTACAGAGCGCCTGCACCCTGTGCTGTGAGGAGGAAAAACTGCCTTTACATGCTGGCATCTCCTGTGCCAGACAACAACTCCTAAAAAAGAGTTACTCGGATTCTGCATAAAGCTCTTCGTTTGGGACTAACTGTAGCAAATCGGTTAAAGATGATTTATTTGCGGGTAGCTGTTTCAAGTCAGTTAAAAATGAACAAAATAATAAAGCTGCAAATCAACTGGATGTTGATTTTTCTTTTTTCCCAATCTGGATGCTGATTTTTTTTTCCCCAATTCAACCCACCACTGCAATAAGGTTTTACGAGTTGTGCAAGACACTAAGTCATTTTGAGCACTCGTGGTATAATGAGGAATACCACCGCTATTTTCCAGTTTATTACGTGTCCTTACGACTGAGGATTATAACAAAGCAGTGACAAGAATGCGGGACCACGATCTGCTCTGCTGCAGGTTTTACTTTGCAGTCAAACAGCAAAGTCTCTTCTTTTGCAGTAATGAATTTGAGTGCACAGCATAAAAATGTTTAAAAGTGCTGCAATTCAGATTTGGCCTCTAGCCATAAAATTCAAATGCAGCTTTCAAGCACGCCTTAAGTCAGAGTTGAATTTTTTTGGTCTCATTATAAAATAGGGATCACATGTATCAAATAAGTCTGGACATACTTCCAGAGGCTACTGGGGCCAATTCTGACTCGGGGCCAAATCTACCATATTCCTATTCTTTTATTCTGACAAGATCAATATCAAACGTGCTGAGGATATGAGAGTACTGAGCCAACAGATATTTCTTTTCCTTCTCAAAGCAAGAGTGATGTTCTTTATTCCAAGTGGGTAGGACAGATGTGATCACACCATCTAATAAAATTAATACTTATCATTTAAACACATAAGACCTGACATTTCCTCTTAAGCCTGAAAGCATAGGCCACAAAAAACACCAAACAAACCACAAAATCCAAACCCTGAACTACACAGTTACAGCAAAAAGTGTTCTGACCTTTTACCATTCTTCTTCTTCATGCACTCTGACGACAAGTTAGGCATATCATCTTTTGAATTCAGCACTGCAATACATTATACTGCATTTACTCTGAGCACTCTGACATTATCATTATCTTCTTTTGTGCCCGACAGCAACTGCAGCTCCTATAATGCCATTATTGTAATTAAGAACAATCTGAACCATTGACAGCATTGCCTCATTTGCTCTAGAATCCCCTGTGCATTAGTGTTCTTCTAAACCAATATTTCACTATTAATAGTTTGCTACTTTAGAACTGCCTACGGTTAAAAAAAAAAAAAAAAAAAGAAAAAATTAGGCCTCAGCCTAACTCAATGGCCAAAGAAAAAACTTGCTAAGAAAAAAATAAATGAAAGGCTGTGCACTGGCAAACTGTTACACTTTTCTTTACATGTGTTGAAAATGGATTCACACCCTGCCAACCTATTCAGGCCGTTACCCAGGTGAGGAAGCTTACTTTGGCTTGCTTCAAAAGGACCACCTGTACAGACACAAAAGAAAACATCTCTTCTCCCACTAAATGTACCCAAAGTACTTCCCTGTCTAAACTCTCCCTTTCATTAATCCAGCTCACAGTTGGAGAAGTAGGGCACGGCAATTTAGGCATTCTTGTCTGGGAAATTCTGACCTTACCTCCCAGCCCTGCAGCACACGGGCTCTGCAGGCTGCCTGCACCCCATCCATGTGTCTGCTGAGGGTGATACCTGCCTGTCCCTGGGCCAGGAAGGTGCTGAGCCACAGCCCTGTGATCACCCAGCATCCAGCCTTTCACCTCTGTAATTCCAGGGAAACAATCAGCTGTGGCCTGGAGAAGTGCAGGTGCCATGGCAGGGCAGCACTGACACATTAACATGCTCCTCTTAGAATCTAGAAATGGCTCCACCATCAGAAGCAACTTCAATTTTCCCTCTGCAGCAAAGGAGAAGCTGGAGCGCTAAATCCTAACAGAAAAGAACCCAGCACCTGCATGCTGCCTGAAAAGGGACCATGGCTGGTAATGTGGAGGTTTAGGTACTTTTAGTAGATGTGAACACCAGAAAGTGTTTTGGTCATTTTCACCGTATAAAAATGACCAAAGAAACGTGGCTAGTGGAAAACAGCTGGTAACTCCCAAGGAGATTTAGATGGATGTGGCCGTAGCATTTTTCTTCCTGTGAACACATATTCCATTAAACAAAATTATGGACCTTATGTTAAAGGAACATTCAGGAAATTATAATGTTTAGGCTACATTTGGAATTTTTTTATTCTTTCAAAGCTTTTGCAGTGTGAGATTGTATTTTTAAGTCTGGGAAATCACTACAGGGCTGGAGCTGCTTCTCTCTCCACCACATCCTTCAGTCTCTGGCCAGAGCTGTTCCTGATGAGGAACAGTGCTCACTGACAATTGTTGCACCTCCTCTCCTCTTAAAATCCCTTTTCCCAAGTGGGATTTCATAGGTTTCACTATGAATAAAGGCTGGTATTACCCATCACTGGTCAGACTGCTCTACCACTGCACTGAAAGGGCCAAGAACAGGAGCACCTCTATGCTAAGCAGGAATCAAAAAAGCCAGAGGGACTTAACCATGACTGCAGCTACCAAGAACAACCCACAGAAATTCATATATCAGGTGTTTTCTTTCACAAAAATAATTATCTAAGAAAAAGTAACATATTGTCAACCATGGTACACTGTATGCTGCTTGACACAAAGATCAATAAGAAGTCAAGAAGAGAAGTGCAAAGATTAAGAGGAAAGCAGTATTGCTAAGTCAGGACCTGTGCGCTCTCTAATTTTGTATTAAATCCACATACATGATAAGAACATTTCGTAGCACCACATGCAATTATTTCACATGGACTACTACAAAACTGAAAGGAAACCAGAGCATTTGGGAAACTGTAGAGCCTTGTTGTTTCACCCTGCAATTCTTTAATATTTTGAGAAAGATCACTGCTTGATGAACAGTGGCACAGTCTAGAGCCAGGTGCAGGATTTGGGGGAACAGATGGTGGATAATCTTCCTAATACAGCTCTGCCAGTACAACTCACTCTTGACCAGTCACATCCCTGGGTTTTTTTCTGGCCCTTGGTTTTCTCTGGCCCCAGCACAGCTTTTCAAGGGGTAGTTGCAGAGTAGACTAAGGATTCACAAAAGGCTATTGATCTGATTTTGCTTTTGGTCCAAGACATCTTTTGTTTGTATTTCAGTTGGGTCACTACAGTGAATTAGCTCACTGGTGCACTCAACACACACATACACACCCAATTCCAACAGGGACAAGGGTATTCAAGCCAAATAAAGTTATCTATTAGTAAGTATTAGCATACCAAGCAGAAAATGCATGATGATACATGTAGAGAGCAAGGCTTTGCTCCTCAGTGCTCCAACACAGGCGCATACTCCAAAGCAGCACAGGAGCTGCCACGAGCTGGGGAAGGCACACAGAACACACAGAGGGCAAGCTACGCCCTCAGCCCCACATTTGGAAGATCTGCAAGTGAAAACGTGAAGCACTGCAAAATATCCTGCCCTGCAGCTCATCCTCTCTCAAGCAGAATGGCCTAACACTGCTTCCAGCACAGCGCTGACTGCACCACCTGCAGTGTCAGGATGCACTCTTTGGGGATGTCCCCTTTTGGGGCTGGCTGCAGTTTAGCTCATAAAACAGCTTATCCTTAGGCATACAACAACAACAATTTTATCTGAATAGGAACTGGTGTGGGGAGGAAAAGGAACAGGACAAAAGCAGGAGATGGAAAAGCAACACGATTTCAGGTGCACCTCGACCACTGATTTTCTGAAGTTTCACTTCACAAAGAACTGTGTCCTTGCAACTGCTGATTTCACCCTCAGCAACACCAGCTTTTTGCTGAAAAGGACTGCAGAACTCTGGATTAAGTTATTAGGAAGCACTTGATCTCAGATACAGTGACATAACAAATGAACTGGACTGTCCTTATCATAATCTCTGTGAGAAAGGCAGAGAGCCCAGTATTAAACTATTTGGTCTGCAGGGAGGGAGGGCAGAGGAGGACTTAATGCTTGTGAAAGGCATTAAAGAAAGAAAACAAAGATCGGGATACAGCCCAGAGATTCTGTCCAAGGGAGACTTCCAGAAGCACAGACCTGTAGTTACAGTAAGCTGCCTTTAAGGTGAGGCATTTCAGATGTAAAGCCCACCAGCAGTAATCAAATCCAGCAAAAACTTTTCTCTTGGCCACAGCCTTGGTTTTTAGCTCTTCTCTTACCTTCAGGGCAGTTTCCTTTAAATGCTATGGGAAGCATCAGAATTCTAAAACTCCAGATTCTCTTGACAGCTCACTCAATTCACTGAAGATGAAAACTTCATCCTTAGTTGAGTACCTAATATTTATTCTACAGCATTACTTGATTATATCCACCTTCACTCTGCAAACTGGATACATACTTTTACCAGGGTGATCTAAGAGAATGCATGTTTTAAATCTGGAGATGCAGAGAAAAAAATAGCACTGAAACAAAGGTACATCAATCTGAGCTGGTCCCTGGAGCTCTTTTGGGTTTTTTTTTTTCTTTTCCATGTATCCATCCTGTAATCTGAAAGCACTGGAGGCTCTTCAACCACTTGTTCAATGCATGTTTAGTTTCAGCTGAAACCTCAGCTCACATGATGAAGGAATTATTTAAATGGGAAAAAGTCAGGAAATAAAAGGCATACTTCTGCAGCAGGTGACTTACCCATGTAATTTAGGCTGCTTTTGCAATTCAAATGCAAAGATGGAGTTCAGTGGCTCTACTGCCCTCGTGCAGGTAGTCAGAGAACAGTGGAATTCATGGCTGTTTTGGGTCAGAACAGGAGATCAAAGCTGAGGGCTCTGGTGCCTGGCAGAAATGCCCTCTTTACAATACAAACAGAATTTTGTATAAACTTTGTAACAGCTTCACAACCCCAACAGATGTCACAACAGGTATTTTATGACTTCTGAACACAAGATGTCTGTGATGGCCTATGTGATTCACAAGTGGGCCACTGAAGACACTGAAGATAGGTAAGATCCACTCAGACCACTTTTAGTCTCCACACCCCATTCCTTCTAAAAAACCTTTCAGGTATCCAAAACATCCCAGAGCACTAAGTTTCAGAAACTAACCCTGCACAGCCTGGCTGTGTGTTCCCTTCACACACATCCCCTCACTGCATGCATGGTCCTCATATGAGACACCCCCACGAGCTCCTCTGCCTCCCCTCTGGCACACAAAGGCTTGGCAGCGCTGTGCTTTGTGCTCATCTCAACACTGGCAGCACAATCCCGTGTGATCTAAGCCCTTTGCACCTGCTGGGAGGCACTCCCATGGAGCAGGCATGCATACATTCAGCTCTACCATCACAGCACAACTCTGGATATACCCTCAATAACCTGTCTGGCAAAAAAAGCTGGCACCTGGGATTCACATGTTCCTGCAGATTTGAGTTGCATGTGAAATACATGGACTGAGCACAACTGGACTGGGCTCTGCATGATTACTTGGTTGAAACAATGAACTTTTTAGAATGATTTTAGGATTATCTTTCACTTTTGAGATTCGGAAACGCATCCACGATGTTTTCATGTCTTTCTCTGAACCAACTGGAGCCAGAGGCTATTAAAAAGCATGGAGGACAAAGAAAACCCCATCCAGGCAGAGCTTGGCTGGACAGATGCCCAACAGCCCCAAGAAGGGCAGAGCTGTCACTCACATTCATGCCCAGGAGCTGCATCTGCAGGGCCAGCCCAAGTAACAGGTGGGTGTTGAGCTTTCAGAGGCAATTATCTTCCTTCCTTCCACTTCTACAGCTCAGCCCTCCCCAGATATCTCCTGACAATTGGGCCTCCAAGCAGCAAACAACACCCCAGGGCTGTCCTCCTGGGGAGCTTCTCTCCTACAGCACATGTGCTCAGAAGTCTTGAAGCAGTGAAAGAACAACACACAAAGCCAAGTGGACCTCCCTTCTATTTTTCCGTTTGTCCACGTTCCTTTCACAGAACAGAATATTTTATCTACTTAAAAGAACTTGCTCCAAGGCAATAATTCCTTCAATGATGATGCTAAGGGGCTTAGTGCTGCATCAGCTCTGCAGCTTTCTGTAACACGCCTGTGGCAGCACACCAGGGACATGGAAATGTGGCACAGAACACAGGGCAAAGACTCCGAGCGCATTCCAGCTGCTGTGTAGTAAGGTTGGTGGTGAAACACGTTCATGTCAGACAGCAAAACCAGCTGCTCCAGCACTAGAAGGCCTAGGGTTGATGTACTGATACACTGCAGTGAAAGGCATAATGTGAAAAGCATTGATAAGTGACAATCAAGCCTTGCCCGTGTCTTCTTTTCCACAGGAGACACCACATGCCATCCTCTAAACACCAGCATGAAATCAGCACTCTTGTCATTCATGCCACACATTAGTAAATATGATGGCAGGACACAGACCAGTTCCTCCAGATCCTGCTTATCTTAAATACAGCATCAGGGAAGAGCAGGAGAAAAGAAAAGCCTGCAGAGTGTTTCAGCCAGCCCAGAATCTCTCTCATAAGAAACAGAGAAGCACAAACATCTACTGACACAAAAACTGAGTCATTTGCAATTGTAGTGCAGTAAGTTGCAGAAACAGGTCCAAAGAAAACGAGTCCATTAAAATCTAGCAGAACGCTTCTCGTACAACAAGAAATAAATTTATTTCATAGGAAAAGGCCCAGAGCAAGAAGACCAAGGCATGATCTTCCTGTCAGTGAGTCACACAGCAAAGCATTTTACTCATTTTATGTAAACATTTTACGTAAAACACCTGAAAAGCTTTCATCACCCTACTTTGTATTTTTGGGGTCTTTTTTTCATCACTCTTACTTTGTATTCTTAGATTTTTCTGATTTTGTATTATTCCATAAAATACATGGAGTAAAGATTAAGAAAGTTGAGGTTATTATCAAAACCCACCAGAATTTACAATATTTTACACTGTTTTCATGCTCTTCCCTGAGGCATACAGAGAGGCACACTGCCTACTGTGACCCCACATACCAAAATCAAATCAAAACAAAACATACACAAGAAGAAATAAGTGCAGGACAGCCGAAAATTCATTTTTTCTCCTGCCCAAATAAACAAGTCAGAAGAGCAGTCAAATTACTGAAATTGATGTCACATCAATTGGAAAACTGACTGAGTCCATACAATTGCTCTCCTCCAAATTCATGGGTCCAAGCTGTCTGTTTCCCATCTGCTCCTCTGCAATTTAGGCAATTCTGAACCTCGCTCTCTGTTCCCAAATGTGTCACAGATTTATTAGCATGTCAGAGACCAATTCTTTACATTCTCCACTAAGGCATGCTATTAGGAGGAGCAAATTTTCTGTGTTTGTAGTTGCCAGGCCAGGAAAATTCAAGAAGGACAATCACACATGACCTTACTAGACCCACCATGAAAAATTCATTAGATAACACAATTCCCCTCCCCCCCAACTTTTTAAAAAGGCTATCCTGTTCTCTTCTTACATGTGTTTAAAGACACGTTTAGTACACAGTCCAGATTACTACAAGGAGCTTACAAAAAAAAATCTAATTTGTGGGGGATTTTTGCTCATATGATGAGCTCCACCATATATCTGAGCTCCTGACAGGTAAGGACTGGGATCCTTCACTAGCACATATGGGGTGGCCAGTGCTGAAATGCCTTTCAGCAATGAAGGGCATGGAACCTCACTAAAAATCACAAATAACTTTTGCACACCACAGCTCAGTTTGCAGGCAAGCAATCAAATATTCTAGTCCTAGTTCACAATTCTCTCACTGCCTAAAAAGCTAATTTAATTAATTCCAAACATACCTCATAATTTGTAATTTTGCTACCTTAACAGAACATATACTCCATTGAAGGATGCAGCTGCAGATGCTCTCACAGGGAAGACCAAAGCACAATATTCTCATCTTTGAATTATACCACTGGTGATGAGATGTTACAAATGAAAACCAGACTAAGGCTCTACATGACAGACAACAACATAAACAAATCTGAGCTCCAAATTCCAGGTTTTATCAAATACTCTCTAATATTTAATGGCAATGTATTTTCCATATTAACATATGTCTTATGGTGTGACTAATCCCTGCTTACATCATGTGTGGTATCTCAAGTATCTCAGGTTACTCTCTTTGTTTTGGTCAAGAGTTTGTGCTCTGATATTAGAGAATTCATTCCACTTGTCTAGATTACCCTCACTCCTTCCACTCTCACCATTGGCAAGAACTTTGAAATTCATAAGCAAAGGTTTGCTATATATTTGATATAAATTTATGCATACAATGTCAATACTGAAATCCCATTTTATGTTGTATTATAAACTACTTTTGCTACATCTGAAACTACATAAACTTTACCCTCTACATAAATAATCTGCATTACTCTTCACCATAAAGTCACTTCAGATTCTAAAGAATTTTCATTTGGTGCATTTTGGCACTGGCTCTGTTGTTGCAATACACAAAAATGTAATTTTGATAACGATCAAAACACCTGTTGATGACAAAAATACAAAACTCACATTTGTGTAATCATGTATCACCTACAACAGATAACTACATATATAGCAGAGATGGTACTGAAGTGTCACCAGCATAGTCTCTACAAGAGAGAAAACATTTTTGCCTTATCAAAAAACACCAGTTCCTAGACCTTGTGGTAAAATACTGGAGTAAATCACTACACTTCTGTTCCCTGTGTTAACAGCAGAATTTACAGCTATTGAAAGACATGGAATTTTTCAGTTGTCCCTCATTTATCCTGACTTATACTGAATATCTTTCCAATACATCCTGTGTGTAAGCAGTTGAATAACCACATGCACTTCTATGACCAAGACCCACCTCCATAGGAAACCTGCCACAGGTTGGTAAAGGCAGGTAAAACCACCAAAACTCAGATCCTAGATGAACAAGCAATCTGACCCCTGAAATTCCTAGCTAGGCTTCAGAAACACCTGGAGCCCTACCAAAAAAAAAAAAAAAAAAACCAACCAAAAAACCTCACAACTTAACATGGAACTTACCTGGGCCACAAGCCAGCAAAGAGCAGTGTTTGTTAATAGTTTGGAAACTTGTATGCATTTTTAGTAGAGAAAAAATTAGGAAGTAATAAAGAGGACAGGCTTTATAGTAAGGCTGAAGCCATCTGAAGGTGTTAAAACCCATAAATCAATAAACAGAAAGATAAGATAGAAGGCATTCTATCAATTTCACCTCGATACATGCTTCAACCAGAGAAATGTCACAAATACACACCCAAGAAAAAGGATACTAGGGTGAATCTAACACAACACATTTTTGTCCAGCAGCAAATAACAGCCCTTACAAAGTTAATTAAAAAATCCCAGCTCTCTAAACCACTGTTATTTTTAGACAGACCTTAGAAAACTAGGAAACACAAAAGACAAGGATGATGCAGTTTCAAAATTTCAAAAGGACAGACAATGATAATGAAATGGCAGGTGCAGGTTTTAATCAATAAATGTAACACATCGAAGTAACCAGAAGAAGTATTATTTCACAGAATACATCTTTTTGTAAGATTACAAGATTGTGGATAAAAGTAACTGCAGCCTCTAACAGTTTGCTAGAGATTTGTGACTTCAAAGATCTGTCACTAAGGAAAAAAAGCATTTAATAGTAAAAACAATAATAACAACAATGTAATGGACATACCCAAACTGCCAGAAATAGGCTCGCATAAAGATCTCTGAAAATACCTACAATATGGACTCATCAAGGAAGACTGCTGCTAGGTCACTATTGCTAATAGCCACAAATACTCTAACAGAATAATTTTAAAAACTAGGTAATTAATGGAGTTGTCATTCTTTACTATTTCATCAACATCTGGTCCATCTGCAATGACCAGCAAAAGCCAAATAATGTGAGTACAATTGTGCAACATGGATTTAAACTGAAAAGCAAGGCCGTGCATCACAGAGAGATGACGTGATGGTTACAGAATGAGGAGCTGTGCTCTCCCAAGTTGTGTCATCCTTGTCCACAGCACTGGTGCTGCTCTGAAACACCCTGTATGTGCCTTCAGTGCCTGTGTGCACACGAGGAGCAAGGAGCTGCTGAGTACCCTTCTTCACACTCACAAGCAATGAATTTTGCTTGAAAAACTGTTCTGAAGTGACTACTTTGGCTCCATTTGCAACGCATTTAAAAACTAAGTTCAGCTGCGAAAACGATGGCTGGGCGAGGTGAAATTCCAATTCTCTCTCTCATGGGATTTCACACAGACAAATTCGGGGGGGAGGGGGGAGGTGGTGGGTATTAATTCACATGTACCGTCAAAGAACCAGACTGTTGTACACGCTCGGCGTTCTGCAAAGGTTCACTGTGGCGGGGCAGAAGTCTTTTGCTCAGCACAAGGATGACTGCGTTTGGAGTCGCTGAGGAACGACCGTGGCTACGAACATTAAATCAGCCGTGTGCATACCGCAGAGCGCCGTGTGCTGACCGCACCGTGCACCGGCACACCCAGGAGGAGCCACACAGGGCCCGAGCAGCGGCTTCTTGGGTGTGTGCACCCCAACCGCGGAGGCAAATCCTGCCGGGGGAAAACCCCGGTGCGCTCCCGGGCCTGAGGGGCCCTGCGGGCAGCGCCCCCTCCTTCGCTGCTCGGGCCCGCACACAG
>VZSR01003183.1:1142510-1177636 GCA_013398615.1 Brachypodius melanocephalos | reverse complement strand
CCCCAGTAAGGTAACTCCCAGGAAATATGCAAACCTGTTAATTTTTACCTTCTTTGGCTTTTTTCCTCCTGGCCAGCGTGCCGCCGAGCTTGCCCAGGAAGGAGTCATCCTTCTTTCTGGAGGGGGGAGATTTCGGGGTTGGGGACTTGGGGGACGAAGGCGACTTCTGAGGGGACGTCGCCATGCTGGGCCAGCCGCCGCCGGCGCTGCGGGACGGAGCAGGCGGCTCCGAGGCCCCGGTGCCGTGGGAGGCTGTTCCCGGCTCTGAACGGAAGCGGAATTATTTCAAGCATTTGAGGCAGCTCCTGCTCCGCTCTCCCGGCTCTCCCGCTCCTTCCCTCCCTCCTCCCGCCCTCCCTCCCGCCGGGGAGGGCCCGCTCCCCTCGCTGGGCTGCCGGTGGCCGCGGGCGGTGCGGAAGCCGCGCTCCGCTCCCGGCTGGGGCTCACGCAGCGTTGAGGGGCCCGGCTGGAACCGGGGGGCAGCGCCTCGCCCCCTGCCCTGCTCCATCCTCCGCCCTTGCAGAGCAGCCAGGCACATCTGGGGCTGTGACCCGGGGTAGGTGACCACGCAAGAGGGTGCCAGGTAACGTGGGTGCCGAAGGGGGAAGGTAGATGTGGACACAGCGTCAGGGCTCACACCGTTCGGTTCATTCCTCACCTGCCCCAAGGTGAAGGGCATGAAGGACAGCAGGGTCACAGCTGCCAGCAGATGGTTCTACATCCTGTGCGCAGCACCGATAGAAAAACAGAATCATGGTCAGGGTTGGAAGGGGTCTTAAAGATAATCTAGTTTCCAACACACTGCCATGGGCAGGGACACTTTCAATCAGACTTGATTGTTCAAAGCCCCATTTAACCTGGCCTTGAATACTTCCAGGGATGGAGTGTCCAGAGCTTCTCTGGAGAGCTTGTTCCAGAGCCTCACCATCCTCCTGAGTTTCTTCCTAATATCTTGTCTAAACCTGCACTTCTTCATCTTAAAGCAGTATTTCCCCTTCTTCTGTCACCTGCCCTTGGAAGAAGTCCCTCTCCAGCTGTCTTGTAACCCCACTTTAGGTACTGGAGGGCTGCTATGTCTTCCTGGAGCATTCTCCAGGCTGAACAACCCCAACTTTCTCAGCCTGTATTCATAGGAGAGGTGCTCCAGCCCCCTGAGCACCTTGGCGGGCTCCTCTGGATGTGCTCCATCAAGTTCATCTCTCTTGTATTGGAGGCCCCAGATCTGGACACAAAAGAACTCATGGAGTAATAAAGCATCACTAAATAGTTTCCTGCCAGTTAAAGTTCAAGCTTACTACATCCATTTCAACCTGGATAACGTTTTGCAAAGCTCTTCTGCCTGCAGCTTTCAGCTCTGTCTGTGGTCAGAAGCAGCTGGCATCATCATAGCAACTTCTACAAAACAAAACAACTGTTGTAGTTCAGACCAGTATAAAAAGGCTGTGGAAGGAAAAGTGACTTAACATGATAGATTGCCTATACCAACCCTGCTTTGATTTGCAGATGAGCAGCTTAAGGGAGAAGTATGTTTAAAACAGATAATTTGCTGTCACTGGTTCAGGAGGCATCCAGGACTGGAACAGCATTAATGTCATCTGGATGCACTACTTTCACTTACCACTTAATCACTTGATTAACAATTCAGGCAAAAAGCCACACACACTTCATGCAAATATCTAGCTATCCATTAGGCATAATAAGTGAAATGAAATTACCATGAGGATATTTCTAAATCACCTAATAATTGTTGTGTTTTTACAAGCTGGTAACATTGGCTAGCTGATGAGGGGTAGACATCAATGCCTATTTGTTGCATGCAGTTAGTATGTGCCCTGGAGAAAAACTCTATTCATCCATCCTTCCATCAGGTATAAGCAGGGATGAGCCCAAGCCTCAGCACAATCCTTCCCTTTCCTCTCTGGTTCCCAGCACCAGTTATGTCTCGGGCCTCTTGTCTGCGAATTTCAGCCTGAATTTCACACATTATTCTCTTTTTACATAAGTACTGCTTATACAGTGTATGTATTAGATGAGATGAACAGTTTTGAATATTTTTAAGAACATAATAAAAGACAATTTCCAAAGGAGAAAAACACATACCAAGCACTTTAAAAAATATGCCTGTAAATCTCTGGCATTTACACACAGAGCAGTGACCCAGCTGAATCTCCATTTGGAGCCAAATGACTATACATGGATGTCAATATAGGATTTTGTGGGCACAGCAGAAGAGATAACACTTTAGCAAGCATGATTGTGCCTGCCTTTGTACCCCTATGTTTGTGGTAAATACAGAAGGAACAAGCCAGATACCTCACAAAAAGCAATAGGTACTGGGCTGTGCAGTACAGAGTAGTCAGAATTCAACATGCATTTGCCAAATACCTCACAAACCTGTTGAAAATAATCTTTCCTATTTCTCAGTGCTTGGTATGTGTAAATTAATGATAAACACAGTATTACTTATTTAATAGCCTCATGAGCTATGGCAGTTTGACATCACAAGGGGAAAAAATGAAATGAAACGTGTTTAAGATGAAGTTTATCAGATCTGGAAACTCAAATACTGTGTGCTTTAAGTAATGATGCTAAAGCAACAGCCAGACCCTAAGCTTACAGTTTTGATTTTGGGATTTCTTTCAGGATTTATGTGCAATACATTGTGTGTAACATTACTGCAGTATTTTTCCAGTTCTGATGTTTCTCTTTGAGGACAGTTACAACATTTTCCCCCTGTATCTTAAATTTAGAATTACATATGCTACTTTTTTTTTCTTTTAATGTAGGGACATATATGAACACAGAGCCTTAAATTAATACTGCATTCATCACAAAAGGCTTTATAGGTGGAAACAAGGTGTAAGTTATGGCCTTAAATTAATACTGCATTCACCACAAAAGGCTTTTATGGGTATACACAAGGTGTAAGTTATGGCAGCTATGGGGATGGGGTTTGCTCTGCCCTATATTTGACAATGGAATACTTCCAGGATCATGCTCCACCATCCCAGCACAGGACAGAGCAGCCAGCAGGCTGCTGTTGAGGCTGGCCCTGCTGCACGTGGCACAAAGAAATGCAGAGCAGACCATGAGAGCTCTCACCATGCTCCCTGTCAGCGCCTTGTTGGGACAGGTGAGCCAAACATTACATCAAATTAATTGCATCCTGCTCACATATGTACTTTTGCCAGGCAATAAAAGGTGGCTAAGTTCCCTCCCCTCCACCCTTCAAATAATTCTTATTCACCTGCATCTCTGTCCATGCACAGCTGGTTTTTATTTCTCTTAATATGAGGCTCAGAATGCGCAGGAGCAGAGTTTTACTTTCCCAGTGGAACAGAAGAGGCAAGGTATAATATCCCAACCATGGGCTAGGCAAGCAAGAAAGAGCAGCCAAGCTGGTTAAGGCTGTGCAGTTAATCATTCACTTGCCTTAGAGTATTCCCCTAACATTTTTCTCCTAGCTGTAGCTCTGCTCCAGCCTTTTGACCATTCGGTCATTTAAAGAATGGAAATGGAATTTTTAAAAGCGATTTATCAACTTGCTGCTGCTGCTGTGCCTGCCTACAGGAACACCCTTTGCTGACTTCAGGAAGAGGAGAACTAGACCAAAATCTGCACATTTTATTCTCCTAAGCACTTGCAGTCAGCCTTGTGCTGGCCTGCCACCTCCATGTGGTGAATTGCTGAACGTGCCCACCCCTCCCTGAGTAATTGTTAACAACACAGTAAAGGAGCCTGCTGAGCAGAGAAGATGTTTCCACACCATCTCAATGTGGCTGCATTAGAACAGCAGAAAGCATCAGATAGGGATAAAAAGGCTCCAGATTTTCATTGCCAGCATCACCTAAAATTCACACTTGAGGATAAATTTCTTTCCAGCTTGCAAAGTGAGATTAAGATTGGGCACATTCATATGCTGGAATTTAAAGCACAGCTCTGCTTTCTACTCTAACTTCTTTGGTGTAAGAATATTCTGTTTAAATAATAGAACAAAATAACACAGTTTTATAAAAGTAACAGAGTATTTCCAAACAGATTCTTAAAACATACGATGAATTTTTGTTGTACGTCAAGGAGCAAAAGATAGACTAAGATGTGATGAGGAAAATGTACATGAAAGAGAAAAGATAACATGTATACAGCCACAGAAATTAATTATTCAAAAGCTTCAAAGGAAAGAAAGTGGGTTTAAAACTTTTTGGTAAAATGGGAGCATCATCCTGGTATTCACTACTTTTGGTAATATGTTGTTACATCAATTAGTTATTTACAAGAACTGGGCCAAGTTTACTTGCATTTACAGCTGTCCTTCCTGAGACATTTTTACAAAGGAAATAAGTATTGTGATTTTTTTTCCTCAATAAGCTTCAGTTGTACCCTTCATTTGGGCTTGTAGTTATGTATATGCCTTAAGTTTCAGCTTTCATGTTTTTCAGATTCTGTGCTGCCTAGGGGTGTAGTTCTGAGCCTCATATTATGTGTTAGTGAGCTCTCTTTACAGAGTAGGGAGACAAAACAAATCCTTTTCCTGCTGGATAACAAGGACAACTTTCAGCCCCAAAAGCACAAAGAACAGTGGACTAAACAGAGAAAACAAGAAGGATGAGAAATCACAACCTGAAGCTGTAATTGGACAATTATACCCCAATATGCAAATGGACCAAAACTTATAAAAATGTAAGATCTCATGACCAATCCATTTTTGTGACCATTCTTAGTCCACCTTGGGTGTAGCCCTGGTCAGGCTCCTGTCCTGCCCAAGGTGGATCCTGGAGGCCTTTCAATTAATCCCTACTTTATTCTCTAGCTCTGCCCAGTCTGTTTCAGGTCAGAAATTAAATCATTTGCCTTGCCAAGGCATCTGTGTGTTACACAAATATTCCAGCCAGCACAATACTGGCATGCAGGGCCATCAGATCTCTTCGCAGTTCATTAGAAGCAGCAGAAGAAATCACTTTTTTTTTTTTTTTTTTTTTTTTTTTTTTTTTTTTTTTTCATAAATATCAGGCAAAGAGATCTGGGTGAAATCCAGCAAATGCCTTGCCCATCATGAAGTATTTGCCAGGACCCAGGCTCATGAGCTGTGGATGCCATGAAAACTGAAGGAACGGTATTTGCATGCTACCGTGGCAAACCCAGTGTGCCAAAGGATGCCAAAACCTACAGCCCATGCAAAACCCAGCAGGGACTGCTCTAGATCTTTAACAGAAGCAAAGTCTTAAAAGATATACAGAGTCTCCAATCTGCTGTGCCACATCCTGTTACTCGCTCCAGCAAGGAAGACAACAGTGTATCTTTCTGGAAAAGGACTTCTAATGTGAAAGTCTTAGTTGACACCAGATATGCATTGGGCTACAAAGAAATTTCAAGGCAAAAGACCTCTGCTTTTGTTTCCTATAGTCAAACACGCTAAAAATCAGTGAGGAGTCCCTTTACCTTGGAGGCAAATGGATTGGTCTTGATTCAAACGGTGATTTACAGAATTGTTTTCCCAAGGTTTTTATAGAAACACAGAATTGTTTAACTTTGAACAGACTTTTAAGATCAACTCCAGCCATTAACCCCGTCCTACCAAATCCACCAATAAACCATGTCCCTAAGCATCAATTGAGTTTCTTTAGTCCTGTGATCTTTTGAAAAGGGGACAGGGAGGGTGTATGCAAGCACTGTGTTTAGAAGAGCCTCAGAAAATTCCTGTGGTGGCATTTCTACCCTGCTCCTGGGCCAGAAAAGTCCACAAGAAGGAAGGGAAATGACATGGCACTTAGAAGGAAAATCTCAGTTCAAAGATGCCAGAAATTACCTTGACCTCTGAAGAGATGAGACCTACCAATCAGTCCAGAGTCACTGAGCAGGGGACAATGGTGCTGGCCCCAGTCTTGCTTATCCTCTTCTCTCCTCTGGGCAGCATAGTGTCTTGGTCAGTAAAACTATCCCACTGCCAGAAAGCAACAAGACCAGATGACCTGACAGAGGTAAAGTTAGTGGCATATGAAAATTGAAAATTAAGATTTTGATCACTATTTAACCAACACTTTTCCTTCAAGTCTTCAAGGAGCTGTTACAATTTTTGTGTCAAGCCCAAGGAAACCAGCTGGTAAATTCCCCTGTAAGCATGTGCGGAAGTTGTTGGTCTCCTGGGGTTTGTAATCTCTGCTGTTGAAGATGCCCCCTGACCTCAGAGTGTCATTTTTCCTGAGCTACAAAAGGAATCTGCACTGCAAGATGCTGAGATTTACTTACCAGTATGTGAGTTCAGGAGATGATTTAATTTCTTACCTATGGATCTGTCCTCATCACACATTAATTGTGCTGAAGGTGTCAATGGAGAGAAATTTCTATGGAAATGATTCGAGGACTTCAAAGAGTAAGACAGAATTTTATTCTTTCAAATAGAAAATGTCTCACAACCAGCCCATTTAGACACACTCAGTACATTCCAGCACATCCCATTGTACCCCAAAATGACAGTGCCATGACCTTACAAATGAACAAATCTATTATAAATTAGTGAGCCAAGTAACAGAAAAGATTGAGCAGCAAGAAAACTGATAACCAAACCAGTGTTTAAATACATTTCTAGTACAAGCCAACCATATGAAACTGACCTGTGAACAGTGCACATAGCTTCTCTTTTAAACTCCCTCCTCTGCTCTCACAATACACAAAGACCTGCTTTAAACGACTTAGGAGTTTATGATTTTCTAAACCATTTGCACGGTTTATTTTTGGATCTAATCTTGTGAGGTACTTAAATATCAGGCAGGGCAGCAGTAGCCTGACAGGTTTTTCCACCCAAGAGCAGACAGTTTTGGGTGGAGCATGTGTAACAACCAGAGGGCATGCAGAAAAGTGTTTTCCCTTAGCAAAGAGTATTTTTGATGTCCATAAAATTTTGATGGCCCTCAGCTTCTGTGGACTCTGATACTCTCAAGAATGCAAATCTTTGGAGCTAAAGGGAAAGCACCCTTTGGAGTTTGGTTTTATAGCTGAACAGGTATCTGCTGTAAACTGAACTCTCAGGGCTTATTTGTAGCAGCAACACTGATGGGAATGGACTTCTTAATTGTAAAAGTGAGAGGAAAACCCCAATCGTTGATATAACTGGAGATTTCTGCAGAATTCTCCTCCTGTGCAAAGCTCTAAGAATTTTGCTTTCAAACTTCTAAAAAATACCTTGAAATCTTTATGGCTGTCACAGAAAACAATGACATTTCCTAGACTGTCTTTTTCTACAAGACTGGATGAGGCAGAACTGGGGACAGTTGTAAAACCCAGAAATTTTCTCCACAAAACTGGAAATACCAGCAGATCTTAACAGAGAAAATGAAAATATTTATTGCTGCTCTGCCTCTCTTACTTTGTGTCAGTCTTAAGTAATAGAGTTAGTTTAAAAAAATCAATCACTGCAATCCATCTCAGTAAAAATGTCATCTGAAGATCAGGTATGCTTAGCCTGTGAATGAGAGGGGAAAAAAGAGATCTGGAGGTAATTTTGGAACACATTTAAGGATTCTTCCATGTCTTTTCACTGTGATGAAAGACAAATTATATGCTAAAGCCCTGAATGCTGTGTCCCTCCAAGTTACAGTCACTAAGAACATTGTTTAAAATCTTAATTCATATTTTATTGCTAATTATTTACCAAATCTGTGAAGCTGTCTACTCTACAATGCACAGCTTTGCTGTACACAGCTGTTAGAAATACACATTTTTCAATCAAAATCAGAGACAACATCCAAGCTGTAAAATGTAACCAGACACTCTTGCCCTCTCTGAACAGTCTAATAAATAAATATAAATAAATATTGCAGAGCAATAGTATAAAGCTTGTACCAACAGAGGTATATTATTTAAGTGCGGCCAATAGCAAAAATTTGCTTTTACTTTTAGAAAGGGTATTTCAAATTTCTTGCAATACAGAAAAAAACGCCAAACCCAAAATCCCCTGAAGATAACTCATAAATTATTGTGACAGAATCCAGTGTGTCTGTTACTTTACCTGTACTCACCAAGAAGTTTTCCAGTTTAAAGCTTTTTTTAACAGGAGTGCTTCTATCTTTGGCTGTACCACAGGCAGATGCTGCAAATTCACAGCAGCAAAATAATGTTTCACAAAATAATGAGAACATCAAATCTTCTCAGAGCACGAGGTAAAATGATATTCGAAACCAAAACAAACCAGTCTTTCAGTTTCTTCCCCTTGTTTTTTTTTCCAGTTTGAAAATGTTATGCATCACACATACAGTTGGGAATGTTACCAATCTTAAATTGCAGAATTATCTCAGATTTAAGAAGTTACTTAAATTAGGAGAATTTCTGCATGCTGTTTTGCCAATATCTACAAATGCATGTACAAAAAAGATAGGAGATGGTCCCTTTAAGCAAAAAATATGCATATATTCTCAAGCAGCAAGATAAATATAATTTAAATACACTCACAATATTTTCTATCAAATGTTGATATTAAAAACGTAACATTTTTTGCAGTCTTTTTATGGGATTATTCTCAGGGAGGTCTTTAATTGCTATACCATTCATCACACCCAACAATAGAATTTGTGATGTGTTTTATGAAGAAATTGTAAAGTCTGCCCCACAAATATCAATTGGGTCTGAATGACTATTTTTTAATTATCTTTAATCTTATTTTAATGACCTTAATCTCTGATATACAGAGACTTTTTTGAGTATGTAACAGCTGAAAGGATAGTCACCCCTTTGATAATCCCTTACCATTTTACAAAATGCAGGGATTTAATATTGCTTTAACTTCTTGTTCAAAAATACACAGTGCAATAAAATGGATGAATACCTGAAAAATTAATTTCTGGCATTGCATTTACAGTAGTTGTAGTAAGTGCTTATATGTAGTCATTAGTCAAACGACCCTTCCTCCACCAGAAACAAAGACTAACCCTATTTTCATGAGATGCTTTTTCCCTGACTTTTCTATAGTTGACCATGGTTTGGCTGTGCCAAAGTATTAACAAAGCCACACAGAGATTCAGACATACAGATGGAAAGTAAGGCTGTCTCAGAAATACTAAATGATGTCATCGTGTTCCTCAGAAACTCTACTCTCAGCATTAAAATAAAATTCCAAGAGAATAATGGAGCTCTGATTTCCCTTTCACAGACCCTGATGCCCATCAGACAGGCAAATTCAGTCCAAATCTGTATCCCAGAGATCCTTTGAGCTGACAGTGAAATGACTGTCTCTGGTCTAAGCAAAAGAACTGCTTTAAAGCTTTTGATAACAAAATGACGTGTTTCCCAAATAAGCCGATTTTAAATTTGAATTCCTTCATTTTCCAGAAGACTGTATCTCTGTGACAGAGAATACTGCTGAAAGGATGTTTATTTGCAGGTGGCTGGTTAAATCCTGCTCAGCTGATAACCTGTAGATAAGATAAGGCTTTCAAAGTGCTGGTCTTCTGCTCTTTCCTTCACTCTCTGCTCTTCTAAGGCACACACGAGCCTGTCCCTTTCTTCAACCACTTTCATCATCTCGGTAAAAATCTCATCCTCCTCGTTCAGATCCATCTCATCTTTAAGGCTGTCTAAAAGGTCACAAAAAAGAGCTTAAGAACCAGATCACTGTTTGCACTTTAACTGTTAGTGCACAGCTTGAATTAACATTATAGTCAATGACAAATGCAGTCAATAGTGGTTAGCATTGTTAAAGTTACAGTTCAGGGAAATTTTCTGCTGGATTTGGGCCATTTGAAGTTGACCATTAGGATTCCTAGAGTAGATATTTTAACAAAATTTAGACTAGAAGGGATAGGGAAAGCACTACTTAATTACAGAAGCAATTAAGCTGTAGTTAAAATTTAGCTTATAAGGTAAAAATCCCAACATGAAACGTAGTACCTGCAGGAAAATGGAAAGCATTTTTCAGAAAACGTACTGAAAACTGCCGTCACTTGCAATCCACATGCCTAGAACACAACAGGATATTTTGGGGTACTCAGTGCTATGGAACCACTCTTCTCCCAGCATTGCTCCTCCCCATGGTCCTTTTCAAATCCCAAATGAAAGGAGGACAAGCCCAAGCTGTAATCCCAAGTACCTCACAGCAGTTCCAAAACACTGGGGTGACCAGCAATGCTGCATAAGAGCAGATAACCCCTTCTGTTTAGATGACTGAAGAAGTTACTTTCCATTGCTGTCCACCACCAGCTGGACCTTGCTGCCTGGAGAGCACAATTAGTGCAATTACACGTGCAGTGCTCCTGATTTGGCTCAGTGCAGAACTGGGCAGGTCAGCTCAGCTGTCTTCATCAGGAGTCAGGTGAGAAGACCTCACATCTTGCTGGCTCAGCTGCACTCGGAGCACAGGAGCCTCAGCCACCCTGGTTCTTTTTGGAGCAAACAGGGTTGGCAAGGTCTGTCCCTGTGGGCTGGAGCACACTGTTCCCCTCTGACTTACCATCAATGGCCATTTTCTCTCTCAGCTTTTGTTCCAGCCTGCTTTGGTGGTCCTCCAATTCTAGCTCTTGGGCTCTGGGTGCAGCAAAAAGTATGTTAAAGAAACAGCTTTTTCAGTGAAGACATATGTGTTAATATGATCTCAATTACGAGATTCTGTGTTCTGTTTATTTTCTCCTCGTGGGCTGCCAACACTGAAAGATTTGCCTGTGCCAACATCTCCAGAGCAGCTCCAGAAGTACCACTGCCACCTTTTACATTATGTATGGGGTTAAACTCCCCCATACACAGCAGTGCTTGAGGCTTTGAACCATCTGTGCTTTGCTGGTGGCACCCACAGTATAATTCTGAATAGGGCTGAATCCACACATGAAGGGCTTCACCAGGAGGCAAAGGAATTAACATGTGAACACATCCAGACAACAACATTTTGTGTCCTGTAGCAGTAAAAGCAGCCCAGTGTTGCCTTTTTGACTCACAGGCAGTGTGAGAAGAAAGCATTGCTACCACAGAACGCCGTGACAAGGAGAGGGGCCAGAAGGGCTCAGCCCCCGGCACAGCTGGGCAGAAACTGGGGCTGGAGCTCAGGGCTGGGCTGAGTGATAAGGAAATAATAAATGGCAGTGAGCAGCCTGCACAGGTGGGGAATCCAGGGGTGAGTGAGGACTGCTGAGGTTCCCATCGCCTTCCCACACTGCCCCAAATAGTGGAGAAAACAGCTGGGAGTCACCTCTGCCTGTCTCAGGTGTGTTTGCAGGGAGGCAAGGTGAGGGAGCTGCAGCAAACATTGCTTCCATCAGCAACAACAGTGGCACCTGAGGTGGGGTTTATTTGCTTCTTGTGTTGGTGCATCTGCTCGTTTCATGGCTGTAGTGAATTTCTAGATCATTTTTTCCCTATGTCCAATAAAACCAGATGAATTTGTCTGACTATTTTTCTTCCCAGGAGAAGGTGCCCTGGTGTTCATTAGACCCACATGATGTGAAGGCAGAGCATCTCTCTGCCACATTGGTTCAGAGCATCATACAGAACTGAAATGTTTGAACCACATGAGAGGGAAGGATGAGGAGGCCTCAGCTGCAAATCCATGTTCAAAACAGGTTGTAGCTACTCTGGATTTTTTCCTCAGCTGTCTCAAATGCAGCATGCAGGAAGGTGTTCAGGTGTGTTGTGAGTACATTTTTCCCCTCTCCTTTCCCCATCTTTAACGCCAATGCTTGTCCTTACTTACATAATCAGGAGCTCAGACTCGTAACGCATTAATTTATTCTTCTCCATGACCAGCTCAAACCATTCATGTAGCATCTGATTTTCGTCCTTTGTGCCTGAATCTGTGTGAAATAGGAGACTTCAGTGTGCTTTGACAGTTTTCTTTCCAAGTTCTCCTTCAAATGGAGACAGTTCTGCTGTATGCAACTTACCCTGGTAATGGCTGAGTACAGCAGGTATGACATTTTTGTCTGTTTTTGGTTGACAGTTGTGGCTTGTTGCAACTAAAGAGGCATTGGATTTTAAAACAATTTAGTCCTAAAGTTTTTCCTTTCAAATAATCACATAGATTTTAGTGGGCACTATTTCTGTCTCTTAGCTCTGCCTTTGATAAGATAGCATCTCTGTTGAAACTGGGCTTCAGAGCTGAACTGTGTCTAAGTGGATGTTCCATCAACACCATCAGCCTTTGGGATGCACACACTGGCAAGCAGCAACTTAATCCCTGCTTCCAGTGGACATCAGATGCAAATTTCCCTTCACTTGTCACCTGGCCTCTAAATCTGCATCTGCTTTGAATGACAAGTCTATGAATACTGGGTGGTTTTATAACACTTTGGGCCAGGGCATCGCTGCTAGACAACTTTCTCCCAGAGAGCTCACATCTTGGCTCTGCCTTGCTGAAGAAAAGGGTGGATCTCTTTCATTAGATAAGGACCTTTTCTCTCCTAAAATACCATCTGTACAAAACTCTTTGGCAATGAAGAACCCCTGGGTGTTTTCAAATGGCAAGTCAAAGCACCTATGCATTTCTTTTCCTTGCTGTCCTTTTTAACATCCTCAAGGCTTCACATTTTCCATTTATTTTCTCTCAAACAAAGCCATCCCACCTCCCTTTGATGCAGAATTACAGTGATGGCACTGCCAACACATCTCCCACATCTGTTCTGCCCCTTCCTGCCTGCTGCCACAAAATGGAATGCCATTTGTAGGAAGCAAGCTGCTCCAGGTTGAGGCTACAATTCAAGTGACACACTGGCATCTTCAGAAATATAAAGCCACCAGCCAGCCTGTGCTCCTGCCCCAGCCCATGGTATTTGCACTCCCCACCATACATGGAAACAGACATAGCCAGATTTAGGATGAAGCAAAATGAGTACTGCCAGCAGGCAGGGAAACAAACTCTCTCCTCCTCAGTCCTTACATCACAGTGCTAGATAACCAAGAATAAAATCCCCACAAACCAGCCTGGCAGTTTTCTGTGGATGGCACCTTATATGATTTCTCCTACTTAAAGAGGGACTGCACCTCTATTTTATATGACTGAGAGCACTGAAATTTAACCCAAAAGGTCTCAGGTTAAAGCTCCAGAGACATCAATTACAAGAGTATCATTAAACTAGATTACCAAGGGGAGAGACAGCCAGAGTCCTGGGCTGTTCAGCAGTGTTTCTGATGCCTTTCTGTTGTAATTGTGAAATGTGCTTTGTTTTTTTCCCCAGGAGTTACCCTCTTGTCTCTACAGCTTCAGCTGCCCCTCAGTCTAAGGCAGAGCCAGGGTTTGACTCTACTCAAAAGCAGCAGTTTAAAGCCCTTCTCCTTGGGGCAGCAACCATGCCACGCAATGAAGCCATCTGACCATCCATCTTCCTGAGCCAGGGGGAATAGCTGGGTGTTTGGGATCACCAGCCCCTTTGCATGCTTTCCCCAGACACCACCATCCCAGGGAGCCCAGGGCACCTCCTGCCAGCACTGGAGGAGTTCCTTGGCCCCCACACCAAGGACAGGAGTCAGTCATGTTGCAGCCTGCAGTTTCTCATCAGGACTTGACCCCAACTGGAAATTACCCTGAAACAGGAGGACAAAACCATGGGAGAAGGCAGAGCAAGCTCTCTTCAATTCCTGCCTGATTCCATTAAAACTTGGCAGTCATGGATGTGTTCCTGTGGGATCTTCCAGGTCAGCAAGCGGTGACAAAAAGTGTCTCCTCAGAGTGACTGCAGGAGGAGTCCTTGCTGGAACATGCCAGTTTCTCAATTCAGAGATGTGGCATTATTTATTCAGAGCCTTAGCTCTTTGTATGCCACCGTAAGAAATGGTGGCATAATCAAAATTTGATCTATTTTACTGTCAGTAAAAACACTGCAACTGCTGTAATGCATGACTGCAGCACAGACACAAAAAGTTGCTGTTCCATTTTTGTTGTTTTCTTGTTTAGGTAAAAATACACCTTCTTCTAACTTTTCCTCTTTACACTTTAAAAGCTCTGTAGCTCTGACAAAAGACTGTGTATTGTAGGTTGATGGAGGTAAGCAAAGACAATGAACTTTGCAAAACCATTCATTTTTGCCAAATCCTCAGTGCAAGATGAAATAAAAGTAGCTCTTGGTTTGCCTCCCCCTCCATCCCACAGAATGCCCTTTAAGTGTTCCCTGGGATATTTTTCCCCTGAGCTTTTCAAATGTTTGCTACTACCAACGTTAATACACTTATTTAATTCTGATGGAGTGCTTGATGCCTTCCAAGAGCAGAACAAACCAAAGAAGCATTTTGGGTAATGCAGTTCAACAGATCTTTTTTATAGGTTAGAGGGAAAACAGTTTGTGAGCTTGTTTTGTGAGCCATTTTGGCTTTTCCCTACAGCACTGCTAAAGTAAACCTTTCCTTCTGGTTCACCTGAGTATCTGCTGTCTGAGATCCATTTGAAAGTCAGACATTCTTCTAATTGCACCACAGGTATTTCTATCTTCATCACACTTGAGGGAATTGTATAGGCTGTGGAAGAGTATTTACTGAACACTCCTCTCAAAACCTGAACCTTCTCTTCTCCAGATTGATGCTTCACTGTCCCTCCTTTCAGTCATCACACAGTAAAGGGATCTTGGCCAGTTTGCACCTTTTTAGATACTGTTAAAACTCCTATTCCTTATTTCTACAGGCTTGCAACTGATTTCTTTTGACTCTGTTGAAAATTTTGAGACACCTCAGATATGTTTTTTGTGAAATCAAAAACTGGCTACAACATGTGCAGACATTTTTCACCTTCCAATTTCTTAATATTCTCTCAATGTAGGTTTTCTTCTTTACCATCATTGTTCATGACTTGTTTAGTCAACTGAGCCGTTATGCTAATTTCAGTGGAAAACGTGTTTTGAGATTTTTATTTCTGTATTTTCTTGTAGGCAGAAGCTCTCCATAAGCCTTCACAAATGTCAGTGGAAAACAAAGCAATGGTACGTCAGTGATTTATTCTTTGGTATTTTGAAGCAGAATAAAGGAAATAACAAAAATAGGAAAAATTATTCATAGGACTGACATTATTTCTTCTCATTTTTTTGGAATGTTTTTTCGAGGAGTCATTTTTTGTGTGTGGGTTTTTTTGGTTTTTTTTTTTCCTAATGCATGAATTGTTGTCACTACAATTAGAAGATCATCAAAACCTCATTTTGCTCATCAGTCTTCATGGCAGTTGTTTCGCACCCACGCATGTTCTCTTCTAATTCAGTTGAGGAACTAATGAATAACTCCCCCAACAAAGAGGCCATTCATCCCAGGCTCACAGAATTATTAGAGGAGAGTTGCGTAAATGTCACTGAAGACTGGTGTTTGCAGGCCTGCCTCTAAATTTGGTTATTCACAACCTTTGCAGCTCAATATTATTGCTGAACTGTGATCGTTTTCTAATTACCTTAATAATACCCATTAAATCACTTGAATTGCATAAGCGCAGACCTGCTTAAATGCAACTTAACCTAATAAACACTGGTCATTCATTAAACAATAATGCTCATTATTTTTAGGAAGCTTGAACAGAATATTAAACTCACCAATTCCTGCATCATCACACATATGTTATTACGAGCAACAGAGCATTTCCATTTTGTCTGGGAAACCCACGGCTTCGTGCTTTTGCACCAGAAGAGTGACTGAGAGACAGTAACATCCTACATTTCACTATCTGCCCTATTTGTAACTGGCCACCTACACACAAACAATCAACAGGGAGGAAAAAAAGCAGTACTTTCACCTTAATGAGGGCAATCCAATTACCAGGGATGGTAAGAGAATGAGAAGCATCGATCTCTTGGCAGACAGCCTTCTTTAGGAAATGCAGTTGTCAAAACAGCAACAACAAGAAGTGGCTCTAGGCCATTTATCCTGTGTCTATCCCTAGAGCTAGAAGCTTCTTGTCCCTCTATATTTTCGAGGTTTCCAGAAAACCACCACCTTTACACAAATCTGAAGGAAAAAAGCTAACTCCAAATTCTCATAGCCTTTTCAACAGATTTTCTCATGGGTGGTAAGGAGGGTGCTGTTTGATAAAGGGTTATAATTTCATTTAAGAAAAAAAGATGATAAATTTTAAAATAAACCTTGGAATAGACTGACATGACCAGTTCTAGGAAATTAGTTAATAAATATAAAAGGTTGGGCAAATGCTCTCCTGCTGAACTGATTAGTGCAGTGTCAGAATAGGGGTGAAAGCTGCTGTGAAATATGGCATTAAAAAGGCCAGCATGGAGGGGTTGGATTGAATTGCCTTGTTAAGACAACAACAAGATCAGGTGCCAAAACATATCTGGGTTTTCTGTGTTGTGCAACTGCCTGTCAGGAAAACACAAGGCTCAGTTTTCTGAAGTGGAGGTAAATAAAGACAAATTGCATTCAGGCTGTCAGTCACTTCAGCACAGACCCACAGCCCCCTCTGAAGTCTCCTAGGGGCACGGTTCACACTCCCACTCCCATTCTGAGCCTGGCTGGGTGCTCTGTCCTTCTGCTTCACCCTGTTTGTGCTGGGAACAGTGCCAAGGCTGGCCAGGAGCAGGATTCCACAACCCTGGGTGCTTGGGCGTGTTGGCTCAGGTGAGGGCAAACCTGAGGGTGACATCCCTGTCATCTTCTGCCCACTGGGGGAAATCTGTGCTCTTGGGGCCTGTTTGTGTGCCTGCAGGCTGCTGTTGCTATAGCATGGCCACTGGCTCTAATCATATTAATGGCATTTCACACTCCAGGAAAGTCATTAAAGACCCCGTTACTAGGCACAGGCTGCTGCTGGCTTGGTAACTGAGATACGGCTCCTGGAAACATCACTGGTTCCCTCCACAAGATGAAATTAAGCTCAGGATGGGACCTAAATAAAAAAAAAGGGGGTGGGGGTGGGGGTGTTGAGGGAAATGTATAGCACTTCAATAGCACTGTCAATAATTCCATATCTGTGATAACCAACAGAAAATTTAAGGAATTTGATGTAAAGGTGCTTGAGCTAACAGAGAATTTGGGAAAAAGGTTTATCACTCATTTTTGTCCTGCCAGTTAATGTCCCTTTTCAGATTTTGCACCAAACTATTTCCATGACAACCATTAAAACCCTCTGCTTTGGAACAGGTTAAAAATCCCACCACTAAACAAGGGAACTCTGCTTTGTGTACCTGCTTCTCCTCTTAGTTCTCTCTCCAGTTTGACACCAAAAATCTCCAGAGCTCTTTGTCTTTCCTCCAGTTCTTCCAGCTGGCGCTGGACTGCCTGCAAAAGTGTAATGTTAAAAAAGCTACAGACACAGCTTCAAAACTCAGAGACAAAAGATGGTTTCAGTGCTTAGAGAAACAGCTTGGCAAGGTCTTGGAGGAGTTGTGGCTGTTGCCAGCTCATTGAGTGTACCAGGAACCCAAGCAATTTAAATATGCCACTAGGTGTCCAGCACAATTTTATGTATCACAGGCACCAAAAGAACCTCAGGTTTTTTTCTGAGTTTTAGCTCTTCTACAGTAAAAAAAGAGATCACAACATTTCTGTGTCTCACAAGGTGTAACAAGTCACTACTTTCATATTCAGAGACACATATTCTGAGATATTACCTTAGTGAAGCTCATCTAAATAGGGAAGGTTTACGGCTGGAAAGCTCTGCTAGCTATTTTATTGTCCATGGGATTTTGTTTGGTTTGCTTTCACATGTCATCAGCTTTTGACCCAGAAAGAAAAGGGTCTAATAGCTAAGATGTGACAAATCAGTGGCATTTCAGGAAGGATTTCTACATCCATTGTACATTCCCCTTGAAATAAGATTTTTAGAGGTGTGGTGGGGATAAAAAACATGAAACACCTTAAAAGGTTGAAATGTCAAAGACAGATGCTCAGCAGTTCCCATTTCAGGCTCTGTTAGGGCATTCCAAGCCAAGCCCTCAGCAACAGCCTAACAAATACGGAAGATCATTCAAAAAGTTTGGACTTGATTGTCTCCACAAAGCATTAAAATAAGGGTAGTCACACATGCATCTAATGTTACCTTGAGTTAATTTACAATTCTCAGATAAAAACTAAAGCATATCTTCTCTTCCTTTGTATTAAATAGGATATATCTGAGATCAAATTGTGCAGAAGTGCATTTACAAATCTTAAACTCTAATTGGAAATAATAATACTCCAGTAGAGTCCAGAGCTTTCCTAGTATTTTCTGAAGAGCGGGGGCTGTATAAAATGAAGTTACTTTCTTTTCATTAAGGAAAAAAAAAAATCACTTTTGTTGTTGTGGCAGGGAGAGAACAAAAGTCATCACTGTATTTTTGTATCCTCCTGTAATGCACAGAGGTAATGGCTAAGTTTCTTACATTCTACAGGGTTGGTGTTATTTCCCCTTTCTATCCCTTTCCCTCTTCCCTTCTCTTATTGCCAGTCACTATTCCCTCTCGTTCTTCATGCCCATTTACAAAATTATGATGGTGATTATGATGATCTCCAGGGACTGACATGGATTTGTCCTCCAGAGAGATGTAGGGCCCTGCCACACACCCCTTCTTACTGCTGATGGCTGGGGGGATTTCAGCCCCACTGAGGAGTGAGGAGAGGTGCAGAGCCCATTTTGGGTCCCCCCACACTCAGGAATCACTCTTGGGAGACAAAGGGGACATCTGTGAACTACATTCTCACCTGTGCTTTGTGAAGCCTCTTCAGCTCCTCTTGTTTAATCAACTGCTTTGTCTCCTTCTCCAGCTTCCTTCTCTTCCTGATAGCCCTTTTTGCCTAGAAAAGACACGGAGGGGAAGAAAAAGGCAATCAGAGCATAAGTATGCCATTGCAGCTTTCCTCAGAGCTCCCCAAGCCTGACGGAGCCCTGGAGGTTGGGACTGACCCCTGGGAACAGCCTGACCCCATCCCCTGCCCACAGCAGGGCAGCTACTGCAGGGTGCTCAGGGCAAAAGGGAAACATCCATGTAGGAACGTTCACATGCATTTGTTACGCTGGCTTTAAAGCATTACAAGCTCCTAAGGCAATCCTGAGTGAGTGTCAATAAAATTTTTCCAAATCACAAAGCTGACTGTGAACAACACTCCACTATACACAGGCTGGGCGAAGCACCAGTTTAAGGAAATCCAACCCATTTCCACTGCTATAGCTAGAAAGTGGTAAATTCACATTATGGGACACTACCTGAAGCCCTGTGAAACCTTTGATAATGCCATTTCTCTGCTGCATTACAGAGATTTTTGCTTTTCCCCAGGGCACTTGTTGCTGCAGTCAGGAGACCAGGACAGCACATGCTGCAGGGCTGGGCAGGGAATCACCTGCCATTGCTCCATCTTGCCTTTGATCCAAGCTGTACTGAAGTGCTTCAAGCCTTTGGTGTTCCCAATTTTAAGGAGGCAGGACACATGAGCAACATAGACTGGACAACTAAAAAATTAACCAGTCAGGAAGTCACCAAAATTTTTCCCACTGAGTTTTGCCAGGTACAAATGGTGGCACTGGCAAAACAGCAGCCAGAACTGCCATGAAAAGGGTAGCAGGAGGCAGCTGGAAGAACACCGAGTGGGGAATGTGCATCAAAACTGAATCACTGCTGGTGCCCATGTGCAGCAGATGATCCTTCTTCCCATTTCTGGCAGCTTCCTTGGAGCTCTGCCCTTCTCCCTGCCTGGTCCTGCCCTCTCTGTGACTGCCTGAACTGCTGGGGGTTGTTTCTATCCAGTTTGCTCTGATGTCTCCCTTCTTTTCTCTATTTTATTTAAACCTTTTTAAATTCACCATAACATTATTGTACTATAGATTGTCCTTCCTGTAATAGGAAAGATGAATGAAGAATCCTGCCATCTGAGCACATCCTGACACAGTGCCACTGGGGACAAGTGCTGCCACACATTGCTGTGCTTTGGTTCCTCTGTTTCCATTCAAAGTCCCACTTAGCTTTCATATTTTTCAGTGTTTTTCAGTGCTTTGTTTTCATTTCTCTTCCCCCCACCCCCAAAGGCCGCCTCATACTATTAATTACATTTACTGATAATCTGCACAGGAAAGAGATAAACACATTTCTGAGGAGCTATTCAGCCACTAAAAGCTGTGTTTCCTCATGTCAGAGCTGGATATGAAGGGTTCAGGGTGCTGTAGCCCAGGCTCCTGCTCCTGCAGTTTTGGGGTACAGGGTGTGACTTCATCCTCATCAGCACAAGTGTGCGAGCCACAGACAGAGTGTTTTCCAGGCAACCTGCCTGCAGCACTTGTCAAATCAATCTGTATTCCCCCCAAGGAAATCTGCATCTGTTTGGTTTATTTTTTTTTTCAACGGTTTGCTTGTTTGGCCACATATTCAGGCTGCTTAAGAATCGGCTTCAAAGTGGTTTCAGTGGAACATGTCTGTCTGTCAAATTAGGACCTCCTCTGTCAGCACTGGTATAACCTGGGGGAATTGAAGATCCAAAGAGGTAAAAGAAATGTTGATGTTTATCTGTCTTAATGTATTTTCTCTCCTTGACACGTAACCTCCAACGTTCCCATCCCCACTTCGAGGAATTGCTGCGTGTTTTAGCTCAAAATCATGTGATGAATTTTAAATAGAGCCCAACTAAGGAAATACCTTTCTGTTTCCAACTCAGGATTACCTTGTGTGTTAAGGAAGGCTTGGATTCAAATTCCTCATCAGAGGATGAAGTGGAACACTCAGTAGCTTGTCTTCTGACAGGAAGGTGTTCATATCCTAAAACACAAAACCAAAATGGTCAGTGAAGCAAAAGATTACTGCTCTTTAACTGAAACAGACACTTTGCACCTGCCCTGAGTTCTAATCAGCAGCACCTAGAGCAATTTGGAAATTCAGCTGACAGCACTAATTAAATTTTTGATCTCTGTCAAAAACTGTCTGGCCATATATATTTTTTTTTCTAGGTACTACAAACAAATAAATTAATTCCTTGAGCACCCTCCGTGTAGCAGGCTGTTCTCAATGTGCTCAACATTCATTAAAATGTAGATCTGAAGTTAGCCATATAACCCAAATGATTGTATATAGCTCACTATAGAGTGTAATTGAATGCACAAAGTCTGAGCCAGCTCTTAAACAAATTACCCTTATGTGGCTTGTAGCATCTGGCACCCATTTTTACTACATGACATCTGCTCAGTGTAAAATAGTTGGCGTCAGAATGTCTGGTCATATAAAAAAATCACAAATGTAATCAGAAGCAAATGGACTAAGAGAACAGGGCTTTATCACACAGCCTCATGCAACATAAATATTTCATTAATTATGTCTAAACAAACGTCACTTATTTTTCTGCTTTAGGAACATTATCACATCATTGGGCTGTTGATTAAAATGCCATAAGAAGTCAGGAAAATCCATACATCACAACAATGCACTCCATAAGGAAAACTCAAAGTCTGCTTTTGGAAGAAGCGTGCTTTCAGAATTATAAATCAAATTACATTTAATTGCAGCAATTTTATCATGCCTGTTTTTCCAGCATCTTGTTTCAAGTGGGTGTAAATATTTGAATTTCTTCTTAATTTGTCTAATGCATAGCTTCATTCTCTTCAATTCAGAAAATAAAGCTGCTTTTGGAACATCTGTCCCTATGCTTCAACCTGCTGCAGGGTTAATGGTTAACAGCTGGGCATCTTGGAAATGTACATTATTTAAAGCTAACAGTGTTAGTTTTCCTTTGTATCTACAAGGCAACAGTTGGCTTTCTAGGTGTATTCAGATTAAAATCACCTCCCCTTTTCCCAATGTAGATGTTTCTTCTTGCTCTGACTCCCAGGACTCAAGCAGGACTCTTGCCTCCAGCCCTAATTTAAACTCAGGATCCATGAAACATGTTCATCTCAGACAGTAAAGTAATAAAAGCAAATCCAAGTAATTTGAGGCAGAGATTCTGATTTTGTTTTTTTTTTTTTTTTGTTAGGCATCTCAGTTTTAGAAGAGCCCAGTCCTTGTGTTCAGTGAAGCTGCAAGCTCAGAGGGCTCAATGGAGCAGACTTGGGTCCTGCCATCATTTTGGGTTGCAGAGACAGGCAGGCACAGCCCTTCCCAGCTGTGGGGAGCATCATCCACTGCTCCTTTTAATGAGAGAACTCCCCCACCTTGGTTTTCCCTGTGCAGCCAGAAGTTTGCAGTAACTACCCGGCAGTCAGGCCACTGGAGAAATCAAATTCCACAATATGCAAAGAGCAGACCCTGCAGCCTGGCAGGGCTGCAAACACACGCAATTACATGCTCCCTTTCTTCTCTCAGCTCTGCTGGGAACAAGCTAACCCTGTCCTCCCCTTTGGGTGATATCAATAATTTAGGAAGCATTACAAGGTCTGGAGGAGAAGCAGCCTGCTCCAACACAGTAAGACAAACAAACAGCAAAAAACCCACAAACCAAAACCCAAAAAAACCCTTCAAACCAAACAGGGTGGGATAGGCAGAACTCAGCCAACAGCTGTGAGAATTTGGACAAAGCAAGCACAAAAGTGTTCAAACTTAGCAACTTTTAGTGAGCCATTAAAACCTGAAATTCAGAACTGCAATGCTAAAGTTAGATGATAAAATAATCAAATAAATAATTTGATATATTAAATATCAAAATAATAATCAAATAATAATTTGATTATTCTTTGACTAATTTTAAATAATCAAAAAAAATTGTCTCCAAATATGCCAAGCCTTAAAGCTTGATCTGCTACAGAACTGATCTCAAAAACATAGGTTCTTTTCCAAATATCAACTCAAGTCTTCTAGACTTGGACTTTCACTTCTCAGGCATCTCGTTCCTTCAGACTGGAAGTTATTTATTATGTATTTGTTTTTCACCTGAGCACTCTAGCATCTCCCTAATTTCTAAATTAGCATATGTTATACCTGAGCTTTCCCTCCCCATGGAACAACACCTCAGATGAAAGTGCAATGATTTTGAGGACCTCTCCCTCAACATGAACATGCAAGGTACTCCTTTTCCCAGGAAACCTGAGGCCCTCTGAAAAAAAGAAGGAAGGTGTCACATGAAGAGGCTCATAAGGTGATCCCTTGTGTTAGATGTGGGAGCACTACTGGGTGTCCTGGAGATTTATGGGGAAAACCCCACTACTGGTGTCAATCTGCCCATCACAGCTCACTTCCCTTCCTTTCCTGGGGTGTTTTTGTGTCATGGTAGTGACTGCAGCCTAAATACACAGAATGTCTTGGAGCAGGAACTGTTTTGATAACATAATGCTGTATTAATCTGTTGGCTTCCTCCGTGGCTGTCCAAGATTGCATATTTTTGTAAAACTCATGGGACTTAATCCTGACCACTGTAAGAACTTCAGTGTTTTGCAAAAGAGAGAGATAAAGTTACACATATCTCCTGGGGCACTGGTGTCCAAAGCCAGATGGAAGCTGGTAGGAAATGGAAAGAATGGCCAGCAGAAATCCAGTAGAAATCCAGTAGAATGACCAGTAGAAAGAGAGGACTTGGTTATTTGGTTTCAGATCTCTGCTTCTCCACAGATTTCTCATGTGGTCTTATGCAAGTAATTAATCATCTAATGCCTCAGTTCCCCTTCTAAAATACAAAATCAGTGCAAGAGCAGTGTCCTCACTGGGCAGAACGCTGCAAACACAAAGACTTTCTGGGGCACAACAGTGCAGTAAATCCCTTCCCAGTCTGAGGGAGCACAAAATCAGCAAAGTGAGCTCACAGCTTAAATTTTCTCATCAGCCGAACTGGTTTTCCTGCCCTAAGTATCAGTAATTAACATGGCACTTTGGCATTTTTTTTTATTTTCAAAAGGGCATGTAGGCTTAGGAGAGAACTGTTAGCCATCTGATTGAACAATTTTATCCATCAGTTTTTTGGGAGTTTTACTGCAGGTTGGAACACAAAGGAAGCCACAGAGGACAAAAACCTTAAAGATATTTGTGCAGTAAATCAAAAATCTGGAATAGCACTTAGGAAGTCCAGCGTGGTTATTTGTGGACAGCTGTATATTCTACAGGCAAATTTTGGATTTATTAATTTTTTAAAACCAGTCTCTCACTGAAAAGTTTGCATAGACCCCCATTAATTCAGTGGGCTTTGTCTAGGTCTCACACAAGTTGTCTGTGCAGCTGGATTTCTGCACAGCTCCGAATTTCCAAGAGGCTCTGAGGACCAGCTCTGGGGACCAGAAACAGAGGGAAAGTGCTAGGCAGAAAGTTTTAAAATCAGGCTGGACATCAGAAACTGGAGTGACCCATATGGAAGGCACCATTGCAGGTGTAGGTTTGAACCAGAGGCAATCTGCTGCTAAGGTTCTTCATTTTTGTGCAGATTGCCTCTTCATGCTGAGCCTCAGCTGGGGGCTGAGCACGTGGCAGGAAGGGATGGGAGGAAAGAACATATTAAATATCAGAAGTGGTTTCTAAGTATTTGGTTACTCCCCAGGGGATTTCTCTGCCATGAGCTGGCCAGGGCTCATCTCAAGCCCATGAACTTTTATCACCCTGCTCATTCTCTGGATCCAAACGCCACTGAGGGAGAAAACATCAGTGCAATGCAATGCCAACCATACCTGCACACAGCAAGTTTGACCTCAAACAGGACAGGAAAGCCCTGCTTCAAAGAGCCAAGAGGAGTATTAGGAGTAGTCTCATTAAATCAGTTTCTGAAAGGTGCTGGGAGTATTTTTAATTTTTTTTTTTTTTTTTTAATTAAAGAGATTTTCTGGAATTTGTCGTAAATTTCAAGAGAGGAAAATAATTACAAGAAGTGTGGGCTAAAGCTTGTCATCACTTCATGACTTAAGTTTGCCAAGGCTGGGCCTCTGACAAGTGCCTGTGTGAGACAGAAATGCCATTTTTGAGAGCCAAGCAGAACTCAGTTCTTCACTAGTTTTACTATATGTAGATTCACTCAAATATGAGTGTTTTAAAAACTTCAGAGAGCTACAATGTTGAAACATTGAAGATAAATATTACTGAGCAAATAGCTAGATTAAAGCTTAATTTTCTTTTTTTTTCTAAACAAACTCTGCATTGCCTATATTCAATAATTGCAATAATTTAATTTCTCTTCATTGTAATAAAATAATTTCTCTTTTGGCTTGCACAGCAGAGGAATGCCACATGTTACACCAGCATGTTTTTTCAAAATATTTTCAGCATAAATAAAGTATAGCATTATTCAAACCTTGCAAGAACTTCTCCCATTTCAGAATGAGAACAATGTACCAATTATTGTAATGCATTTAGGTAAGAGCAAGTCAGGCTGGCTTAGTTGATGGGCAGTGATGAGGTGCAGGCTCTGAAGAGGCCTCCCATTTAAGAACACAGTGAGAAGTGTGAACTAGCAACTCTCTGTGGCTTCAGTGCAGTCCTCAACATCATCTGTATCCGTGGGAATGTCTGATTCTGTGAGTTGTTGGATAAAGGATGCTCCAAGGATCCAATCAAAAATTCAGGAATGAGTGCAGGAGTTATTCTATCAGTTTCAATAAGGTTTAGGTACCGTATCTTCCTCACAGTGTGTGGCAGTTCTGAAGTAGAAGGGATGCAAAAGGATCTGGCAGCTCTCTGGGAACATTTCAGTGCCTTTACAGGTTCTACAGACAGGTTTTATTGCTGAGGCACAGCAGCGATTTTGGGGTTACAGTTTGGGTTGCAATTTTGTAAAGCAAGAGACAAAAATGTCTCTTTTTCTGTGTAGACAGAATTCAGTGGGTTATTTAGTTAAATCAACTGAGACTTTCTGCAGTGGAAAGATAGATCACAGAGAAAGGTGGGTGCAGCTCTCGTGCCTCATATTTCACACCTGAATTTGTGCTGCACTTAATTCTTTCTGAGCCCATGCTCAGATTACTCAGATTGCTCTTGGTCTGGCATCAATATTTCTTGGGCTTGTCTGCACTTTTAATACTAACCTTGCTCTTGCAAGCAAACAAGAAAATTGATGCCTTTTAATCACTGCCCAGATAGACTCACAGATAGGTCAGAGGAGGTCAATAAGGTGCTCTCTCCTCTCAGATTAAAGAACAAGGGGATATTAATGACACTGCAAAGCAATCAAAAGTACCTCCACAGCATGGTCACTCTGACAGCAGAGCTGGGGAGACACCTGCTAAGGAATCACAAACACAGAGCAAAGCTTCTTGCTGCTGCAACCACATTGCTTCAGTCTCTGCTTCCTCATGGGACAGAAAATGCATGTGCTCTGCACTGCAAAAGCTGGAGGGCTTGGTGCTTGTCCACCTGCTGGCCTGCTCTAGTCCCCCTTCCACAACTCAGTGTCACTGCAGAAGCTGCCCTGCCAAGCATCCCACTCTGCCTTGCCATGCCTTCCCCCTCTTGAGGACAATTCCCTGACCCAAACACGTCCCAACAGCAGTGAGCAGCAAACCAAACTTGGGTCCATCGAGCTGGTTCTGCTTGCAAATCCATTGCACTCCTTTAAATCTGTAGCAACCCCTGAACTTTAGCCACAAAATGTATTTATTAAGTCTCCTTGTGTAGAAAATAACTAGAAAATTAAACAGCACGCTACAGGTGTGTGCCTGCATGATCACACACAGGCCTTTTAAAGGTTAAGTGCTATTACACAATAACAAGAGTAGTAGTAGTAGTAGTAGTAGTAGTAGTAGTAGTAGTAGTAGTAGTAGTAGTAGTAATAATAATAATAATAATAATAATAATAATAATAATAATAATAATAATAATAATAATAACAATAATAATAACAAAGTAATTCCACCGGGAGCCTCACCTGTGAAAGGATAACACACCCTTACTGGAGAATGGTCCTTAATGGCAGGCAGAGATGACACCAAGGAATTCTGTTCCCTTTCACAAGCTTTGCTTCTTGATCTATCAAAGAGTGACCCTTTCTGGGCAGAGTCATCCAGGCTGTCCTTGAAGGACCCCTTGGGCTCTGCAGATGAAAGAAGAGTGGACCTTTTCTTACGGATACATATTTCATCCATGGGAGCTCCTAGAGGACAGTCTTCAAAGGTAAACTTTTCCAGGAGTCCTGGGACTTCCTCCATCCTAGTGCAAGCTGGTTTCTGAGGTATATGGGTTGTCTTGGAGGGCCTGTAGGGTGTTAAGGATACCTTTTCCCTGTGATCCCTTACAGATATCCCTTCAGAGCCCACAGCAGAATGAGATAGATTTGAGTAAGCACTCTCATCTCCCACATGTTTTCCTGCCCACTCCCTTACTTTAGGATCCTGTGACTGAGTATTATTGTTGTTTCTGTTCCTTTGGCTAAGGGAATACCCAGGAGTGCTGGGAAAGCTGAAGAAGGCTTGTTCTGAAGAGGCTTTGACTTTGCTGTCTGAGTCCTGCTTTATTCCTTCTGGAGCTGAGGTTAGAGGCTCCCAAATGGACCTTTTGATAGCATTGGCTATGAGCCTCAGCGGGGATTTTGGCTGGCTGGCTGCATGCTCCCTGGAAACCACATCTGCAATCCTCAGAGCATCCTTTGTGTCCACTGATGAAGGAGTTGGTGGAGCAGCATCTGCAAATAAGAGAGGCCCAGGACAAGCAGAGCGTTTGAACACTTCTTTTCTCCAGCCAGCATCCTTTTTCCCCAGGGCTCCATGCTCTGGGCTGCTCCCACCTGAGTCTGTCCTGTTTGAGCCACACAAGGGCTGCTGTTGAGTATGGAACCCCAGCCTCTGTTTTGCCTCCTTTAATTCTTGCTGAGCCTTTTCTCCTGGGTATTGCCTGGTATTTTTGCCATCTTTTTCTTTCAAATCCAGAGATGACAGGGCTTTTGTCTTCCTCTTAAAGCGCTCTGGTTCAGAGTTGTGTTTCCATGTTTTTTCCTTCCAATCCCAGGCTGAGTGCGTCCCAGTGTCACTGTCTGTGTCTTCAGGCTCATAAAAATCAGCAGCCAGTGTCCCATTCCCAAGAGGGGTCAGTGGAGGACCTGTGGTGCTGCTCTGAAAAGGACAGTGGGGAACATAGCAATGTGTGTCTTCAGGCACCTCCCTGGCTTTCCCTTTTCTCTGAAATTCTGGGCTGCAGGGTTTGAAATGTCCTCTTGGAATTTCTGGTGTCTTCTTGTAAGAAGCCAACTGTGAAGTGCATTAAAAAAATATATTTTAAGGATATAAAAACACTGCTTTGTGTGGCTTCTATTTAATAAAATATTTTAATCCCTTTTAATCTTAATATAATAGTATTTAACATCATATTTAATTTATACACAAATACACATGTAGATGATAATGTGAGAAAAGCTTTTCTCCCTAAAGGGCCAATATTTCTCTAGTTGTAGAGATCTAATACTACTGGAAAATTTTAATAGTCTGAAAATAATGTTATTCATGCTAAGAATCTGTCATGTCTTCATGAATTACCTTTAATATTTTCTTTAGAAAGAAACAGTCTTATCTCCAGGAAAACAGACAAGAGCAGATCTGCTCTGTTCTCCTGTGTGTGTTCCAGTTGCATCACCTTAGAGTTTTGAGCAAGCAAAAAAGACCATTATCCATACTCTCCAAATGTTCTTCTATTATTGCATGTTTATGTAGTGCAGATAGGAATGGAAGAAGTGACCCAGAAAAGATCATAAAATGTATTTTTAAACAATTCAATTAGTTCCCTCTCGTGATTATTTTTCCTTTGGTAAAGGTTTAAACTCATTACTCCAGCCACCAAAATCTTCTGCTGAAGATAGTAACAGGGATAAAGACCCACTTTACGTAGCCAGCAGAACAAAACTAGAGTTCTTCCGTCCTTCTTACAAGGGAGGCATTTTATCATCAGTGCTATGTGATAATGGATGGTGTGAAGATTGAATTCCTGCTACCACTTCTGTGCCAGATACCCAAATTCACATGGGTGAAGCCATTAATCTGTCTGACTTTTCATTTCCCAGAAGCATCAGAAGTAAGGCAATAATGACTCCACTTTGTTTCATGCTTCTGTTTGATGACTAAAATCGTTACTGGGCCAGCATCTCAGATGAAAAAAAAAAAGTAAGAAAAACAGTAAACAAATAGACATCCTCTTAATCCTCACTTTTTAGACCAAGGAAAAGGCCACTAAGCAGTGCTGGTAGAGCAGGAGCTGAATGGAGTCACCTCTCCTCCTGGCCAGGCAGGGTTGTGCAGCTCTGCTCCCCTGGGACATTCCCTTCCTGGCCCCATTGTCCTGCACCGGATTTCAGCCACCACTGTGGACGTGGAAGAGTTGATTTTTCCCTAGCATAGGCCCTGAGGTCAAGCAATTTTAGTCATGTTTGACCCAAGGGCGAGGACAACTGTCCAGGGCATAGAGGATGTGGGCTAGTCCCTGCTCCACCTGGCTCTGGGAGTGCAGGGACGTGCTGCCCTTTGCCTGGGATGGTCAGCCACTACTCCTCCTGCAGCGTTGCACTCATGGCAGGCTCACCTTTCCTCATCCTTAAAAAAATACTCCCCCCCAGAAAATAACACAGAAATCCGAGGTACTGAAGGACACAGAAGGTGCTCCTGAGCAGTGGGAGATGTGAAGCCCTTTTCCAGCCTAAACTATTCTGTGATTTTATGACTGGTGCAACAGATGAGTGGCTAACTCCTCATGTGATCGAATGATTACATCAAATCCAAGTCTCTTCCCTACATACAGCACAAGTCTGACTCCAACCTCAGTGGTTACTGTGAGGACCAAAACTGTGTAAAGGAGCAGAGACAGCTTGCTGAGAGCAGACATGTCCCAAGAGCAGTCACAGACACCCTGCTCTGCACAGCTCTCCCTCATACCTGTGTTTGGGAGTGCTCCTCTGCAGCACCGCTCTGGCAGCTCCCTGAGCTCTCCTTCCCTTGTAGTCCCGGTTTCTTGCTTGACAGCAGAGGAAAGCCTGCAAAAGACACAACTTTTACCTTCCCATTGGCATTGACTTTGTCCTAAGCAAAGTCTGCATTTAAAAAAGAAGAGCAGAAGACTGAACAGCCTCCCGGATAGAGCTGTACCTGAAGAACTGACCTACAACACTGAAGTTCATGGCTTTGCTCACATATGTGTCTGTCTGCTGTGCCAAACACATGTTGATATTTTCAGCAGTGGACCTGAACTGCTTCCTCTTCTTGGCTGGATGCAGTGAAGCAGCTTTTGAGTTCCAGAAAACTTTCTGGAAAGCTAGACCTCTTTAGAGGGCCTTCAGGCCTCAGAAGCAGAGGCAGTCAAAACAACCTGTGACTTTTGAACTTTGGGTGGTTCCAAGAAATGAAGAAAATGGATGACTTCTGAGAGGGCTGTTCATCAGAATAGGGAAAAAATGGGAAATGCATCAACCTGCAGGAAGTAAGGACAGAAAAAGGTCTCCCAAACCAGGACAACAGGCAGCAAGATGGGGGCTCTCCTAGGATCAGGCAAGGTAATTAATTACTTAAGGAGGCAACTTGCACCTGAAGGGAGGCAGGAGAACTTTCCACTATTTGTGCCTATGGGAACTTTACATAATAAATAATCTTTGGACAAACAAAAGTATCCCTGATCCAAGGTATTATCACGTCCAGCTATAACGTGACAAGGATATTTACAGCTCAGTTATTAACTCCCAAAGCCTATCATTAGTTCTGAAATCTATGCAAACTTTGGTTCTTCTACATGGGGATTAAAAGGTGCATAAGGACAAAAGCAACACTCCAGAGACACAGAGGACAGTCCCTGCATGTGGACTTCAGCAAAGCCAGGGAGGGAGGCGGAGTTTCCTCTCAGTGTCTCACCTATTTGTACCCAATCTTGATGCAACTTGTTATGTTTGATCAAGACTGGAGGGACACACTGTGCTGGAGCCTGTTAAGGAGCTCCTGCAGGGATGGCAACCAGGGCCTGACCTTTACATTCTGTAATTGAGCCACAGGAAAACATGAGTATCCACAATTAGGATAAAAAGGCCACCACCACCCCCTGCATAAGTGAGCCAGGGGGTTTCAGCCTGATCCACTAAAGCCTTGAGCCTCCTGGCAGGAGTAAATACAACAGTTCAGGACACTGAGGGGAAATGCAAGTGCTGCAGCAGCGACAACCAGAACACTGGTGAGGGCATAAAACCCCCAGACCCCTCTGCTCATGCCCATGGGGAGAATCGCTGCCCACCCCAGCTCTTGTGGGCAGGCTCACAAGGATGGGGCCTGCACGTGTGAGAACATTGCTCCACATAAAGCCACAGCTCCCCATCCGTCACAGGGAAAACGGTTTAATTCCCACCAAGATGCTGAACCTGTATTTTCAGCTTTGCTCTCAAAACAGGATTTAAAAAAAAAAGAAAAAAAAAAAAGGTTCCCTAGGGCACTATCATGATCTGCTTGGCCCAAAATCCCAAGATAAATTAAGAGCACGGCGTTCCCTGTGGCCGTGCGATGGGGATTAAAGGTTTTGAAAGGTAATATCCTGCTCTGAGCCTTTCAGCCAATATAGCCATGACACTGATTTCCTCTCCTTGGCTGCCTACTCCGTGTTGTTTATGAAACATATGTGTTTGGGGAAATATGTCTGAAAAGGAGACAGAGGCTTTTTTTACATGTGACTGATGATCATATGAATTCCTGTAATCAAATTGGATTAAATATAGAAACTAGGACTTACAGTCTTCCTCCTGAGAGTAAAAAAAAAAAGCCTTTATTCTGCTCCCAGTGTATGCTGACTGTGCTTTACACCTCATTTTAACAGCATACTTGAGGTTCAGGCAAACTCATGCAGCACATTGCTTCCCTCTCAAAGGCTTTTAGCTCCCTCTAGAGCCCTTGAGGTCCACGGAAGATTGTAACAAAATGATAGAAAAATTAATTGGCAAGCCATAAAGTAATGCTCTTGCTGAGAACAAGCTGAAAATCAGTCAAAATTAAGAGTGACATCCCCTCCAGTCTTCTCTGCTTTTCTCTCTTCTTACCCCACACTCAAACCTGGATCAAGAATGATTATTGACTGATCTTTTAAAAACTGAGATCAATTAAGGCAAGACTTTAAACCCAAGCCTTTGGTGGATGTCCATGCCAATTCCCACATGCTTTACAGTACTCAGGAGGCAGAGCCAAGGCTGACAGGGATGCCACGAGGCTTTGAGGGCACCCTGTCCCACCTTCTCATCCCAGGCATGGGGGAGCCCTCTCCTGGGTGGGACATCCACACAGCCCCTCAGAGCATGGCAAAGCCTCGTGGCTCGGAGATGCAGGGAACTGCAGGGAATTCCAGGGACTGCAGCCCTCTCCTGCCTGCCACAGCTGCCTCTCCAGGGACAGACCTTCACAGGGCTTGGTGGGGGCCTCCTCTCAGGACCATGAAACAGCCCCTATCAGTGCTCTTCTGATACTTACTGAGTTATCCCATATGTGAGGCACCCGAGGCCTCCAGGGGACTGTGGGTGGGTAGTGCTAGTGCTCATGTGCACCTGACTTGAAGGCAAGGCTGGTGCCAGGAAGAGGAAATGCATCTTATCTCATCATTTGAGATATAAAAATTCATCCCACAGCGATAATAATCGCAAATAATCTCAAAGCTTTCTTGTGCATTCAAAGCAAGCAAGCTGAAATGTCTCTGCTTGAGCACCGGTCCCATGATGGGCACAGGGATCCTACTTGTCTCAGAACCATAATTTCTCTGAAATGGGATCCTGAGCAGCAGCAGAAATGCCCCTCATTGCAGAGGGCAGCTTGGGGCAGGGTTAAAGAACAGCTGTCAGCACCACTCCCAAACCCCACTGTGGGAATGCATTTCCACACTAAACAGGTGCTTCTATATAAGGGAAAAAGTTTCAGCTTACCTTAAACATATAAGGAAGCCAAACTAGAAAGTCCTGTGCTCTTTTCATCAGTATTGGCTCAGTGCCAGCACAGGAGCACTAATCGGGCTTTGGAAGTGTACCTCAAAGCCTCTTGCCGATTTCATTGGGCAAGGGTCAAACAGCCCACCTGAACTGTGGAGTATTAAAGAGACAGCACAGAGGTGCTCTGGGCTTTTTGGAGTGTTTTTAGCAAGGTATCAGAGGTTTCTCTGACACCTGTGCTTGGCTTTTTCTTTGTTCTACAGTGTTTATTATTTTTGTCATTATTAAAACTTTTTACTTTATGAAACGCCTCTGAAGAGCCATCTTGCTCCTGATTTAAGCCATTTTCTGTGAGGTGCTGGACACCCTCAGAGGTATTGGGAACCCCAAATCCTGCTGCCTCCGTGCTCAGAAACTGCGGCACTTGGTGCCGCGCACAGATCCCATCCTGCTTCAGAAGTGAATAGAGCACAATCTCTTATCAAAATCACTGCATTCCTGTGTAATTCCCACAGGGAAAGACAGGTCAGCCCAAACCAAGGGAAACTGCAAGAGGACAAGAAGCACTAATACTCATTTTCACCAGCTCACCTCTTGGGATTGGCTTTGTCCCTTTCACCAGCCTATAAGTATCACCTGGGGTTTTTTTCCAAGAGAAAAGAGGTGACAGGGCACCTGCGGGAGTGTGTCAATAGGCACGTCCAGGAGCATTTCTAATGAGGTCTGACCAGGTCAGACCCAGTGTCCTCCCCTCACCTGAACAAAGGCTATCAGTGCCGGCAGGGCTAGAGACAAAAGATGCAGCTCTGGGATGGGAGTGTGTGTTCCCATCTGGAGAATGAACGTGGACACCACCTGCTGATGGGTGCAGTTACACAAAGAATAGTCACACAGAAAGGGAGTTTGATCTTTTGAGGGCAAGAAAATGGAAAGAAACATTTGGTGTGCTTTAGATCTCTGTTTTCTCAAGTAGTGACTCAAAAATACAAAAATTCTCAAGGAAAGGAGGGAAAACAGACAACTAAAAGACAGGAATACAGCACGAATAGAAGATACAATCACTTCTCAGGCTCTACTCACTCGTTTGGATTTTTCTCCTCCAACTCTGATACTTATTTAACGCCGTGGACTGAAAGCTGTTGGCTCTCTGGAGGGCTGAGCAGAAACAGAAGGGACACAGGGTCAGCTAATGCAGCAAAAGCCAGAGGGCAGAAGTGGAGCTGGACAAAAAACCCCACAAAAAACCGGGCAGAGTGGAGGAACAAACCCCCAATTTATTTCCCGGAGGCAGGGGATGAGCTCTGCAAGCAGCCTGCAGCCGGGAGAGGGCAGCGCGCACCCGCCGCGGGATGCGGGAGCAGCTGCCGGAGGGGAGCTCGGGAACGCTCTCACCCATCCCAAACCAACACACGGGATGCTGCCAGGAAAAACGACCTCAGCAGCCGGGAATAGGGGACAGCGTGAAACTGGGGAAGAAAAAGGATAAAATCCTTGAATGGCTAAACGGAGCCATACGTGCCGGGCATGTTTTGGGGTCCGCTGCTGTGCTTTTGCCTTGAACAAGGGCTGTTTTATTCAAGAGTTGATTTAAATTGCTCTATAAAATCCCCTCTTTTTTGCTTGGATTAAAAATGCATATATGGATGTGGGGACGGTGGGAGATGGGAAGAAACGAATGCTGGTGGCCTTTAATTTTCTGCAGAGCAATGTCTTTGGCTGTTTTTAGCACACCTTTTAGTTCTGACCAACTCCAGAAAAGAGTTTCTTTCCCTTTGAAGGCAGATTGTTCCCAAACCTCTCCCCACCTCCCTGCTAGCTATGTCCTTCCCTCCCTGTGCTTTCACTGGCTAAAAAATCCTTCAGCAGCTCCCTGTGGAAACCCAACTTGTGACAAGCAGAGCTCTCTACTGGTTCCCAGCCTCACTCTTGCCTAGGCAGTGCTGCAGACGTTGCATTGCCTAATGCCATCCTAACATTTTACAGGTGGGAAAACATTCATCCCACCACTGCAAGCCAAGCACGAGGTACAGCTCTTCCAGGCTACCCTGCACCATGAAAATGGAACTTGAGTTATAGCACCAAAAAGGCAGAACCGCCCCCCCCCCCAAAAAAAGACAACCTGGCCACACGACAGGGAACTTTGAAAAACTCCACTTTGAAAACTCTCCCCTGGTCCTACCTGCAGCCTCAGGAGAAGCTGCTGGGGCACCCCCAGGTCAGGATACTGCTTACCATCAGCGACTTTGGATGTCTTGGAGCTTGCCTCGGGCACGGCGGGGCTCCTGATGAGCGACGCCCACCTCTGGATGGGGCTGGGGTAGGCGGGGGGCTCCGGCAGCCAGGCCGGCCCTTCGCTCACCTCCGAGTTCGAGGAGTCCCCGTTGAAATCAGACTCCAGCTCAGAGCTGCAGGGAAAAGGGTAAGATGGAAGTGGGACATGTCAGGGGGTGCAACAAGCACCAGCATGAGCACTGACAGCAGCGTGGGTGTTTCAGAGGAAGAGGGGTTTGGCAGCCAGA
>VZSR01003183.1:1053618-1142410 GCA_013398615.1 Brachypodius melanocephalos | reverse complement strand
GACTATTCTTAGTCCACCCTGGGTGCAGCCTTGGTCAGGCTCCTGTACTGCCCAGGGTGGATCCTGGAGGCCTTTCAATAAATACATATTTTATTTTCTTGCTCTGTCCAGTCTCTGTTTCAGGTCAGCCTTCCCAAGGCATCAAAACCCCTCCCTGCTCAGTTACCAAGGCCAGGCACTTCTGCCTGCCAGGCTGTTCAGCAGGATGAAGTAAGGGAAAGAGCATTTGCAATACTGTGATTGGCCTGGAAACAATGCACAAGAGTCAAAACTCTACACTTGTCATGTTTTTCCTGCAGATTTTTGAAAATAAGAGGAGAAAGAAACCCAGAATAGAGGTGTGAGAATGGGCCATGGGCTCAGCAAGCAAGTCTGAGTCCAGAAGCTGGAGAAAATTGTAAGCCTAAATCTGCGGAGAGAGGATTGAGTGAAGCTATCCAAGCAGCCTTCAAATGTGCACAAGGTGTCTGTAGGAAAGCAGGAAACAAACTCTCCTCATTCCTAGGAGCCACTGGGCCAACCCATGTAACACTGAGCAGTGCAGGGAGGCACCTGAGCTGATCACAGAGGCAGATTATGGCATCCCCACATGTAAATGTAATTAAAAATCCACCACACAAACAGATGTGTGGACAACATGTACATCCTGGCTTTGCCTCAGGGCACGACAACTGTTTGAGTTGATTATTAGCCCTTTTTCTAATAATCAGGCCATTTCTTTCATCTCTGAAGTCCAGACTGTAGGGAGCAGACAGCGTCAGCCCTTCTGTGACCACATCCCGCTGCCATAAATGAGTGCAGCAGGATCCCACTCAGCCTCCTTTGTATGCAAACAATACAGCCAAGCTAATTCTTAGATTTACTGTGATGATTAATGGCTGTGCCTCAAAAAAAGGAGGAGCTCCCACCGTGAGCAGTCCTGGTGGCGTGGCAGGAGAACGTTGCTCCTTGTTTATTCAGCAGAAAGCAGAGTTTTGTCGTGACAGCCCAGGGCACGACCCAGGAGGAAGAAGAGGTAAAGGAGAGGCTGCAGGCCATATAAAGCCACACATTTGGGTAGCACCCACCAGTTCTGCCCCCAGCTTCACCCAAATCAAGCCAGCAGTGCTGGGAGGCCAGGGCAGACAGGACAGCAGGGAAGGCAGCACCTCTCCAGGTGCACTGCTTTCTCAGCAGGCTGAATCAGAGTGGCCTTGAATTTCATGCTAAAACACAATTTTTAAGCTGACTTTCAAGCCATGTCAACCATACAGATAGATATAGACATATATACATAAAAATATAAGTATACGAAGGCTTTGATAGCTGAGACCCTGTGTGGATGGAGAGATACCACATTGAGATTGGGCAGAACGCCACACCAAAGAAAAAGAAAAAGCCCTGCCATTAACATTGATTGATATCTTTCTGTTTTAAAGAGCAAAACATGTATTTTCCTTGGCCAGCAAGGAGGTAAGTGCTGTAGCATGAGATTTCTCCTCTCATCTCTGCTGGAACAGGGGTCATTATTCACTTTAGTACCTAAAGCATGAACTGCAAAGCTGTGTCACTGAGCTAGTCCTTTTCCCAGTCCCACCAAGTCCCCTGCAGCCAGCTCAGCAGTGCCATTTGTCACTTGCTGTTTCAGGCAGGGGCTGTCCTGCTGGAGCAGGGAGAGGGGGCTCACCTCAGAGCCACTGGCACCCGCTGTGCTGTCACCCCTTGTGCCACGTCCTGCTGGCAGGGAGCCAGGGGCCCTGCTGTCCAGCCGTGGGGAAAGGAGCTGATCCCTCAGATCAGGGGGATTAGCCGGCTCTCCTCGCTGCCAGCTGCAGGGAGTTAGCAGGGGATGCCAACACATGCTCTGCAGGGGAGCTGTCAAACAGGTAGGAAGCCCTTCCCTGTGCTCTCCATTTCCCCATGGACAGGCTCATCCTTCCCTGTAAGAGCACCCAGCACTCACAGAGCACAAACCCCATTCACAGGCACCTCAGGGAACAGCAGAAAGTTGCATTTCCCAGAGCCAGGTTGCTCTCCAAAAGCTGCACACAGCACCACCAGCAGGTGTTTAGAGGGTGTCAGGAATCTGAATGAGCTTCCCTGCAGAGCAGCAGTGTTTGCAAGCTGGTCTCTTGGGTTTGCCTTTTTTTCTTTTTGTTTTTCACTCCCCCTCTTACTTTTTAGTTCTCAGTAAGGAAAAGTGCTTTACTCAGGGGATACCAATCTAATCTTTAGATGGAATGAACTGCCAGAGAGCCCTGCCCAAAAGCGAATATATTCTAATGAGTATGTAGAAATTGGGCTTCCTCTGACAGCTCCCCAAGGTTCATCAAATTTCAGATTTCTTAGGGATAGGCAGGCTCTCAAAACCCAGGAGAGGTGCAGGGTGTGGAGCTGCAGGATGGGGCCCAAGGTGGGAGGTGGCCACGTCACAGGATGCACTTTTTGCCACAACACACCCACTGCCCAAATCCCTGTGCACCAAAAACTGAGCTGAACCCAAGCTGATCACAGCAATGTTTATCCCTCTGATTCAGGCCCCTGTGTGGGATGGGAATGTTTGAAGATTTCCTGCAAAGTGATTCATGTGCCTTGTAGGGATTTATGGCTACAGTTAAGAACCAATTGTTATTCTGAGCATTTGTGGGGGTTTTTTTGTTTGGTTTTGTTTGGTTCCTCCCCGCTCCCCCCCTAGGTTGTACATACATCCAGTACTATATTTTTTTTTTATGATTTTCTTCAGCATTCCAGAGGAAACCAGCCTGCTGTTATGGGTTTACTTGTATTTTGAAGTACCTGCTGGCATCACTGGTGACCATGACTCGAACTGCCAGGAGGTTGTGCTCAGCCATCTCCTCCTCGGGGATGACCCTGACGACGGCCCACTCAGGGGAAGGGGGGCAGAACCAGCGCTCCAGCTCCTGCTGCTGCTGCTCAGGGATGCTCTTCGCCTTCTTGGGGGAGCTGGGCTCGTCAGCCACGGGCAGGCAGCAGCCTGGGAAGGCATAAAGGTGACAGCAGGCTGTTAGAGGAGCAGGGAGGCCATGGGGCATCTTGCCCCTGCACTTCAGTGGTCCTTGGCCGCTGGTTTCTATTCGGGGTCTTGTGCTGTCCCCAGGTGTGCACAACGACAGCCTGGCATGGCAAAAACACCCCTCCAGCTCAGTACAGCCCTGTCAGGGCTGCTCAGCTGGGATCCAGAGAGGAGGAACCTTCAAGAGCAGCCTCAGCTTCTGCAGCTGTGGGTCCTGGTGCTGCTCAGAGGGATGGACATCATCCTGGTGCCTCATGGCAGCACTCCCACACATGCCAGCCACACTAGTGGGGATTTATGGGCTCTTTCCCAGCCCCTTATGGACCTGTGTGTGTGGCAGGAAGCAGATGAACCAAGCCTGCTTTGAGGGTGGCTGAACCTTCAGCCTCACGCTGCAAGTTTAGGTCAGTTTAGGACAGCAGGAGTGAGCAAAATAAACACAGACCCTTCAGGTTATATGCTGATTGCATACAGCAAACACAGACCCTGATTTGTGAAAAGCAGCAGCATCTCAGCAGTTGAACAGTGCTATCCCTGAGCTTCACATTCAGGCAGGGGGAATAAAGAATGAAGCCACGTTTCCCTTGCTCGCCCCAAGTGATTAAGACAGGAGATCATCACTCCCTGTGAAATCCTTAATTTCTGAGCAACCTTACCCATCCACAAATTCCCACCCAAATAGATACAGATACATAGATACAAACTAGATTTGTAGATACAAACATGTCAGCTGCAAAGCTCCCTGGGGCTTGGTGCAGAAGGGACAAATGACAAGCTCCAGGAAAGTGCCTGTGCTTGTCATTTGGTTCACTGGCCATGTGTATCCAATTCAACACTGGTGCTTCTAAATTACACCTGTGGGGTAAGTGGAGGAAAATATCAAACTTGGGACATGGCTTACTTTCTCATCTACTGGAGCAAACCATCTAGTTAATACCAATTGAACTCCTATTTAATTTGCAGTGCCTCCATTTATTGCAGGAGTACACTCACCCCATCCTTCTCCCCACAAGAGTTTTTACCCTGAATGTGCTCAGGCCCTACATCCAGCTCAACAGCATCACAGCAGCCACGTGTTTCTTGACTGGAGAGGTTTCATTTCCTCTGAGAGATGGGAAGAAATTCATACCTCTCTGATTTTTATGTCTGACTTCTAGTTTGGCCCAGCCAGGCCACCCACCACCCAAGGCTGCTGTGGGTTCCAACAGCTAAGTAGAAATCAGTGTTTTGAGCCAATTTGTAAACCCCAAATCCTTCAACTCAACTTTCTCCTTAAAAGATTTTAAGGACATTTTACATGAAAATCAGAGCAAGCAAACACAAATAATAGTTTGCCAGCTCTTTCTATAAATTCTGTACCCATGCTGGCAGTAAACATTGCCCAAGGTCACTTCAAGGGGCTGCTAAAGAAAAGTCAGTTTTGCCTTTGGCTTACACACTCAGCGTGTCCCTTCCCACCCCATACACTATGCTTTCCCTGCCACGCTAGCAGGAAAGAGGAGAAAACATGTTTATGACTAACAGACACACAGCTGGAGACCATCAAAACCCACAGACAGACAGACAGACAGACAACCTACAGTGACTCCTAGCGTGGTTCCTGAACGTGAATGCATTTCCAGTCAACACGTCGCTCTGCAATAGCTTGCTGCACATCCAGTTTCCAACCATTAGGGATCATTAGGAACATGTAAGAGTCAGAGCTGGTGAAGGACCTCAGGGTGCCATCCAGCACACCAGATGACAGTGATGGATGGCACCATTACCTCTCTGAAGAGCTAAATTTCTGTGCTTGCTTTTTTTCTATTGCATTCCTAGTTTTTTGGTGGATTTTTGGTTTGTTGTTGTTTTTTTTTTTGTTTGTTTTTTGTTTTTTTTTTTTTCTTGTAGACTTTTTTCTGGCACCATAATCTCTCCCCTTTTTGAACTCTGTACCCAGCGGCTGACCCTCTCAGGAAGCTGTTAAAACAGCAAAACCCTTTCTGAGCAAGTTTACATCCACAGTGATACCAACCAGGTTTAAGACCAACATCCTGCAGCAGCACCCTTGCCCATGGCAGGGGGGATGGACTGGTCCTCTGTAGGTCCCTTCCCACCCAAACCACTCTAGGATTTGAAAGCAAACCCACTCCTTACTAATGTGTTTTATCAGTATTTATAGTGTGACATATAAATTGAATAAATTATGTTGCACTCAGCTCCACAGAAGCAGAGACTGGACCATCTTGGTGTTTCAGTGCATGGGACACCCACATGTGAACATTAACTCCAACACTGGCTTACACATTCTGCAGGGCATGTGAAAGTTCAGTGTTACAACCTCTGTCCCTCATCACAGGGCTGCACCTTGGCTAACAGGCTCAAACAGAAGGCAGAGATGTCCCAGATGCCCTCCATCATCAGAGTCTTTTGGTAGGCTCTGAGGATGTCACACCACCCAACTGGTCCCTCCTAAAAAGCAGCAGGGTTTTCAATCCCTAAGGACAACGAAGGTCTGGAGTGAGTTCAGGCAGCAGAGATGTGCTGCTGCCAGCCTTGTGTAAACATCTTGGGGAGAGTGTGGCCAATCCAAACAAAAGCCCAAAGCTCCGCAGGCCTGGATCCCACCTGACAATCATTACCTGCTCTCCCACAGCACTGCAAACACATCCAGCCACCACTGTGCCTCTGCCATGGGCCACACTGCCACTCACGTTTGAGGAGGATCCAAAAGGAGAAGTTATGTTCTGATACAAACCAAGCATTCAGAAAGAAATTTGGGACTTCTTTAAAGCTCTTATTTTGCAGTTAGAGAAGAAGGGCCATGTGAACTAATTTCTGCTGAGTCAGCCCAAAGGCTGAGTGCTTACACACAGGTGAGGCACACGTTTAGATGTTAGGCTAAATCAGAAGCAGGTCATTCAGAAAGTTCCAGCCTCACAGCTCTCCCTGAATTCTGAACAGCCACCCATCCTTGCAGCACCAGCAAGGTCCTCAGTGAGATGTCAGCAAGGCTGAGCAGGAGAACCCTGATTTTCTGGAATTCTGACTTCAGGGTGTAAACCAGGCTGTAAACCTCAGTGCCCTGATTCCCATCATAGTGCAGGCTGAGACTGCCAGGACCTCAGAATGCTAGTGAAGGACCTCAGGCTGCTGCTGCTTGAGTCCTTTCCTAAGTCTGTGCCTGGCTCTTGAGCATCTCCAGTGAGGGACACTCCACACCCTCTCTGAGCAACCCATTCCCCTGCACAGCCACTGCACAGTGAAGAAGTTCTTCCTCGTGTTCAGGTGGAACCCCCTGTGCACCAATTTCTGTCCACTGCCTCTTGTCCTATTGCTCAGCACCACTGAGCAGAGCCTGGCTCTGCCCTCTTTTCACCCTCCCTTCAGATACTGATGGACTTTGATGAGGTGCCCTTGGTCCCCAAGGCCCAAATCTCTCAGCCTGTCCTCATTAAAAGAGATGCTCCAGCACTCTAATCACTTCCTCCCCAGGGCAGGAGATTTTCTATTGGAAGCCAAGAGACTGAGTCAGAGGAAGTGAGCTTTATAAAAAGCAAAATCTGCAGAGGTATCCCGTGTGCAGGATGGAAGGGCACAGCTCTGTTTCCTGCCAGTGCAAAGTGGTGCCGTGCCACTGACCTCTGCGTGGCAGCACGGGGCGTTGCCAGAGGAAGCCCCAGGCCTCAGGAAACAGTCCCTCAAAATAGCATCTGCGTAAGGTCTTACTTCATTTCCACCCTGCTCACTCCACATTTCCTACTCCCTTTTGTGGGAACTGACAGTGGCCAGAACATGGATTCTTAGGCTCCAGGCAGTGGCTTGAAGCCTGTGGGAAAGCCAAGTGCAGAACTCTCTCAAGTCTGGCCTGGGAAATCATAAGGGAGAACCCAAAACAACCTTGTAGATAATCCTCCTCCTGACACCTGGTGATTTTCTAACTTGTTGTTTACATGTAAGAAGAGGGTTGAGAGGTGTTGCTCTAAATGACCAATCATATTGATTGTACCCAGACTCTGTATAAAAGAGTCTGTCTTTCAAGAAAGCTTTGCTATAAGCCCTCCAAAGAACTGAAGTTCTATGTATTGTTATGTGAGCCGTCCCAAATTGTAAGGGTACCCTGTGCCTCATCATGCTAAAGATTTCCAGCAGGGAATTTGCCTGCTCCTCAGCACACTTTGCACTGGAGGGCCTGCCAATCCTTGGCCAAAACACTCAGTTTACTCCCAGAAGGGAGCTGGAGGAGCAGGGACAAGCCAGGCATGGGAAGGAGTCAGAGCAGATCTGTCACACCAGCACGGCCCCAGGGACAGGCAGCACATGCCACCAGAGTCCCTCAGCAGTGGTGAGGAGTGGAAACCTCCAGACAACAACTGCTGTGCCCTTTCTGGGTGCTGGAGCTCCCTGAGCCAGCCAAGGAGCCAACGTGCTAATTCCCAAATCCTGCCTGTGCTTTGGGGCTGAGGGCAGCCCTCAGGCTGTCCTTGGCCAGGAGCTGCAGGTCCTGCACAGCTCAGGGTGTTCGTGCTGCTTTAGGGTCTGCACGTACACAGCTCCAACTTGCTGAGAGGATTAAAGGAATTTATGTCTTCCATTCCTTCAGCTGTTGTTAACTTCCTCCTTACTCTGCTCACCCACATATGATGGTGCTTCTCACCCACAACCCTGCCCCAGTCTTTGACTGACTTGCATTTAGAGCAAAGAACATGGCTTTAGGGTTCGTGGGGGGGGTTGTTTGTTTGTTTGGTGTTTGGGGTTTTAAAAATTTTTTTAATGCAAGCAGTGAAGCTTAGCTGCCTTCAGCTACTTAAACAGCAGCAACACAGCCAGTGATTTGAACAGAACAACCACATATTCATCTGGCCTTCCCACTCAAGCACGATGGAAAATGTGGATAAAAACAATTTCTCCTTTGTCTGCATTTCAAAACTCACCTCATCCTCCTCACATGGGCAGAGAAACAACTGTTTTCCATACAGGGCATGGATTTAGCTAAGCCCTGTGATAACTGAGAAGTACTCCTAAGGCTTCAGCTTGCAGGGCTTGTGCCTGGGTTGGCTCGCACCCAGAGGTCAGGCCTGGTCAAAACTCACTCCAATCCATGGGCTTGGCCGAAGAGCCCCTGCAGACCTCAAGGACAGATACAACCCCCTTTCCAGCAAAACACAGTTTTTCTCTCCATTAAGTGTCATGCCAAGTGTTTAAATTCAATATTGTGCCAGCTCACCTTTGCATTTGAGACAGCAATGTCTGCACCAGGCCTCGAATTAGTCAGAGATGCACCAGGGAGGGACAAAGACATTATAAAAGACTTTTCCCTCCATCCCTCTGGAGATGCTCTCCCTGGCTGAGCCCTTCAGGAAGCTCATGAGCTCAAGGCATTGTCTTGCTAACCAAAAGCAGGCAAATTCAGCACGGCTCTTCTGCTCACTCAAAGCTCAGTGCAACCCTGATTCTCTCAATGGCGGGCTTGTAAAATTCACATTGCTTACAGAGTGATAATCCACCATTACCTAAAAAGCATTTTTGCCTTTTTTTCTTTTTAAAACAACTTTTTGTAACGGCAACCTCAGTCTGGATGCATTTCAGCATCCCACAGGGCCTTCGTGCAGCATCACTGTCCTGCAAAGGCTTTGTGACTAAGGCAGGAGCTCAGCAGTGAAACCCGATGTCCCCACAGTGGGAAGTCATCCCAATGCCCAGAAACAAGCAATCTCCTGGAATCTGGGATCGGGGACCTTGGGATCTCAAGAGGTTTTGCTAACACTTTGGGTTGCCTTCCTTCCCGGGGTACAAGGGCAAAGCTGACAGTACAGCACAGCAGTGGAGAGATCTGATCTTTCTTGTCTGTGCTGTGCTGCCTGTTACAGACACGAGCTGCACGAATATCCTCAGAGCCCTGAAAGCTTGCTATGACACCGTGCTCAGAGCGGCGATGACAATGGGTTTCGCTGAGCTGATGGAAACACCACGGTCCCCCGGGAGCCCCTGGCACGGGTCCCCTCCAGGAACGTGCCCAGAAGCAGCATGCTAAGCAGAGTGACAAAGAAGCGGCCCTTTCCAAAGGGTCTGCCCAGCCCGGGGCTCTGACACCTCCTGTGATTAGCATTTGTAAGGCGTAAATCGCCGCCGCATCTGAGTGCCTCAGCCTTGGCGCCAGGGCCGGGCCCAGACACGAGCAGGAGCTGCTGCTGGTGCTGGCCCTGCTCCACAGGGCAGCCTGACTCCGGCCGGGCCGCTGCTGCTGCTCCTGCCTCATCTGCCAAGCCAAATCACCCCGCTGCCACCTGGCACGGAGGTGACACGGCCTTGGGAACCCGCCAGCTTCGGGCAGAGCCAAGCTCCTGCTGGGGCAGCCGGGCCGGGCCCGCCGCTTCCTCCTCACCTCAGGCACAGCACGTGCTGCCCACAATGGCACAAAGCCTGGGCCCTGACGAAAATCCTTCCCCTCCCCTCCAGGAGAGCCGTGCCGAGCGGCTCGGACACCAGCTGGCTTCGATCAGCTCCTCTCAGGAGCTCTCTGTCCACCAAGGACTAAAATGGTCAGAGATGCTCCACCAAAAATCCCCAAGAGAGGCAGCTGCAGCCAGCTCCCCATTGAGTCAAGGCTGCTGGGCCACAAACAGCCACCAGTGTTCACGTTTCTCCTCCCTCCTCCTCCTCTTTAGCTGGTTTTAAAGTCATGTGAGGGGAATTAATTTTTAAGCAAACCCTGTGGGATTTCTTGGCTAAAGCGAGTCAGACCAAACGGGAACCCCACATAAGAAGGGCGGGGGAGCAAACCTTGCCAAGTCAACCAAAGTATGAAAACTCACACAAACCCAGAGAACATCCCTGAAGGCAGATGAAGAGCACAAACAGAGCCAGAAAACAACAAATTTTAGAATTATATCTACCTTTCTTCTTTGGCCCACAACACGTTTAAGGTACTGGTGGGTCAGGAACAAAGTATTTGCAGGGAGGCCGGTCCAGAAAACAACTCCAAGAACTCCTGATCTGCCCAGGCTGGGGCTCCCCACACACCAAACACAAGGTCTGGTGGCTGACCAGGTGGAGACCCCCCAGCAGGGCCCTCAGAGGGGACAAGAAATTATCCCTACCTGCTGCTGGCAGTAAAAGGGAACCCTGCCACAGCTGCCCTGCCATGAGGGCAGGCAGCTCCATCCCTGCTCCACAGCAATGCAAAAGCAGACAAGAAACAATTCCTTGTGGGCCTTGTTTGGGGGATAAGGAGGAAGAATGAAACCTCCTGGAATTAGTTTTCCCAACCTGCAGCTGGCATGTGATGTGTTGATGCCTCTGGCACATCCTGAGGGCTGTGAAGCAGGAACAGCACCACAGTACTTACCCCAAACTGCACCAGCTGCTCAGGACTGGCACAGGGCTTTCTGCTCCTCGGGTGAAAGGCATCACCAAAACCCAGAGTGCTGCTCTGGTCAGTGGGGTGTGGGTGCCTGGCACCCCGGGGTGGCATAGGGCTCACCCTCCCTGCTGTGCAGCTGCCTCACACAGCTCAGTGCCCCCATTAAAGGCTCCAGCCACACTGGCATCCTGCATTCCCACACGGCAATCCCGAGGCTCTTGGCCTGTCCTTAAACTGTGTCACCTCATCACTCATCCAACAGGGCAAGTGGACCCTGCCTGGCCTTGTATGGAGCTGCTGACTCAGGCACTGACAGGGGCTGAAGTGGAGTTACTCACAAACGTGGGCAGCTCTGATGGTGAAAGCAAACACCAGCTGGCATCCAAAACCGGCATTAGGAAATACAGTCAGCACACCACAAAGCGATCTGTAGCACACCCAGCCCGCTTCACTGCCTGACTTCTCACTGTGCAATAAACCAAAAAACCAGCCTGAGCCCAGCTTACAAAGCAGCGCTTCAGGAGAGCTGTGGGGACAGAAGGGAGGTGTGTTAGCACCAGAGCTGTGCAAGCACAGCTGAAATGAACCCGGTGAGCTCAGGGGCGAGATCCCGAGCAGAAAGCACTCTCCAGGGAAGCACAGCCCACGTGGGACTGGCAGAGGGAATGGGGAAACACCTCCAGCTTGGTTAGACCTTGGTGTTGCTGAAATACAGGGCTCAGCAGCCCACGGCAGTGAAACCCAAGCTCAGACCTGCCAGAGCCTCAGCTGCATCCTGCAACCTGAGCTCAAAACACTCAAGGATGAGCACTGCCTGTGCCAGAGCTGGAAACTGGAGACATCCCACTAGGTGTTCCATAGATCTGCCTTAGGAGGCTATCAGGCTTCCAGCAGGACTCCCAAACTGATGTCCTGTCCCACCTTCAACTTTTCATCTCACCTCAGACACCACCAAGCAGGGTTTTGCCCTTGGAAAAGGATTCCTACAAAAGGTATGATGGCTGACATTTCACAGATTTCAGTTCTCGCCACATTTCCCCTTCTTTTTTCCTCATGCTTACTTCACACTTCTAACAGAAGCAATTTCCACTTTGTTGTGGCTAACACGTGGCAAAGAGTAAAGGGAACTGCTGCTCCCATTGTCTATGGGGTGGCTCTGAGCTTCCTGGGGCAGCAGGACCAGATCACCCTGCCTGGCTTCCAAGCATCACTGCCTACAGAGGCTTTCCTGTCACCTCTTCTCCATCCCTGAGGCAGGGATGAGCCCCCTCCTCCTGTCCCCCTGCCAGGAGACCATCTCCTCCCACTCTCCTGTGAGCCCATGCAAGCACCTCCACAAGTTCTTCAGCAGCAAAACATTTCTTCCAAGTCTCCATCACTTACTTTGTAAACAAACGCTTCTAGATTCTGGCACAAAATATAACCAGGGAATTTGGAGCTCTCAAAGCCAGAGAGAGACCCCCATGATTCTTTAATGCATCTGAGGGGACAGTGCACATTTACGTGCTAATACAAACAGAACAAAAATTAACAGAGACAAAGGAGAAAGAAACTTAGAGGAAAGCTATTAGATATACTGAATATGTGTCTTTAGGAAAAATTAATTCTCAAACAAAACCTGCTATGATAGCACACTACTTCTATCATTTTAGAGTAAATATATATATTTAATTAGAGCAATCTGTGTTAGTCTGGTATATTAAGGCATGCATTAATTATGAATTTGGAGTGCAGCAACGACACTCTCAGTTTCCAGTGTCCGTCAAAATAGTATTTTTGGACTCAGATTCAAAGCACCAAAACCCTTAAAAACAAAGACCTGAATGAATGAATGAATGAATACCTGCAGAACAAATGCTGAAAGGGCAAATACAATACTATAGCAACATGGAAATTTCATCATTTCACACTTCAAAAAAACATTTCAGAAATTCCATCTGTTTCAAACAAATTTGGAGCCCACCACCTGATGAGATTAAAGCCTCCCTTCTTTTTATGTGAGCACAGTTCATGAAGAAAAGGAAAGAGACTTGGGGAGATATTTACATGACTAATATGTATATTTGCATCAGGCATTAACACATAATGTCTTCTTCTCTTCAGTGACATGATCTTTCAGGCAAAAAAAAAAAAAAAATCAAGTCATCTGCAAACATGTCATGTCTTCGAAAACATAAATATTATTGCAGAACTCAGTGCATTTCAAAACTCAATGTTTTGATTGGAATGTGAGGAATGAGTGAACCAGAAGTGAATTAAAGCCAATTATAGTAACTAACTGCCATAATGTTGTGGAAAAATGCAGACTATAGTCTTTGCATGAGGTTGGAAGACACACAGAAGCAACTTTCACTGGCATTTTACAGCTGTAGCAATTTAGAAGAAACTCAGAAGAAAAGAAATTACTCTTCTTGGTAGAGTTAATGAAAGGCTGGTGTTTGAATTTCAGCAATTTTAAGAAGTTTTGTCTGCTGTCTTCTATTTAAATCAAGTATAAAACCTGCAAGATCTCTTTAATTTTAAAGGCTTGGCATAATTATAATAAAGGTGGGTTACCTTTAGTGAATGCTGACATGTTTGATTTTCATTAAAAGACACCTATGCAGTTAATGCTGCTTGGCTTTCAGAATAAAAGGTTAGCCTGGCATTTCAGAAAAAAAAAGAAATTTAATAAAGAAAATAGGCACATCTCTGTACTTATTTTCAATCCAAGTGGCCCTTGTGGCAACAGACAAGTTCAGAACCCATTTGAAGAGGAGGGAGAAGGAACCCATGCAAAGAGGAGGAAAGACAGAGCAGCTCCTGAGCCTTCCAGCATCACCTCTGCCCTTTTCCTGCTGGAATGGCAGCTGTGACATCAGGTCTTAGAGTGCATTAGCTGTGCCGAGAGGCACTGGTGTCCCCTGCTCTGAAACCACAGGTTTTGGGAAGGCACCCAGCCCCAGGGCAGGGTGAGCCCAGAGGAGCAGCCTGCCTGCCTGCCTCTCATTTGAACACCTGCAGCTCTGCAAAGGGACACAGCATCCCAGCTTTGGGGGCACTGCTGACAGCCCTGGGGCTGGGAGCACCCCAGGCTCTGGAGAGAACTCCAGGGCAGAGCAAGAGGAAGAGCCAGGTCTCCTGCTCACACTTCTTGTCATCCCCTTCGCTTTTGTTGTTTTCACTTGTTTTCTGATTTTTTCCTTTCCTTAAGATTTCATTTCTGTAGTTTCTTCTCCTCTCTCTTTACTTACATTTCTTCCCTGATTTCAGGATTTGAATTGGAGTCATTCTGGCCAAGTTTTGGTCCTTCTCTCTGCCCCTCATTTCATCTCAGTCCATTTGGTTGTAATCACTCCATTTCCAAATTTTCTGTGTTTTTTCAATTGTGTTTTATTTGATCGTATCTCCTTTCCAGAGCGTTTGTTAGACTTTGTTCTCTGATTTCAAGATTTCAATGAAGATTAATTGGGCATGCTTCGGTCCCTTTCCCCGCACTTCTTAAGGAAGCACAATTTTGGCAGGTTTTTTTCCCTTTTCCTGCATTTCATAAGGAGTCCCAAACCAGCTTATTAAATTCACACAGACCTTAACCCACCAGGCTGTCCCTTCAGCAGCTCTACCAGCAGCAAAACAGGGAACATGTGGTTTTATTGTGCAACAATTTTGACCAAGCATGAGGGAACCAACACAAAGTTCCTCCACTCGCACTGATCATTTATGTCTGTTTTATATCTTATCCATGCACTGTGTCCTGCCTTGCCCACGAGTGCATGGGTTGTCTGCTGCAAGGCAAATCCCTCTTCTGACAGGAGTGGCTAGTGATGTGAGTGCCTGGCCCTTCTGCATCTCTAGGAGAAATAAATCCAGCCTCTAACATTACCCCAATTCCAAGTTATTGCACTGAGATTTTAGCAGGAATGAGAGAAACTTTATGAGAACAGAACAAACATCTGATGCCTCTCAACACTTCAGTGCCAAACAAATCATCACCCTCTGCAGACAAAAAAAACTCCTCTGATGTTTCCCTGCCACTGCCTCTGCCTGAAACTATAAACTGTGCAAAGAGTAAATTCAGTTTTACCCGAATTGCTTTGTCTGTTACAATTAAGTGCCAAGTATTGTCCTCAGTGGTATTTGTTGCCCCATGTTTTCATAACAAATATCATCTCCCCCTCAGACAGCAAACTTTTAACTGTGCCTGGTGGTTTTTTCCTTGGGCGGGGAAGATGGAAGAGTTCATTGAGAATAACATTTGTTCTTCTTTGGCAATGTTGTCTTTAGCAACAATTTTTAAAAAAATAATTTCTGTCATTCGAACAACCCCAGTGAGGCTCAGTTTTAATTAATTTAAAAAAAATAAAATCACACAATCTTTCCATGAAACTCTTGGGACTATTCTTTCTGGGATTTGTTTTTTTTTTTTTTCTTGAAATGCAAAGGAAGAGATTATAGCTTAAGAATTGCAGAGTAAGCAAAAGAAAGAAAATGAACAGGAGGAAGACTTAGGAAAGCTCTTTTGGAGAACCTGCTGTTTAAAAAGAATTGCACCACCAAGTTAAAACACAAAAATTAAAATTTAAAAAACCCCAAATAATTAAATAAAGCAAGGCAACTATTAACAGGCAATGAGTCACCACGAGCTGCAGCTTCCAGGGGTCCAGAAGGTACTGGGAACAGCACTCCAGAGTGAGCAGCAAAAGTAAAGATTTATCCTGGGTTATTACCTGCTTTTCCTGAACACAACATAAAATTCAAACACATTGACTTAATACCTTCATGACACGTGTTAATATGTAAAGTAACAGTGTGAGGAAAGGTAGCAGAGGCCAAAGAGAGGAGGACAATGCTGTTTGTGTGTGCCCCTTGCCCACCAGCAGCAGCTCCTCATCCCCAGGAAGGGTAAATCCCAGCACCAGTCACCCTGGATCTGCAGCAAGGGGAAAACTCCCTAGGGACCTTGATGTGCATCCCTTCCCCAAGGGACACACATGCAATGACACCACCACAGGGACACTCTGGGGCCTCTGGCCACCAGCAGGGTAACACCACAGCATCCACCACAAGAGGAAGGTGCAAAACCAGCGTGAAGTCACTACAAAGTCTCTGTACCCAGGAGATTTTTTTTTTATAAAAGGAAGAGATGAAACAAGGAGACTTATAAAGAACTACATTTATTTTTGTTTACAGCAGATATCATAAATAAAGCTAAAACAATTTTCACCGTGTGCAAAATACAGAATTTCCATGTGAAAATTTAAATACAGAGTTAAAAACTATTTAATAAAAATATTCAGTTAAGATTATAAAGTAAAATGAAGACAGAAGATTTAGGAAGAGAAGGACAGAATCCTCACTGGGCAGGAAGAGCAAGGAAGACTCTGCAACAGAGAGTAAAAAACACAGCAATAGGAAGTGGTTTGAAATGGCAGACCTTTATGTCATGACCTTCATAATAAAGCATGCTGAGCTTTGTGACAACACACTGCAGCCCTGAAATACACTGGGAGCCACATCCCAGCCATTTGTGCAGGAAGTGAAGCTTGAAACACAGAGAGATTCTGGGTGGGCACAGTGTGGGGACTTTCAGAGCCATCAAGTCATTTGAGGATACCCACACAAATAAACACAATTGGGTGAGCCATGCAAATGTACAGACCAGCAAGATTAGGAGCAAGGCGTTCTGGGCCCTGCTGCCTTCCACATCCCTGCCTGAGGCGTGTGAAATGGGGCAAATGGCAGAGGATGTTTAGCCCCTCCTAAAACTGCTCCTGAGATCAATTCCCAAAGGCCCTTCCCTTTGAGAGGGATCCAGGGTAGGGACAGCTGGGTTATGACCACATCACCCAGACTCAGTGCACTTGCTGGTCAGCCTGAGCCCTTGGTTCTTGCTGGGATTCACTTCACCTTCTGGATTGTCACCTTGTGATTGCACAAACTGGAATTTATGTAAAGAATACATACAAAATCATGGTGGGAGTTGGTCGTGGAGAGTGGTGGAGAGGAGGACAAAGCCATTCCTCGGAGTGCCAACCAAGGCCAGGTGATAAAACCACTCCAACAAAAGCACTCTGCAACTTGGCATGTTGATGGTTCAGCCTGAGAACCATATGCACTTTTAGGCCTGCCTAGGATGTCACTTGGGGTGAAAGACTAGAATTTGCAGAGTTTTGGCGACTTTTTCTACAGAACCTTTTATACCACACTTTTCCAGTAGGAAAGCAGGGAAGTGCCCAGACACTGCTTGCTCATGGAGTGTGTGAGCTTGATGCAAATAGGTGCTCATGCTAACCTGGAGAATCAGCTGGGTAATCACACCCTGACTTAATTTTAAATCTTTCCTTCAGTTCTTTGAAAGAAATAAGGCTTTAACAAGTTTTTCCAAGAAACCCTTTACTTGCCTAACTTACCTGAAAGGCACAGGGAAGCGCGCATGCACAGACACAGAGAGAAAAACATTCCTTACAAAGAGCACAGACATTACCTTTTCTAGGACTGGGAACTCAGCAACAGGTTAAATAATCATGCCAAAGCTCCATTAATATACCAGACACACAGATTGCTCCAACAGTTAAAAAACAAAAACACCGAAACACACAATGAAATGCTGTCAAACAACAGGGTTAGTCATGTAATTTTGGAACTGGAAAAAAAAAATCACCTGAGAGCAGAAAGGCTTCAGCCAGTGAGCGGGTGCAGCACCGGAATGTTGAATTGGACTAAAAGCAATGAGGGAGATTGGCAGAGAAGACAGCGGGGAAGAAAACACAGAACTTCACTTGGTTACGTAGGAAAGCATCAGGAAGATCACACAGGTACAAAGAATAACTGGCCAAAATGAAACTGCCTTTTTTTTTTTTTCCATTCAATTATCAATGAGGACAAGCAGGTATGAATATTACTAGCAGAAACAGCAAGATGAAGAAGTCAAAAAATTGACCAGTTGGAGTAATACAAATAAAATAACCCTCCCAACAGAATCACCTGCAAAATCCCAGTGGAATTAAGCATGGTAATTAAGATTCCTCAGGAAAACATTTTCATTATGCAAGTTCCTAAATTCTGTTGTGGAAATGTAGGCGTTTATGCCCAATTATAAAAAATCTGTATAAAACCAATACCATATTTTAATTTATTTTTTAAAAAAATCTTATTTTCACACTTTCTACTAGTAAGATTCATTTGGTTTAAGTTCATCGGCCAGAGATTTCCAAGTTTCTTACCATATCCCCATTTCCTCTACATTTACCATTATGCTCACTCTGCCATAGTAAACAGCAGGGGAAAATTTTAGGAAGAGGTGTTCCTAAAGGCTCTCCTATTGACAAACTGAAACCAAAATTGATGGCAGCCCAAATTTGGAAACTTGACCACTCAGCAGTTTGCTGTCTTGCAGGAGTAACCACACTGCAGGCTGTCTCCTTTTTAGGGTGAAACAGTTACTATCATTAGCAAATGATTAAAAATAATACAATGTTTCCAAGTCAGGTTTTTTAAATGCTGTAGGAAAGGTACAGGTACCTTACATATGTACAGATGGCCACCATGTCAGTGCAATTATTGCTGTGTCCACTCACTCTTGTGGCAAAGTTTGGCTGAATACATGTTTGAGCATTAATGGCAATTTATGTCAAAGGAATGCTACCTTATATCTAACAATTTTCTTCAAGCACTTTTTCAAGTTCTGTGCAAAAAAATAACATTTTTCCCCCAAAATACATAATCATTCTAAAATGTGAAAAGCTCATCCTCATAGTTTAAAGAAAGTCAAACTATCTAGAAGAAAGATCCAGTTTGTAATTTATTTTAAACAGCAGACACATTACCTTTTCATACCTAAGAGGCAAAACAATTCAAATAATCTTTTTCCCACATTATATCAAATCAAATCAAAATAACAAACCCCAAGACCTGCCAGCCCATAGGCAGCACAGTCATTTGAGACCACTGGCAGGTGATCCTCAATTTTGGTACTAACTGAATGCAGTATTTCCTATTGTTTATGCCAAATTCTTCTGGCTACAAATAAATGCTACAGACACTTTTCATTTTAGGCTACATATATTGCCATGTTTAAGGATTTACCTATTTCCTGGTAAACTTCTGAATATAAATAAGGACTTGAAAGGCAGGGAGCATGCTTACCTCGCTGGCTAACTAGGCTGAAAGTAATGAGCATTGGGATGTCACTGTGTCCTTGCTGTTTAACAGATTAAGGTAGACCTTCTGATTAAGGTAGACCTTGTTGAAGGACATCTGAAAGAAAATTTACTCATCTGCTGCTCCAGATAATAGATGTTCACCTTTCTGCCACCAGCTGCACACGTTGAAATTAATTACCCAAGTAAGAAGTTATTGCCTAAAAATACATTTATAGGCTTTTGATGTTTGTTCTAAACCTGTATTTTTAAAAAATTCCAAAAGTCACTGGGAGCAGTGCCTGCCCAGAAGCACAACAGGAGCGACTTCAGTTACACAGGAGTGCTCCATAAATTGATATTCCTCATATCAGCCACCAAATTAGGAAGCCTTGACTTGAGGAGTGTCTGGTCTACTTCTTTCTACCGGTTCCTTTGACTTAAAATTTTAATCAAGCCTTCACTCAACTATCATTTGCTCTTCCAATTTATTGAAAAACTTCAAATAAATGAGTAGAACAGATAATACCTACTACCAACAAAAGGTATCTATCACATGTAAAGCAATGTAAAAGGGATGACTAGGAGCAATGTGCATTACGTACATGATTTTTTTTGAAACATATTCATGCAGGTTATAAACCTCATAACCCAGAGCAAAGATGAAAGCTATGTGCCATACTCAGGTTTCAAAACCTAGCCATTTGTCAGAAATATGTCTGAAAGAACACACATTCTTTCTTGGTCTAACTGAAAAAAAAAGCAGAAAAAAAAAATCTGGGGACAGTAGGCAGGGAGAAAAACAGTTTCAAATTGTACCATCTTCTCCCATGGTCTGATCACAGAATGAAATGGCCGGGGGTGGGAAATCTAGAAAATATCCTTCATCTGACTCCACGTTCTGGAAATGTGTTTGGACACTGTCCTTCATGCTCTAACATACAGTACTTTATATGTTGAAAATTCCCATTGTACCTCGCTTCTATCAGAAGGAATCCACCGTTCAATGAAGTCACTCATGAAATTGCACGGAAGACAAAAACCAAACCCCCCCAAACCAAAAATCCCCCCTGGAGAAAAGAGCCAGGCTGTTCTTTTTGAAAATCTGAAAGGCACAACTGAGAAGGACTCAAACCCTACAGAATCTTTTCACCCACTCAAGCACGTTTTCAAGTGAGAGCTCTGCTTCCCGGTACATGTGAGTGAGTACCTCTAGGAGGGCACAGAGCAGCGGCACCCCAAGGCTCAGGAGTTCGTACAGGTAGGTATAGTTATATGCATTGTCCCTGAAATGGAGGTGGGCAGCGTGCAGGAAACCATGCATCCAGTTAGACAGGCGGCTGGGAATGTCAAGCAGATCCCTGGTCACCCGCAGGGGCCAGCTTAGCGCGCCCCGTAAGAAGGAAGTCAGGATACCTGGGGACCTGTCCTCTGGGCTGCTAGCAGTGGACAAAGTGCTTTCTGTGGTGAGCTCTGTGGGCTTGGCTTCCACTTTCTTCCACGCATCTGTCGCCTCCTTGGAAAAAGCATTAAAACAAAAAAAAAAGTGTTAAAGATGCTTCCAAAGTACCTAAGTCCAATTTCTGCTGCTGTCTTCAAGGCTTTATGTACATTTTCATTTCCAGCTGCTCTTAAGTTCAACTTTACTCTGCACAGAGAAGCTAAATTCTGTTGAGAACCAGATGATAAACACACCAAACTTACAGAACCAAGAGCATCAAGTATTTTAGCACTGATTTTACCACACATGAGGTAGAAAACATCCACACACACTCAATCAAGTATTGCACCCTGCCCCAGATAAAGCTGCCTCAACATTGCATCAGGAATATAATCACTCCATACCTTTCCATGGATCTGTATTGTTGCCCTTCTCTTTCTGTGTTTCGTACTGATTTTGCAGTGAGTAAAATGAGGTTTACAGTAAAATTTACCTGCAAGAGGGAAAAGTCAGTTATAGGATATGTTATCTATACATATATGGACTGAATAATCACTGTTGCATCTATTAAAAAAATGAAACCAGGATAATGAGTGGTTAGGCAGCAAAAGGAATGGGAAACCTGGCACCAACTCTGATTAACAGCTCTGAATAAGGTTCTTTTATAGATTTGCACATTAGTTCAATAACACAAGGTCATTTATCTACCTCTCAGGTATAAGATTAACAAACAGCAAAAAAACAACATCCCATAAATACGAAGTCACAAACCAACACAAGACATCAAGCAGAAAAAAAAAAAGTCAAATAATCAGCTCAAAAAGACATCTTTGCAGATTCTCGACACTGAAAAAGAACCACTTTGACCTTGTATTTTTAATTATTTTGCAGAGGGAGATCAGTTTAACACTATGATCTACTCAAGTACTTTGGAAGGGGCAAAGGAAGTTTGATTCAGTTTGATAACTCCCATTCCAAACTAAAAAAAAAAAAAAAGAAAAAGAAAAGAAGGAAAACCCAGGATTTAGGTGGGATGAAGCACCCATGATCTGAACCTCTCGCTCTACAGCAGCCTTGAGCCTGGAATAAATTACATCGTGTTTGGCCAGTCCTACTGCTTTCAACTCCTGACCATAACATCTTAAAAGAAATAACCTACATTCCCTGCATCCATGTAAATCTGCCACTATTATGGCCTGTCCTTATAGATCACGTTATTTAGTGCCCAGTTTTAAGTGGAGATAAGAATAACACTATATTATTGGTGAAACCTCACCCCTTTTTTCCCCTCCTTACACTTTGACCTGCGATTCGACAAAGTGCATTTTGGTCACTCAACTTATTTTCCACTGAGGAATTCTTCATTTAAAGCTCAGCTCTGTCATAACTCAACTCTTTTAAAAGACTAAGACTGCAAGTACAAGGACTCAAAGATCAGCAGGGACACAAACAGCACATTTGGCAGACCTCCTCCTGACCGTGCTACCGGGCCAGATCTTTCTCCCTAGTTCCACTAAAAGCACCACTACTCAGACATTTCAAAATACTCCTCAACAGCTCCTCCATTACCTTCTTCAACATCAAAGGCATAAATTCCTAAGCGGAGTGTTGTAGAACATATTTCACACTTGAAGCACTCCCTGTGAAAGAAGTGGCCTTCTGCACTCAGCCGCTCCATGACATAGACCCGTTTCTTGCAGAAGTAACAAATGTCACTCCCCCCGATGGACATGGGGAATTCTTTTCGCAGGGAACCCTGTTCAAAGATAAAAACAGAACATAAAGCTGTGGCTCCACACCCAGATAGAAATCCTCGTGAAGCTTTAGCTCCTTTAGCTGCTTGAGGCGTTGCACAGCACCCTCCAAGCAAAATCACAGTAAGCATCAGTCAGCTTCTTCATTACTCATTATTGCAATTCTGTGGGTTTATACAGCAATTAATAAATCAGACATCACAAGGACTTTATAAAGGGGTGACTTTGATGCTGGACTTGCATCCAGTTTCCCTCTGGGAGTTCACCAACATTTTCATTTCTCAGGTCCAAGAGCAGCATCATCCCTGAGTGCTCCCTTGTCACCCTGCACCACCCTGGCTCAGGGGCTCGTGAATCTCTCAGGAGGTGAAGGCACACCTCACCAGCCTCAAACAGCACACCTGCATCTGCAGCCAAGCAAAAAAACACCCTGAAGACTCAGTTCAGACACACTCTGGAGGAAAATGCAGGCCTGTGCTTTAAGGTCCAGGAGGAAAAGCAGTCTTCAATGCTGCTATCTGAACCACCCTTCCCATTGCCACAGCCGTGCCTCTCCTCTCAGCCCTGTTCCTCCTGAGATTACAGCCCAACCTGGGGCTTGGTGAGCTTTAAAAATTACTTTGTTTCCTACCACACACATTCAAAACACTTTTAACGCATTCAAAATACAACCCATATTAACAACATGAAACTATTTTGAAAGTTCCTCTAGTAATTAACATTCTTTAATTGCCATGAATCTCATCCCCTCTTAGATATACATGCAAAAGGTACAGAAAAGTGAACTAGAAATTGATTAGATGACACTGGACTTCTCTTATCAGAGGCAGGCCTGAGGATGTTACTTTGCATTACTGTATTATGGTTGGTAACAGGTCGGCACAGGTGAGCGTGCTGTGCCTGCCACATCCATCACCACCTCCCTCCCCTTCCACCATCCCTGCTGCCACAGGAGAGGTACCACACATGGGATGGAGGAGGACAAGTCCAAGGCACATTCAGTCAGCAGCACACAGTCCACACAACTCATCTTTCATTTGCAAGCAAAAGGCAGCCTTGGAACCATTTTTTAACGTTAAGGAGAATTCAGTATTGTCATTGTCACGTAGTCTTGTGCTTAAAAGTTGAGACTTCTATTCCAGATCTGACATTAGCAATCCATTTTGCTCTGATAGATCATTTTAGAGCCCGAATCTTTCCAAACGAACAACCATGCAAATGGAAAAGCACACAGGTGTGTTTTTAAAACCACGGTGTTAATAGATCAGATAGTTACAGTGAAGCTGAAACAACTGAGTTTAGTGCTGGCTGGTAAGTAAAGTGTCATCATCACAACACAACACCTTACTTGGCTTCCCAGTACCTGACAGCTCTGAGCAGTGGAGGCAGCAGATGGAGAATGAGGGCAAGAAGCTGCAGCTCTGTCCAGAGACCGCTTCTGAATTCAACACAGAACAGTGTCAGAGTTGAGAAACAGCCCTCTTCAAAAGGAGGCGCGGTGATTCAGCACTCGTGTGTTAAAAATAACTGCATAAGCATGTACTGCACAAAACTTTCCTTAGAAGCCACCCTGAGTAATAATTGTCTTCTGTCACTAATTCTACAGTAATTACATTTAATAAAAGCCTCCTGAAGTTTTAATTCACACAGTCAAGTAACAGAAATATAAATAGAAGACGTGGTGAGCAACATTTGCATCAGCATATTGTGCCAATGTGCACTTAATTCTTTAATAAATGTTAGACCTTTCACAGGGCTTCAAGTGCTCCACAACTGAGGTCTTAAGTCAGGATGGCACACTGGGAACACTTCTCTTGAGTTACTGTTTCTTTGTGGGTTCAGTCTTACCAGTTCAAGCTGTGGCTTGGGCCTGTGATCATTCACATACAGATTTACAAGAACTTCAGCCACAGCTCCAATTGCTTGGGAGACCTTTCCTACAGTCGTCTAACCAGGAAAAGGGGAGAAGATGGAAGAATAGAAGGAAGAGCTTTAGTGACCCTTGAAAGAGAATTTAAAGACAAAAAAAGGACAAGAATGATTTGGACACATGCAAACATCGATACAAGGAGGCAGGAGAAAGAGCAGAGGGGAAGTCCAGCAGAGCACAAGCGTGTTCATGCGTGACCAGCATGGCCCAGCTGGGGCCACAGAAGGCTTCAGTGCAGCCCACAGGCTTTTCCCTGAGGATGACTGAGAAGCTCCTGATGGGAGCAAATGCTTCCCATCAAGGCTTCCTGCTGTGTCCATGAAAGGCTGAGCTGGGAGCCACTGCCTGGCTATCTGAGCTGGACATTCTGACATTAAAAAAAAAACCCCTCCTATTGTTCACTTCAACCTCTCTGGGACTTGGTTGTTACATTTCAGAACGGGGGTGGGACCAAACTCCACATTAACACTCCCCAAACTGTGACATTTCAGGGCACATTCTACAAAAACATGTGAGCCAAGTCCCACACAGAACTGTTTTGTTGGTGCTCACAGGGCAACCATTTGCCCTCTCCCCAGTGACTCATGGTAATGTCAGGGAAAACTGGAGAAACCACGCTGGTGAGAGGGAAACCTCTCCTTTAATCTGCTTCATCACACTGCTGCAGCCACCAAAGTTAGGCTGTTTTTAACCAAATGCATCAATCAGGCCTGCAAGGAGCCAGCAGTTGCTTAGACTGCTCAGATAGACCAATGCATGGTCCATGCTTCCCTGCCAAAACACCTGCCTGGGGACTGGAACAGGGGCAAAGTGTCTGTGTGTGAGAGACTGGGCCAGTGGGAGCAAGCAGGCAGGCACTCTGGTCCTGGACAAAAGACAGTAAACACTTCACAGATGTACAGAAATATTTTCTACCCTAAATCACATTTCCTGTAGTCATTGGGATTTTAGCTTTCCGGTCAATGTGAGATCCCATAACCTCTCCGGGGAAAAATGCAGCAAGGGTCCATCCTGCCCTGGTCAAGGGCCTGGTACTCTGCTTCTGAAGTCAGGGCATTGTTTTTTCCATCTAACACTTCATATGTCTCTCACAGAGCCCAAATCTCAAGGAAGACTCCCTGCTCCTCAGTGAAATGATTTTCAAGTCTTGCTAATTGAAGGTTTTAAAATACCAGAAAGTTACCATGAAGAAAGGAGAAAAATGTAAGTGTAACAGTATTTGGAAGACTTTGTAATAATTTTAAAGCATTTTCTATCAAGTTTAAAAACACTTATAGTGCACTGTGGGTGTGTTTCCAAAAATTATTATGGATAAAAAATTCAAGAGAACATGTCCACCCCTTTACAGCTACCCTTATCTTTTGAAAGTTATCTCATAATTGACTTGATATCCAGGCAGGTACAAAATATACACGTTAAGACTAAAAAGACCATTTAAGGGACAATTTTCTCTCCTGTTTGGTTTTGTTTAATATAAAAAGATTCCAAAATACTATTCAATATCTGGACAACTTGTGGGTAGCAACTGCAAAGTTAACTGCTGCTTACATACCACAATTCTGTCCCATGAGGCACACCAAATTATAAACAACTACAGGAACTGCTACTTGCTGCTACAGGAAAAGAACATTCCTTTGATTTATTTAAGAACATGGAACAAAAAAATCTTCCTCCCCAAATTCTGCATCTCTGAATATGCTGAACAATATCTGGGTCACATACAAGTTCTTGTCCATAAGCTCCATGGTAAAATAAAGTGTTCAAAGTCAGTTGGAGCAGAAAGTTTTCTTGAACTAGATAAATACTGGAGCAATCAGCGAAATAACAAGGCTGTGCCTAAAGTGCAAGTAGTTGAAGTTCAGGAAAAGTGTCCTTGAGCCTGAACTACACCTTGAAATTCATCAGGTTGGCTGATACCTGTTCTCCACCCATTGGAACAATCTATGCCAACATTAAAGCAGTCAAAAAAGAAAATTGCATGTTTATACACACTTCAAAAATGTTATTAAAAGGAAATGTTCCTGTAATGAACATGGATTCACATTCCAAGGAAGAAGCAAATGGGATTTCAAATTAATTTAGCAAGAGTGCCCTTAAAACCACGCTTTAACTTTTGGTCAGCCCTGACTTGGTCAGGCAAGAGATGTTTGTTTCACATCCCTTCCAAGAGAACTATTCTGCTGTCTTCTGCTCAAGTGCTGCTCAATCACCAACCAGAACCATGAGGGCAGGATAAGGATCCATCACTGCAGCCCCAAGAGCACCTGCCATCCTCAGAGACAGGCAGAGAATGTCCTCAGTGCCCCTGAGGCCACTGCAGAGAATGTCCTCAGTGTCCCTGAGGCCACTGCTGTACTGAAGTCACACAGAGCTTTGTAATGCTGCAATGTCTGCATGGAACAGGCTCCTGCTCACAGTTCAGGCAGATTCGTGCCAGCAGCCTTAAAGCCTCTGCTGAGCAGGAATCCTAAGGAGTGACCTCACACAGTGAATTTCAGGGAACAACCAGAAAATGCTTGAAAATCCCAAGTGTTTGTGATTTCCTCACACTGGTGAGCTGTCAGTGGCACGCTGCTTTTCAGCAGGTTGACCAGGGTGGCTCTTACCATGGGAGGAGAAAGCTGCCTTCTGTATTTATTGCCCTGTGTTATTATTCAGGACTGCACAGCCAGCCAAGTAAGCCTCAGTAGCATTCTCATAAAACAAAGGCTCTCCGCCTCCAAAAACATACAATGCTTTCCCTTTGTTCTTTCATACCCTTAATGATTTTCCTGGTCTTGTTTTGCTTTGAGGGTGATTTATTTACTTTTGGTACAAGCTGCTACGTATATTTTCCCTCTGAGATAAACAACATTTGAGTAATAAGTTACTATGTGTAGGAAACACCCCAGCCCTGCTTACTGCTGGTAATTAGAGTCACGTCACTGAAGGGAAGTCCTTGGTCCAAGCTCTGCAGGGAGCAAACTGATTGCAAAAACTTAAGCCACACCGTGTTGGATTCACTCATGCAAAGCTCAGATCAACAGTTTTCTGAAAGTGAATTCAACCTTGAGCAGAAAACAAGAATAACCAAAGCCCAGCCTGTAATATAATACATGCTAACTCATAATTCTAGCTATGTGAATTCTGACAGCTAATTGAAGCTAGAAGGTACTTTTGATTATTGTTGGCATATTGCACATAGAAGGTAATTCTTACTAAGTTGTAATGACTGCATGTCTTCAAAGAAACAATAAGGTCCCACAGCCTTCTTTTCAAGTGTTCCTTGCAGGACTTAGACTTAATAATGAGTTTCTGTAATTAGACAGTATGATTTCATAGCCACCCTTTTCAATAACTGTGTCCCTACAACTAACACTGTTCCAAGGAAAACTCAACAGCTGCAATGGATTGTCATGTCTGGTAACAGCCTCAGAACTCACCTGAAACTAAAATGATAGCACTAGCTATTTAAAACCATGGGAGGGTGCTGATACCTGTAAGGTCATATATCATGAAGCCTTACAGAACTCAAAACACTTCTATTACCTTCTGTTTTTCTGCTGGGGAAAAAGCAGAACCACTGACAGCGACACACAGCAGCCCTTCCTGTTTATCAATCCCAAAACACTTTCTGATACTGAAGTCTACACTTAGCTAATGATGATTTTCAGAACAGAGACTAGAAACACAAATTTTGAGACTCATAAAGCTCCTCAAATTAACAGAGACATAGGCAGTTCCTGGTACATGTTCCCAGCAGAGAGATCCAAATGTATTGTTGAACAGCACTTGAAAATGCACATTGTGCATCTGAAATACTGTTGAATTTTTATTTACATAGCAATGCACATTTAGTCAGTTTTATAGAGCAGGATAAAACTTTCACATTCTGAAAAGAGTGCAATCTGTAAGGATAAAACACAGGGACAACAATTTGACCATGAAAGGGCAGGGACAGATTCTATTACCACATGTGCTCCTGACAGGAGGAATAAAAGATCACCTGCTCATTACCAGAGCTGCTGTTTAAAAATACCCCAAAATGCCACACAAAATGCACCATATTTACACCTGTGAAATACACAGTGTACAAGAGGCTCTGAGCTGTGCATGCAGGCATCAAGATGCTCATGCATGTAGATCTGCCAAAGTGTAAATGCAGTCCTACTTAACCAGCCAAATATTTATGCAGTGAGATGAACATGTATTTACTGTGCTGGTGACAGAACTAGATTTTCTTGCTTCAGCTGTGCTGCATTCTGCCAGTATCTTTAGAGAGAGCACTTTTCAGCCAAACTCAGCCTGAGTGAAACCGAGTTACAACAAACTACTGCCACACCATTTAAATACAAAGGCAAACTAATCAAGCTTGTCAGTGCACTTTAACCAAAATGAAGTTTTTAAAATATCCAAAAAAAGAGATTGCTCAGGACAAAGGTTCTCCAAGAAGAGATGTTAAAATCACAATGAAATTATTGCTCACGGAGTTTCTATATGATTAAAAGCCTAGTTCTCATATTCTAAAGGGCTTGGGTTTGTTTTTTTTTTTATACCCTTTGCAGAGTCACAATAGTTCTCCAAATCAAATGAACATCAGCCCCCAATCGTTTGGAAACCATGACTTAGCTTAAAACCTATCACATGCTATACCTCTTAGGTCGTAAAAAGTAAGAGGCAAATCCAGGCAAAGGAATTACTCAGAAGCTGAAGGGAATTAGGGGATTACTGCAGTGAGGCACCTGCTGAGCTTGCAGTGTCCTTAAAGGGCACGTCCCCTGTATTTCCCTGGGGATTGGGAGCCAGGCACTCATTGCAGCACAGCCCATTAACACCAGCCTCAGTAGTACGAACCGAGTATCTCTGACCCAAGTGTCATCTCCTTCACTCAAGAGTATGGATGTTTCCTCTCCATAAGGTCTGCTGTTACAAAGAACTGTGTTCTAGCTATCCACATGCAGAAGCAAGTGTAAAGTACAAATAATTAAACAAAAAATAATAAAATGTCTGTATTGGTGAATGCTCACACAATTCTAAGATGTGTCCATTCTAAGACGTGGTTAAAATAACCATCGTTGTGCAAGTTTCCCCCTGCAGACCAGCCAGATATTCTTATGAAAAGAAACACAAATGCCACCCAAGAAAACTAACAGCCCCACAACGTCCGGCTTGCTTTAAAATGTGAAGCTTTCTTCAGCATGCCTGTGGTATCATCCCACAGAAGATCATTTAAAATAAGCAGCAATGCAAAATTTTTAGAATTGAAGTAAAAAAATGTTAACCATTTGCTTTGTTCTTCAGCTTTTACCTGAGCCATTTCTGACGATGACATTTCTCTTACAAACATGCAGAACTAACAACAGCAAAATCAGAAAGTTTGATTTAAATGGGAATTACAACGTATACAACAGGCCTGCTGCCAGCACCTTCCATCCAAGCCATTCCTCAAGCAGCTTGAGTACAAGTTTGGGTTTTACAAGAAAAATCTCTATCTAATAGAGTACCTGTTGAGAAGAAACAGCAGAGGAAGCTGAACCAACAGATGATGAAGCAGCAACAGCTGAATGATGAGGTGAAGGGCAAGAGGGAGTTGGGGGCTGAGAATGGGATAAGCCTTTAGTAGGTAGCTTATTCTGTGTAGAGCAGAAACAGGAGAGTTATCCAAGAGACAGTGACATCAACACAGGTTAAGTTCACAGTCATGCATCAAAGGTAACAACGACAGTTCTACTCTTCTGGCTACCTCTGCACAGTAAGGATCGAGAAATCATCATGGCATCTTCATGGTGAATGATAATATTGTACGATTTTTTAAATAGAAATATTCACAGTGGGCAGTAAGGTAAGATAGTGCTGGGAGAAAGCATAATGAAATCCAGGAAAAACTAGAGTGCACCAAGTACCACTGCTCACCAAGTGATCAGAAACTGTGAGCCAGCAGTGTGTGCTTAAGCCCAAGACAGTTTATTTTAACACCTTTCTCTCCTGCTAAAATTGCTCTGATTAGCTTTATGATTCAGATTGTTTTACCTCAAATGAGGTAAAAATATTGAAACAACACTTTTTACTAGTTTCTAGTGGAATCCACATTACTTTTCAGATCCACACAGAATGAAAGGAAGTTAAAACCAAAACCACAGAATTTTTTTTTCCCTTCATGAATTCTTATACATCTTCCAATTCAGCAGTTCTTCAGGTGCAAAACTTAAAATTCACCTTTGGAAACTCCATGTATCCAAACATTGAGGCGAGATGTGCTGCTTTCTCTTTAATGTTCTTTTTATGGAATTCCCTATTTGCTATGGTCTGAGCTCTTTTCTGCAGTGACAGCCAGGGAAGGACAGCCAAGAAAAGAAAGAGAGAGATTTCAGTTAAAACCACATCCGTCAACAGAGCACAGAAGTTTGTAGAAAGACTTCTTATTGTCTTAATACAACCTACAGTCAACAGAGAACAAGCCAGCAAAACCACAGTACACAGATTATCATAGGCAGTTAAGAGACAGGAAAGGAAAAGAAGTTGCTTGTCACCTGTTTCATTTTTTCCTCCAGGTGCTGAAGACGCTCAAGCACTCCAGAAAGTACAAATGCAGCAGAACAGGCAGATGCGAGATTTTCAGAGGTTTCTGACAGACTGGGCTGGGGATCTGTTTTGTGCACAGCCTTTGCTCTCCTGGCCATATGAGCAGAACCATTTAAAGACTGTTTGGGTTCCCTGACCTCGTGTTCACTCCTAGCTACCACCTGAAACTGGGAAACACTGGAAGTGAACAAAACTCTGCTTTCTGCACTACCATGCAGTATACGCAGCTTTTAAGGATGCTTCCGAAAGCGCGGCACAGTCATGCATATAGCTAGAAATAAAATGTGCTCACATCACTCTTTGCACACTTTCTTCTGCACTTCTGGTGCTTGTGCACATGCACTGAAATAAATCAGTCCTGCACAACTTGTGCAGGCCTTGACATCCTCCTCTACATTGGTGAGTTTTTGTGAATAACCTCAGACAGCAGCGGTGCAGAACATCTTCCAGGGTTTACAGCAAAGGTTTTGGGTTGGGTTTTTTCACCATCACATCTGCCTGCAACTAGGCTTATAATCAAATTATATTTATCAGGATTTCAACAGTAGTTCTGGCCATAGTTCTAGATCTAGTCAGACTCAAATCAGTATGTAATGCATTTCAGATTTAAGGCATTTTCTGGGGAGTTTAGAACACATCTCTGAATTTGAGTTTTCATATAAAATAGCTTCTGACTTGCAGATTTCCACATGCAATACAGATCTCATTTCACTGCAGACTGCTCTTGAAATGCCACTACAGGATGTTTACTTCGATTTAAAGCTCTGATGTAAAGTATATCAATACTATTTGAGATGAGATTGCTTTCAGTGAAAGTACTAAGAAAAAAATTTAGACAACATTGTTGAAAATTTTTCCCCATATATGTAATGCTGCAAAAGAGCTTTCAGCAGAAATTCTTATCACTAGCTCTACTTATAGAAATAAAACACCTGGGCATGAGTATCAGCTTTTCAATGCTCAAGCTTTTATCTTAGACTTTTTTGCCAGGTTTCTCTCTTAGCCTTATCATCACAATAACCCAAAGCATCGAATACATGCACAAATTTTCAGGTACTGCTGTAGTTTTCTCACGTTAAATGCAGTAATTACACTCATACAATTTGCAGCCTAGATGTGGTAACACAGAAATCAGCACTTATGTTTTCAGGGTTATTTCCACACTTTCAGAGAGCTTTTCGTCTCCTGAAGCAGGCGTAAAACAGCCTTAAACTTCTAATGTGGTTTTCACAATTCTCAGCTGAATGCCTGCAGATTTCATCCAAATATTCCTTTGCAACAACAGTGAGCTCCCAGCAGTAAGAGAAATGCTGTGCTTGCCAGGTGTTACCCACAGGAGCTTCCTACCTGCCTTTTTGGTTGAGGTGGAAAAAGACTTGGATCCACAGGTTTAGCAAAGCGAGGATTAACAGGAGGGTCAGAGGAGAGCAGGGCTGGTCTATCTGTTAGCTCCTTGTAAAGCATTTTTAAAATTGCAGAGACAGAGTGAAGGAGGAAAAAAAAAAAAAAAAAAGAAGACAGTAAATAGGATTCAAAGAATTTCTGAGGCAGAAAGAAATAAAAGCTGCTTTTAAAGACGCCACCCACCCATTTTATTAGCAACTTCTACCATCAAAGATATACTTGGACACTTTCAGTACTTTTTAACAGAGTTTATGATCAGAATAACTTCCTTCAGCATGGCCAAGGAAATCTCTGGCCACTTACACAGAAAGCTCAGGACATTGACAAGTGGGCAGGTAGTGTGCAAACAACTTTGGTTCAAGGATAGGGAAAGTCACTGGACATCTATAAAGCCTACACTACTGGAGAACCTAAATATTTAAATAAACAAACGGATACAAGGATGAGGAATTAAGCCAGCATCCTCATCAAAACATCCACACCTTGCTCACCCTTTCTTCCAGATCTTTTGGGTGACAGATCCAAACTCTGCTGATTCCAGCTATTTCTGGCTGGAGTGTGACTTTGAGCTTCTCCCCCCTACCCTGGCAGCATGGGATTGTTTCTAAAACACCTCTAAGTCACACTAACAAACCATGAAAATGCTGTAGGATGCACAAATGTGTTCCACTCTGCCTAGTTTTGGAATGGAAATGGCAGCCAGACATATCTTCCAAAATATTAGGTTTCCTTTTGACACTACTAGATTTCCCATCGAGACAGACTCCACAGGATATACAGTGTCCTTTATTTGAAAAATACAGGCAACAACAGGCCTTCTGCAATACTGTATGCAGCCAGCTTAGACTTCCAAATCACACAAATTCTACAGGCTGACTTACATGAGATTTTTAGACATTATACCAAGTATTGAGGGAAATTAAAAAGACTTTTAATTTGCATAAAGTATTAAAAAAGACAACCCACTTCAAGCACCCAACAGATCCCTGTCTTCCCTTGGAAATCTGCATCACCTGCACAAGGTGGGACTGCAGTTTAATTTCAGAGATGACTTTCATGTTCACCTATGACCTACCTGTCTCCGCAGAATCGTATTTGAAGTGTTCTCTTCAAACTTTGCCAGCAGCTGAGTCGCCATTGATTTGACCTTGTTCTGGTTCATTCCTTCTCTGCCTTCACTCTGTTCTTTCCCATTGTTTGCCCCCTGGCTTGGAGAGCCTGAAGTCTGCAAGGAAACAACAAACTGTGTTTTTCTTAGGTTTCCTACAACACTCATGAAGGAAGAGGAGGAGGAGAGAGATAACATCCTTATCGGCAAAGGGTGAAAGGAGATACAGTCTGCAGTATACTAAAATGACATGTTTAGCATGCAAAAGTCACCAAAAAAGTATTTTCTTGGGTCCCAGAGTACAGTAAAAGGGAACATTAATCAGTGCTGCTATTGATAAAGCAGAGTCACAAAGGTGACTAATCAGAGAAGGTCTAGAAACCAAGCTGCAATGCAAACTCTTCAAATAAAAAACTGTCTAAACAGCTGAGTTAGGAAAAGAAAAAAAACAAAAACCTATACCTTAAATGTTCTTGTGTCAGAACAAAAACTAGTGCAATTTACTTCATGCTCTACACCCTACCGAATGATTTAAATTAATTTAGCTCTTCTTTAGTGCATGCCACAGTAAATTTGAGGTTTTTTCCCTGCCAAGCTCCAAAGGTGAAACCTTGGCCCCCCAGCTCCCACTGCTTCCTCAGCTCTGGTGCCCATCAAGGAGCTGGACAGGAGTGGGCACCACTGAACACCAACCTGCTCAAAGACACCAAAGAGTCCCTTCCGACGCCTTTTGTTAGTCTCACTCTCTTCTGTTTTCCCTTCAGCCTGAAAGGGCAAAGCCAAAACAAGTTCCATGGGTTACTGCAGCAGTTCCCAAGTTCACCCCCGCAGTTCCTCCCAGGACAACAAGGTCCATCCCCAGGCAGGTGAGGTCTGGCCTGTGCTCAGCCAGGCACACACAGGGGAGCAGTGCCAGCATCAGGGGGTCTCTCTGCCCTGTCAGACCCCCCAGCTCAGCAGGATTGCTCCTGGTGCAGGTACCAGGGCAGGAAAAGCTGTCCCACAGCTCCTGGGAGCCCTCACTGGACTCCAGGGCATGAGAACACAGGCTCGTGCACTGTGCTAAACACAGGCCCTGCAGCTTGGGTGTTTATCTTCCTCTCTCAGTACTGAGGAGTTTGTAATTCCTAAAGCACAAACGCATCCTTGAAGAAAAACGTTTTGCAGCATGAGTTATTCTGTGAATTTTTACCTAGACCGCACTGTTTTCCAGAGACATAAAAAAATCCAGAAACCCCCCTCACTCTTTCACTGTAACCTCCAAATCTCTCTTAACCCATCTGTCTGCAGATCATGAATTCATGGAACAGCCACACTTCCTTTTTTGAGCAATTACTGGCTGCCTTAAAGGTCTGTGTCCCTCATAAGGTTCATCTCCCTGACTCTGGCTGAACATCACAATACTTCAGCAACCAAATTGCTCCTTTTGTGCTTGAGCCACACACATATTTCATTATTTTACTCAACTAGAGATTACACAAATCAGTAATACTTCAGACTCGGTCTGCACAAACTTGAAAAGTAATCAATGCCTGGAAATTTTTATCACTTCTTATAACATTCAGTCATGAAGATTTGATGCAGTGATAATTTATGAACAATAAACTACGTTCCACCTATGTGCATTTGCCCACACTGTTACTTAGTGCCTGCTCAGTCAACTTAACCTCAAAAAGGAATAAGGAGAGAAAGATCAAAGAATGCAGGCTTCCTTTTTACATACAGACTGGTTGTAATAAATCATTATGCAGTGAAGATGAGTAATCCTAAAAAACTTGTGGGCAAACACCGAAAGAACCAGATGACAATATTTCAATGGCTTTGCCTGCTTTGCTATGCTGTCTTTCAAGCAGCAGGTCAGTAAAACCCAGCTTTGCACTACCTACAGTCACCCATCTACCCAGAGAGGGTGAACACAGAACAGCACAAGGTACTCTGCATAATAGCCTGGGCCACATAAAAGCAGATTTCGCCTGAGTGAATGGAGCAAGCAAGATGCTACCTTTCAGAAATCTGCCATAAAGGACTCTCATTAACATGCTGACAAAGAAGTGAAAGACAAAGCAATTTAATTGCCCAGCAAGACTCCCAAAGGGCTGCGCCCTGCATTGTGTAAACACCTCCTTTCGTTTATTAGTCTGGAGCACAGGAAATCTCAGTTCCTCTCCAGCCGGGCTGACACTCAGAGGAGAATGGAAAACATGATCCAGCTCAGCACAGGCTGCCAGAACAGCCACAGCCACAGCAGCTCCAAGCCCTGCTTCCTGGTCTCCCACAGCCTGGGCTCAGATAAGGATCCCTCCTCCAGCCCAACCCAAGGACACACCACATGCCATGGGAAGTTCACTTAGCAGCACTCTGCTCTCTTAAAGCCCGCACAGAACATTTGAGATACTCACACCTGGATAATGCTCAGCACCAGTCTGTGCAGGGGAAAGAACCCTAAAACTGAAGGCACAGCCAAACCCTGGACTCAAGCAGTTGCTTTCCAAGGAGCTTCATTTCCCAGCCGGTTTCAGCTGGTTATGGCACTCCCAAGGCTGTCCTAACCCACCTTGCTTGGTTTCACAGCCCATCCACGGCAGAGCTGAAAAACCTCACACAAAATTCCCTTGGCTGATCTGGGAAATAACACTTCCACTCCTCATTTCCAACCAGCCCCCGTAGTGTGAAACCAGAGGGGCCCTTCAAGCACATCACCTCGTGCTTTCATGTACTGCCAAGAACTGCAGCTCCTGCTATGACAGAAGGCTTATTTCATGGCGGGAGGTTAATCACAGGCTCTGTGGCTCAGTAATGGAAAGCTCTCCTCACTGCTAAAAGTCTATTTACTTCTGCAAACTACTCACTGAAAAACAACGTTGTGGTCATGTTCTTCTAAAGAAGTCACCCACAAGAAAAAGCAAAGTTTATTCTGTCTGTTTGGTTTCTCACTGCTTGGCTATCTGGGAACCATGTCACTTAGTTTCGTGTACATGTGGGTGGCAGGAAAACATTATTTCCTAACAAGGATATTTGAAGTTACTGGACAATTTGACTGTCCACAGGTTTTGAAAAATTTTGTGTTTGCAGAGTTCAAGACAAAAGTCAGTGTAGGAAGTATCTGGAAATTCTAGAGCAATTCTTCAGGTGAAAAAAAAATAGAAATCACATTTCTGTAAGACAAGAGAGCAACAAATTTAAAAAGCAGTATATTCAAATACTGAGAAATGCAGTATGTGTGTACATGTGTTAACTCAGGCCTCTGCAAAGCTTCAAGGCCCTGTAGTCCTTAATCACAGCACGTATGGGCACGGATTTTTTTATAATACAAGGGCATAACAGGGCCTGTCAGTAGGTTTTCATTAATGAGTGACCAAGAGAGAAAAGTACATGGGCATGACTAAGAGACTGTAATCCCAGAGCTGCTGATCAACCTGCCCACTGTTTGTCACCATTGCAGGTCTCTTCTGTAAGAGCTGGAAAACTTCCCTTCAGAACTCTGACAGCATCCACAAACCGTGCAAATCTCTGCTTTTTTCAAAAATCTGCACTCCCTCCCAATCAATAAACAGTCTAGCGCAGCATTGATTATTTGAACTGGTACGGAATAGAATGGCTGTATGTTTAACTCCAGGAATACAGAGCTACAGGACTCTTTTTCTTACAGGTAGAAATGGGTCAGAAAATTATAGCAATGTATATATGAACCCCTTATTTCTGAGCCTGAAAGTTTATTTTCATCTTTTCAGGGAAAAAAGTTTCATAGGGCAAGTCTTGTTTCACAACTCACCTTTGGTACTCGTTTTCTTGGTAAAGTTAAATTGATGTAATTATTAAAGATGAAATTCGATGATTTTGGTGGACCAAGATCACTATTTTCTCCATTTTGCTTCTCAGCAGCATCTGTTGAAAAAAAACAACTGCTTAGGATATTTACTTCGATTTGTTTTTAAATTATTCTGACTAAGCCAAAGCTTTCCAGCTGAGTGCTGGTAACAATTATATACAAGAAACACAGGCAAATAGAAGTAAATGCATATAATGTAGTGTATATATTTAAATGTAAATGTATGTAGTGTATGCTTAAAAAAAGAAAATGAAGAAGAAAAACACAAGCATGAATGTGCTGTGTGAATCCCTATAAGGGAATCACATGGATCACTTGATACATGATGTCTAGCAGCAGTTATCCAGCTGCTCCTACTCCCTGAAACCACCAGGGACCCACAAAACCTTGGTGTTCAGTCAAGCTTTTCCCCCTTTCCCGTGTTAAACCCGAGGTAACTCTTGCAGAGGGAATGGGAGAAGACCCTTGGCTCCAGAGCAGTGCTGGTCAGCAGCCTGGATGCGGTGCCGCCACCCTCCCCAGTTGCCAAAATCCCCGTGTGCCTCACCTACAGCCCGCAGAGGCGTGCCCCGGAACAGCTCGTAGAACTTGGACAGGTACAGCACCATGCTGAGCTTGTCGGGCTCCCCGGCCGAGCCCAGCTCCTTGCCCGTGGTCACCGGGGGGATGCCGAACTCCTGCTCGGCCACGTCGAAGGCCAGCTGGTTGTTCCTCACCGCGTCCTCCTCGTTCAGGGCGTCGAAGTCGCTGCGGGGACACAGCACAGCGGCGCCGCTGGCTCCCTGCTCCCTGGGGAACGTGCCCGGCGCCCCGCGGCACAGCGGCACCAGAGTACAAGAGTACAGCACAGGGTACAAGAGGAACCTCGCTGGGCCAAAGCTACACAGTCCACACGGTGCCAAGGGGAAGAGCTTCACACAAACCCCATTATCACAAACACTGGCTCTGCCAGAAATGTAACTTAATACCTTTTCACTTTTTCACCGGACCTTGGCGTAGTCCCACAAAAAAAAAATCCTCTTACTTATTGGAGAAATGCAATTCTTCCTCAAAAGTGCTAAGAAACCATTCCCTTCCCCAAATACAGCTGAACTATTATGGACTTCATCCATTAGCAACAGATTACTTAGGTTCAATTGGTTCTATAAATCACCAAAGCCAGGAAGAATAAATTTAGGACAGCATTGTATGGAAGGAGCACGTTATATGTGTGCGCACACATGCACAGGCACTACCTTTCCTTTTTTAAGATGTTACACACAGAGTTTGAACAGGGACCTCCTGTCAAGGTCATAACTGAATTTAGCAGTGCACTGAGTAAGTACATCACACATCTGGAACTCTGTTATCCACTCCCTAATCCGTTTTCTATGGGACCTATTCTAAGACTCTGATCTTTTGAACAGCTTCCAAAATTCACGATTAAAATAAACATGTGAATAAATTACAAAGCTCTGCGCAGGGTAGTTTCTTTCTGCTCACAGTGGAATGTGAGTTTTTGAATCCCCAAAGAATTTCTCCTCTTCTCTCACCCACCCACTGCCCATTTCTGGAGCTGGGGGCCGTCACTGGCAGCCACCTTCTCTTTCCTGCCTGGCTTTCATCTGGCCAAGTCCTCCCGCAGACTCATTGAATACAAAAAGCCAACAAGATCCAAACACAATGTTAATTGAACAGCAGGAGGTCTGTTAGCTCAGGAAGATAAATGCATTGACTTTGTAGAGAGCAGTGTAGAGAACAGGTTTTCCACCGGCAGCAAAGATTACTTTGCTTTCTGCACCCTCTCCCCTGAAAACATCCACAGTTCTAATTGTTTCAAACTAACCCAAGGCAAAAAAAAAAAAAATCCTGTTCTTAAAATCTCAGCTCTTCCTCTGGCAAAACTGTACAAGCAAGCACCCTAGGTACCGCTCCTATTTTTTCCAATTTATCACACCTCATGAAAAAGCTCAATCATTCCTTTCATTCATCCACAATAAAGGGAGGTTGACAGTAATTCATGTGTGACTCCTAAGGCTCTATAGGAAGATAAGAGAATGCATCCACTGCATTTTGGAGACTGGCGAGAGGAGAGAGTCACCTCACTGACTGCACCCAGCAGTGCCAGCAATTGCCATCTCCTGACACCTGTTACACACTGACCCCCTTAATATCTAACTATGGGACATTACAAAATATTCAGATGCATGAAGTTGCGTCATGCAGCTCTAGGACCTCAGAAACTGTGCCAAAAGGGGAATGCTGGCTTACGCTCAACCCCTAGGGCAGTTGATTTTCAAGTCCCAGCCCTTGCTGTGCTCATGTGAAAGGGCTCTGTGCTCTCCTGGACAGAGCTGTGCAAAACCTCCACCTCCATGGTCCAACATTTCCCTACTTGACTGTCACAGCAACCAGTACAGCACATGGAGGATGGCTCATTGCAGGCTCACCCAGCATTTCTGTGACTCAGGACTGTGGTTTCAAACAGACACTAAAACCTGTCTCCAGGAATCCCAGAACAGCACACATTCCCCCAGAACTGCTAATTTTGTTTTAAATAGACACATGACTCCCACAAACACGATAAATCATATGGTTCAAAGCCTTCCTAGCTCTTTGAAAGCACATATATTTCATTTTAAATGGCATGCAAGGACATACAGAGAAAACAAAGCAAACCCAACCCCACCCTGTCCACCCCCCAAACCTGGCCATGGTGTGCACTCCCTTGCAGAAAGCAGCCACAGAAGGGCACTGCAGAGTGTCAGGGTTGTTCTGGCTGGTCTTACACCACCCTTTGACAAATGCCTCACCCAAGGAGCTCCAGAGATGTCACTCACATGAGGTCAGGCCTGAAGCGATGGATGATGGCACACAGAGCAAGGCCACTTTTCCAGGAGGTGGTCAGGTCAGTGACATTAACGTTTCTGTATCCCTCTGTCTGCTTCTGGCACCACGTCAAAAGCTTGTTGGGCCGAATGTCTGACTCTGCAGAAACAGGAGAGCAAACATTTCAGTCAGCTTTCGCCTGCTCAGAACGCCACAAATGGTAAGCCACAGCAAACAGGAGATGCCACTCACCTTGTCTTGTGAGGTTCACTGATCTTCTAATGGAGCTCACTCTTTCAAGAGGACACTGCTGTAGCTCATTGGTAACATATAATTGTCTCACCTACAAGGGAAAGCAATTACCAGCATAACATCAGACAAAAAAACAGCTTTGTTTCCAGGTTAGCTTTATCAGCAGCTGGTTCTAAATTAAGGAGACTCCTGGAGATTTTGTTTACACACTCCTTGCAGCTCTATTTACGCTTGACAAAAAAAGAACTGATTTCACAAGCAAGCCTTTTAAGTACTGACCTGGTGAGGTCGAACACAGCTCGAGTTCAAGTTTGGGTATCTCGTTCCCGGGTCAATGGTGTACTGGTCAAAGTTCTTATTAATATTTTCAGGGGTCGTCTGAGGCAAGAGTCGATAAATGCTCTCTCTTGAAGAGGAAAAAGATGTAAGAGTTACGTATTAAAATAAATATTTATTATATAAAGAGTTTGGTTTTTTTTTTTTTTTTTTTAGCTGCTTAAACCTTATTTTGGTTCTGCCAGGACAAGTGTTATGGACTAAATGCATAATGCATTCATCCCATTTCTTAACCTCACTCAACAGAAGGATGCCAGACAGAAAAAGGATAAGATGGACACTTAGAGCTTATGCCCATATTTTCCTAAGGCAGGAAGTGAGCAAGAAGGACAAAAAAAAGGAGGTTACATCATCCAGTCATCTGGTTTTGCTTTAACATCTACTCAAGGAGTAACTTTACCACATAACAGCACTAAATCCTGTCATCCTGCAATTCCTATAACCACCACAGCTTTTTTTATTATGCTGTTCAATTTTCCATTTGGGACTAGGCTGTGTTTGAGTCATCCCACTTTTAAGATAGGCTTCTATCTTAAACCTTATCAAAGTGCTGTAGCTAGCAAAGCTCCTGCTTGCATTCCCACAGCCATGACTCCTCCTGTTACGTATCTGCCCCAAAACAGCCTGGGCAGCTGTAGCAGAGCAGGGTGGCTGCCAGCAGGACCTAAGTCAGCAACTTCAACTATCAGACCATGGTGACACCAGGTCTGCTGCTGTGCTCAGCAACAGATTTTCTTGTTCCAGCTAAAAAAAAAAAAAAGCTTCTGGTGCAGCATTGTAACAATTCTCCTTTGCCAGGTATTTATCAGCCTGAAGAGAGCACCGCTAAGCCAAACTGGAGAGTTAAAATCACAGAAACCAACTATGAAAGCTGTTAGTATTGAAGAATTTATTTAAATTTTTTTTTCAGGATTTTCTTTTTCTTAATGATACAAAGCCAGGTGTTGAGATGGCTGGAGGTTTGGGATTTTTGATGCAAGGTCTCTTTGGTTCACTTCTCTAAGGATCACACTTAAATGACATAAATCAGCGATTTAAACCCTAAGAACATTTCTCCTGATAGCTTCCTGAAATCCACTGCCTTCTAGCACTGCTGTGGCTCTTTAGAACAGTGGAAATGCTGAGGACCAAAGCAGCACTCACCTTTCAGCCAGGATCTCCAGCGGGGGCTTGCCCTGCGCCCAGCTCCGCACCATCCACGCGGTGTCAAAGGCGGCCAAGAAGCCTCTTGCACAGCCAGTACCCATGGGCCAGAAGGGCTGCAACAAGCATTTACCTTTTAATCCCTTGTATTTCTGAAGTTCTTACCACAAAAGTAAGTTTCAATGCGAATTTGGAGTCTAAGGTTTCATACTCTCTTGGAAAAATGGCCCAGAAAGAGTCAAAACGCAACACAGGCAACACTTACAGGTTTTAAATGTGCTTCTCCTTTCAGTCTTAGGTAGGGAAAAAAGAGATTACTTTCTTTCACTTTTTCCTTTTTTTTTTTTTTTTTAAAACTTCTGCTTCTGGATTTAAAAACAAATTTCTTAGCCTCAAAAGGTAAAGGCTGAGAAGAAAAAGAAGACTCAAGAATTAATCAACCAAAAAAAAAAAAAAGATGCCCTTTTCACCTCCTAAATTTGTTTTGCACTATTCTTTTCAAATGCCTCAGGCCGTCAGCATGGGGTTAAAAAATAAAAAAAAAAAAAAAAAAGAAACTGCATACACTTTTCACTTCAGAAAGAAAAAAGGGACTAAGGCAAAGAGACTGCAATAATAATTTGGATCAAGTTTTTGTCTATGATGGAATTCAGTAAAATTATGCCATGCACCCAAGCTGAGGACACGAAGCTCACAGTTTTCAGACAGAAACACAACTTGCATAAAGAAAAATGGGATCTCAGCCAAAGGCTGCCAGCCAAGCATTAGCTATGACAAGCTATGGCATAAAAAAGGAGAAAAGAAAAAAAGGGGAAAAAAGTCTATTCCAAAGAAAGTACCACTGTTTCAGGACATGTAAAACAGTATATTTTACATTGGAGGGTAGATTGAATGGTTGGATTAAGGAAATAAAATTAAAAGCCTGAAAATACTACTTGGAAAGCATTCCAAGATATACCTCAAGCAAACTATCTCCAACAAGCGCCACCAGCAGCTGATGTCTGTGCCTCTCTCTCACCAGCGCAGCATTTTCAGACGCATACATGGAGGTAAAATCAAACATTGCTACATCTGGCTGGCCATAGTGATTAATTGCAAAATCCAAGGAAGGCAGCTGGTAGTTGGTTGCAAAGTCAGCAGCTTCTCTGGCGTAGGACAGCAAATTGCTCTGGTTCACATTTTCCCCACAGAGCAGCAGCTCGGTATCAATGGAGTCCTGCAAGGAGAGAAGGATGTGGGATGAGAGACTCCAATATCCTCTCTGAACTGGAACACTGCAGCCTCACAGCAGGACTGGGAGCCACACATCTCACAGCAACAAGAAACAAGTGACACTTGTCATCTCCTCCAAAAATGCAACGCACAGACACAGGTACTGCCCCAAACAGAAGCTCTCCCTGAGCTGCCAACAAGCAGCTTTGCTTGCAATAGAAGATTACAGTTCCTCCCAGTTCCTTGGTTATGTGATGTTTTCAGAACATTACTCCCCTCACAACAAAAGATGTTATCCACATCACTGCAAGGCTTTTCTGCACACGTGCATCCCCCATCTGAAACCACAGGAGAGCAGAAACAGTGATGCTGCAACATGTGGGGCTCAGCCTCAAGGTTTGACTCGACATCTCAGTAACATCACATTCAAACCTGGATTGTAGCAGCTTTTCTGTTGCTCATTTTTGGGCTGGGGAGGGTTGGTTTTTTTTGTCAGAGTGGTGAAGGACCTTGCCTTTACAGGTCATCCTATTTAAAGGCAGTGATTATTAATAAGGCAGGTTCTATTTCCAGCCTAATCGTGGATGAGGCCCCTAATCACAGATGATACCACAGAACCGCTATTAGCCCAGTTCTTCCAGACAGACTGGGGTGGGTTTTTTTTTCCCCACTCAGAGCTGAGTAGGTCAGGAAAACAGCTCTGATGAGCCACAGCTGCTGCTCCTCTGCTCCAAACTCCCCACAGATGCCCTGGGACTGCCCCCACCTACAAACACCAGCCCCACAATGCCAGGGCCCACCCCCCAAAGCATTCTGCCCTTCCTCTCTCCCACCCTGGTTGGTCACGGACAGCAGCTCTGCCCTGGGAGCCTCTGGCCTCCAAAAGGGCAGGGAATCATGGCACCGAGCTAAGTGGTCTCATCAGAAAGCCAAGAGCCCTTCTGACAGCTCCCCACAAGTACTTCCTTCAGGAAATTACACTTGGCTGCTTTGGCACTGTCTTACTTTGTAAGAAAAATTGACCTCTTTTGGGTTTCCAGGAAGGGAATTTTAAGTGGTGCCATAACAATTTTTAGAAACGAATGAAAATAAACCCTGCATTTTACAGAAGAAAAGAAAGAAGAATAGGAAAAAAATGCCTCAAAATCCCAGGTACCTCAGAAAGGTCAGGCCATCATGTTTATAGCCTTCTTCTATCATGTTTCGCCCACTTTAGAGAATTTGCAATTTAGCCCAGAGTAGGTTTTTATGCTTCCTTATTTGGCTGATAAAGCTGGACAAAGCTGTGGCAAGTTCACCCTTAAATAACTGAGGTTTTTATTTTGTGCTGTGATGATCCCACCGCGCATTTCCGAGGTGAGTCAAGACCCCATTCCAGCCAGTTTCAAAACTGATTAATTTAGGAAGTACTGTTTTCAGTTCTCTACAGAGAAGTTTCAGTTCTCTACAGACCGAAGGGAAAAGCAAATTCTAAAAACGTCAGAGTAAGATCCAAGTGACCTGAGCTTGAATGAAATGTTTAAGTCTATAAACACCCTCTTTAACATGCAGCACCATTTATGCAGATGTTCTCACTTACTCCGTGCCAAGTAAGTAAAATAGGGTTTAACCAGCGTTTTTACATACGTTAATAATCACTCCTTTGTCCAGAAGACTCTGCTTTTTTGCTGTCATCACGAAATAATGCGTGCTGTCTTTATAGTAAACAATATTCTCCAGGTCAATCCCTGAAAAGAGATACACATTTGTCACCAAGCCTGTGTCATTTACTAACAACGTGGGATTGATCCCAGCAGGTGCCTTTCCTTCTTGGGATGCAACCACTCTCCCAGCTGGGATGAAGGATTAGTGGGCAAAATGCTCTGAAACCAAACAAGAGAGGAGATTGGTCCCACCCAACAGGAGTTTTTCTCAGCACAGTTTAAAGTTATTCAGCATTCCTTCAGGGAACAGCCAGTTAACTCCAGCATTAACAGCTCCTGAGGTAGAACAGGGTGCCAAGGGAACAAAGTGTTTTTTGGGTTGCTACGGCTCTGGCATTGGGTCTGACCAGGGCGTCTGGTTTCAATTACAACAATAATTTTTAAAAAATCAGCTGTAAATCAAGAATAGAACTGATTGTATTGACAGTGAATGCAACTATTCTGAACCTCCCTTCTGTTAAGATGTGTTTCACAGTTTATCTTTTTAGTATTTATGGCAGATTTTAGTTCTTCTCAGTTTATCAGCTCTACACATCAAAAAGCAAGAATAAACTCCTCCCAGAAGGGCAGAGACTTTTTCAAAGGGTTTAAGCTGTTCAGCATGTGAAGGGAATAGAAACAAAACAAATCATGTCTTAAGGGAAGAATCTCTGGGCCCTGAAAACGCTCTTCCAAATTTGTTCAACATAGCAGACATTTTTGCAGTTGAGAAAAATTTAAACACTAAAACAAACCATGATGTGGCAACACCCAAGCTAAAAAACTATCCCACTGTACCATAAATGGATATCTCCATCTGCAAGCTTCTGACATCAACAACATTTTATCACTTGGAAATTTTTTATACACGTTATTTAAAACTGATGTTAGCAGTAACAAGAGGGTGGCCTGGCACACAGAGCTCCCCTGCTGACTCTTGTATTTGGTAGTGGAACAAATGAGGATGCGCTCACCCGTTTCCTCTTTCAGGTCCTGGAAGAACTTCTGGTTGAAGATGAAAGCAACCCCACTGATTTCTTCTACCTTGGCTTCTGCAGTTGTATTTCTGTTTATAAAATTGGCAGTGATCGCAATAGCCAGCTTTCCACGAAATTCCTTCCTCCTGAAGCCTGGAGAGCAAAGACAGGAATTAAAACCACTGCAAACTTCAGACTGGACTTTCAGGGAGAGTCAGCTCAAGGCAGCTCAGTATCCTTCCTACACTTCATCAAACAACACGCCGTCTGTAGATTCCACCATGCCTCCCAAAATTCCCTTGAATGCAAAGACTCTTTTCTCCCCATTTTCAGCTGCAAAACTAGAGCTGCACTGCATTCAAGATAAAGTCTCATTAAAAAAATAGTTGGGTGGGAAAGAAGTTAAGGAAAAATTATGGCTAAAGAAAAACATGGAAAAATTTTTCGACATCTGGAAATAGAACAGGTCAATTTGATTGGAAGGAGACATTTTTAACATGCCAAATGGCAAGTTAGGAATTTGTTATATAGGTGGCAAAAGGCTCATGAAAAAAGTTGCAGGAGATCAGCAGTCAAAAGCAGCAGAGAATGATGTGAAAAATAGAAACCTCTGTAGCAGTGCTTAGGTGCACACACTACCAGCTAATACGACTTTTCACAGGTATTTGTGACTGAGAAATATTCAGTGGCTTAACTGTTTTATTTCCAAGGTGAGACCAACTGAGGAGCTCCTTGCTTCATCACTGCTTCCACTTTTCACAGAAAAAAGCCCTCTAAGCCACAATCTTGCAATCACACACTGAATCTTTTCCATTTGTATGTTCCCCTTATTGGTAATTAAATTATGAAGTAGGACAGAGGATCCTTAGAGTATCTTTAGCCCAAGGCAGATGACTTCAGAGAATAGGTTATTTTACAACAAGAGACAAATCCTTTATGCATTTTTGTCTCTGTGCTTCTTGATATGCTCTCATTATTTCACCGGGACAGATTTGATATGACAACACCAGCTTCTGTACATATCTTCAGTGCATCAATCACTCCCCTAGATCCTGGTATCACGAGAAACATTAACCTCTCAACAGACTCTGCAGCTGAGATAATAATAATTAGCTTTTCCTGGTACCTGACTATTTAAACAGTCTTTTATGGGGGACAGCTGGACAACGATGCAGGGAAATTTCCAGCACAGCATTATAAGGAATTAACTGTAAGCACATTGTGGTTGGCAGATAAAAGAATAAGCAGACAAACTATGAAGCTAATAAAAAAAAGGAAAAAGTGTACTTAGAGAATGGAAACTAGCATGGATATAATTAGAGTTAAAAGGGAAATACATAATTAAGTAACAGGTGTGTTCCTGTGATGCAGGAACAGCTCGTCAGTGTGTCTCTAAGAAACACATCTCAGGTGGTCTGAATTCTCAGTAGTGAAACATTTACTCCCTCTCCTCCCACACATCTTGGAGCTATTTATCCTCTTTTGCCATTGTTTCTAAAGGAACTGCTTCTGAATCTCAGTCTCATTTACAAAGAAGCAATGCCTCTCTTGCCCTCATTAAATACCTGGCAGTCACCTTTTGGTCATGAGTTCAAGCACACTGGGCAAATTCACAGCACAACAGCAAAGGCTGTGCAATTCCTGACATGAATCTTGTCAGCCTCCTTCAAGTTAAATCATCATGTAATTACTTAACCTTGAAGCAAGCCCAATGGCACCACCATGCATTCTGTGTGCAGTGCAGATACAGAGCTCAGAAGCAGTATTGACATTAAATGTCTTTTTATTTTGAGCTACGACTTAACAACAAAACCAAAGGGTACCACATAAAATAACAGCTTTCACACAGACTTCCATGGATTGAAAGGTAACCTGCTGCTTTGTGTTCTCTGAATTTCAGATCTTCCTAAAGCCCACAAATTAGGCTAATAAGACACATTCACCCACCTTCCAACGTGTTCCTGCGGCCATCTGCACCAATGATAACATCAAATTCATACTCTGACAAAGGGTGATCCATGGGGAGAAATTCAGCCCTCCAACCTGTCTCTGAAAACACAAATAATATTAATTAATTCTTCGAGGGAGAAGTGATTTCACATTCTGAGGAAAGGGCACTGAGATAAAGGGTGCATTTCTCATTCTCTGGATCACCCAATGCAGTAACTTCCTGTCAGAGCTACACCACAAGAAGATGCTCAAGCACTTGACTCACAGAAATAACTCCACAGCCACTTTACCAGGGCAATATATACATGTGGCTACAGCAAGGAAGAGCTGGCTACTAAAAGAAGAAAAACAGCATTCCATCATCAGTGCTTTTAATTGTCTTCTAAGTAGAAATTAAATGGAAGTAGACTCACAAAGCTAAATTTAATCTTTTTACAAAGCTGATTTTGTGTAACTGTTTGTACTGTCCATATTTTATAATTATATATATATTAACTACTTAAACCAATATAACTGTTCTACTGTCACTATATGACCCTTTGAAGATATACCATAGTGTTTTAATTAAAGTAAAATTTTAAAATATTTTAGTGATACTACATCCTAAATAATAATATTTTAAAAACATAGAAAATTAGAGATCTTTTTCTACTGTTTGAAGAACTTGCATAAGAATGCTGATAAGACTTGGTGTGCCAGTGGGAGTTAGATCAAATGTGAATGCAAAACGAGGCCTTGGGCACTTAATCCATCCTCAATATTTATATTATCAATCAAAATCTGTTTTTGCAAGAAGATCCCGAGAAGCCACACCAGACTCCCTACAAAGCCTCAAACGCATGCCAGAAGGCAAAGTGCAAAACCTCCGCTTCTCAGCCTGGGGTGCATTTTAAAGATTTATCAGTGCTCTGTCACACTGATACTCATCATGCCTCTAACTGCACAGAGCGAGGCTGGCTAATTAAGGAGGGCAAAAAACTCTGATTTCTTTAAACAGAGTTCGACTGCCTTGTATGACTTCACGCAACACCTGGCACAAAAAAGAAGTTGCTGTGAACAGAACTGTACTATGATAAATAATACTTTGGTTTTCTTGATCTTCAGGAGGCTCCAGGACTTTGACAAATTCCAGGTTCACGTGAATTTCGACTCCCAGGATGAGTGCAACTTTGAAGAGGATGAGCTGAAGCTGCCGAATACCTGTGGGGAGCAAGTGACAAAGATGTGTTTGCTAAGCAAGCAACCCCAGCTGCCACCAGCCTGCCAGAGAACTGAAATTCATTGTTAACACAAGCGTGTATCACTTCTATTCCTCATACTGTAACGAATGCAAACACAGCAACCACCACAGGATGCTGTTCTCTTCCGCCCCCTGCTCCTCTTGCAGCACAATCTTGTGGGCAAAACTCATTTCAGCTGAGTTCCTTAGAATGCTTTTGTAGAGGTTTGCCTCTTAATGATATTTAAAGGATCTGCTAACCAGCATGTTTTATAATACAAAATCTTACAGCGTATTTCCCTGTAAAAGAGTCCACTTTGCTATTTGTGTCTATCTTCAATATACTGGAATAAATATCAATATTCTTCACACCTCATAATCAAAACCTGTTGTTTAACCACACCAGACTAACAAAAAAAAATCTGCTCCATAAGACTGTAACTTGTTCTATTGCCACTTTGCTTAAACAAGATAATTTTTCCCCTCTTTGTGTGCACACATGCACATGGTTAAGGCAGATGAACTTTCTGCCAAACCAAGAATGTCCCCACCAATTTTCTGATCCTGGTCACCTTGTCCTTGAATAGTGCCCACGCCCTCAGATACTCACTGATGTGATCAATAGATCCTGCACAGAACTTTCCATAGAATTTCTTTGCCCCCAGCCCCCGGAGGTCGTGGATGGTGAAGGGCCAGAGGTGCAGCACGTTGTTCCTTGAGAAGGTGTCCCGCTTCTCCACGACGACAACCTTGGCTCCCAGGAAGGCAAGCTCTATGGCAGTCCGCAGGCCACAGGGGCCACCTCCAATAATTAAACACTGGCAGAGAAAAGGAGCAGGGTGACACAGGGGTTTGGTTTACCTCCACACTAATTTACTCTATTGGTGTGACTTGAAACACAACTGAACGTGCACTGCTGAGAGCACAAACAAGTAATTTACTTATATCAACAAAAGGGAAATCTATTTTGCATGTGGTGTTCAGCCTAATAAAAAAAAAGAGGATAAACTGTGCCTAATGCAGACACAAAAGCATCTGATGAAGGGAAGTAAGAGAAAAAACAGCAAAAAGCCAAACATTTTTTGAGCATCTGCTTGCACATTTCTAACCTCCATTTAGCATTTCTCAAGTGCTTGCAGTAATCAGCATTACAGTTGTGCAGAAGGGAGGGGAAGGAAATAAGTGATCTTAGTGTAGGCTTTTTTTGTTTTAAAGAGGAAATGGGTGTACATTTAGTAGATTTGTTGGACAAACCTATGATAAGCCAGCAGCCTTATGGTATTAGCTGCTCTCTTTCAAGCAAGGGTGGATGTAACAGCCCGGTTCACCTACTGACATAAAGCAGGACATGCCAAGGGAACTCAGCAGACTTGTCCAGGGAACTCAACCTGTCCTATTCCATTTCATCCAGTGCTAAACATCCTCACTTTCAGGACAATCACGTATTAGAAGCTTAAATCTAAGGGCATCCTTGGAAGAATTGCTTCCAAAACAATTAAGGAGGATTCCTGCCCAAATTTCAGTTGAGAGCTGTAATTTTTCAGAGACTAACAGGCAAAGGATTTCCAGAAAGCCAACTAATTAAACCCCAAGCATATCTAATGCTTACATTTCCTTGACTGATTAGTAAAAACTGATGAGAAACAGCCTTATGGCTGGACAATGGTGTTGTTCCATACCTCCTACGAACCCGCTCCACTGCTCCAAACCCCCCCAGATTTCACACAACCCACGGCATGAGTTCAGCTCTGCCATTGTGCCAGAGGCCAGACACGCTCCTGTGTGTCCTGCACACAGAGCCAGGCTCTCACTGCAGTTCCAAAGCAAGCACAGGCTCTATCTGCAGGCTCGCTGGATTCCAGTCTGCTTCCCATTACATCGCAATTTCAGAAAATAGAGTCATTTATTTATTTTGGTTTGGTCATCATTTGTTTTCAGATTTAACAACTTAAGCAAAAAGTATCCGGTGCTGACTTTTTTCCAACCCAAATCATAGAAGTGCAAAAATGTCTTTTTTTTCAATTTAATAAATAATTCTAATAAATCCCCATTGAAAGAAGAACTCCTGTGAGGTGCTTTGGCTTCGCTTTAGGCAAGTGTTTTGTTAACCAGAGATATTAAAGTTAGGCTGTTGCCTTAGCCACTTGGCTTTGTTCCTCTAAAAAGAATGTATTTAATTCACAATTTCAGAAGAACACTCCTCACTGCATGATGAATATTAAAAAAAAAAAAATCAACAGAGGTAAGTATAAAAAAGAACAGAAGAGAGGGCATATGTAGTCCAACCGAAGAGGATCTCTGGTTGATCTGGATCAGACTTTTTGCACGTGCTTCTTGTGATTAACATGGGAACTCTGAGCTCTGACAAGTCAGTGACTCAAGTGAGCCTCCACAGCTTCCAGTCATGTTGAACAGGCAGCTAGAAAGATTTTACACATAAAGCCCATACATGGTCTGATAAGGTGAGGCTGGTTTTTTCGCTTACAAACTGCATTATATATAAATAAATGCAACTTTAAAGAAAATAAAAAAGAAAAAGAAACAGCAGTCTTTGGAGATTTAGTCATAGTAGGACCCTGCCAAGTAACAAAACCCACACAGAAAACCCTTCATTCCTCCTGGTGCTTTGCAACACACCATGTCAGCATTTTAAGGAGGATTCTGCCCTCTCCCCTCCTCCTATCACACTGACAAAGTATCTTCATAATTGCCTAGAGACACCATGAAAAATGGCTGTATGTTTGCCACTAGCCATGGTTACCTCCAGAAACACTTTTATCTACACCACAGGGCTGTTTGTTCTTTGATTTACTGAGCACGCTTCCTGCTGGTGTAGAGCTTACTCTTGGCACTTCTTCATCTAATTTCGAAACTTCTGGGGTCAAAATCAGCACAAAACCCTTGCAAAAGTAATTCTTGCTATATTTGTATTCCTGTCTGTATTAAGTAAGGGAAGGGCCCATGCCACTCCCTGGTGGTCTGCTTGCCAAGAGAGTCCCAGGAGAAACTCTCCTGCAGCCAGCCTAGAACAAACTTTGAATGGCATCCTGTTTCCCCTCCTGTTATCCCAGTCTCCCGGCTCACAAGGGCTGCCTTTGGAACTAATTTCTTGCAATTTAACACAGATCATGACAGCCAGCATCACACAAGGGAGTCTCAAACAATCAATCCTGAATGAACAAATGCCAATGGCTTCTTGACATCCACATCACCATTCACACATCAGCTGCCTTTTAACAGTGCCAGATCACCCCCTGCAAAGCTAAAGGGCAACTTGACTTTCCAAAGCATCTCCTACAAATTATTCCAAGTGTCAGCTGCTGAAAAACAGACAAAGAGCGTTTGCACATTTCTTGCTCAAGCTGGAAATGAAAGGAGAAGGTCTTGTATGGTTTTACAGGGCAGCTTATGAAAGAGTAAGACCGTGCCCAGACTTCTGTGACCTGCCTGAAGAATCAGTTATCATGCTGGATGTTACATCTTGTTTTACTACTGAGAGTACACCATGTTAGTGCAAGATGATAACGCCAAGAGAAGATATTTTTCTCGGTGAAAACCTCTCAGTACAAATGGCTGATCTTCTGCCTGGACACGATATACGTGAATATTTTCTGTCAAAAGGGAAGCTCCACAGCATTTAACACATTCCCCAAGAACAGCACCTACCTTAAGGCAAAATTACAGAAAGAATATGGGTTACAAAATTCCCATTGAACGAGGCTAATGCAAGTTTCCAGGCCAGTAATAGTTGCTTAGTGACTAACTTAGGACTATTTCAATTTAAATTCATACTTAATAAGTAAAGCATGGACATTTTTGCACTTCACAATAAAACACTAATAAGCCCATCCATATTTTACAGAAGTTGTTTATTCAAGTTGCTGAGTAAATACTCTGTTTCTATGATGCTGTTAAAAAGTATTGTACTGCTCCCTAAAAGATTATTGTTTCTGTATAAATCTTGTCCCACACTACAACCAAGCCCAGTACACAATGCATTATTTATCTTGAGACTGAAATAGGGCAGAACTTCACCAATGTTTTCCTTCCAGGAATAAAATGATGAATCAGAAATTTTCATTTGCATTTACTAATATAAACACACAGAGCATTTGGTATGTCTCATAAGCTTGACTCCACTCAGGGGTCAGTCTGACTGTAAGGGATGCTACCTTCTCTCTCTGAGTATGTTTAGCAATGGCAGTGCCTTGAAAATCTCCAGGAAATATTCCTAGTGCCAAGCTAAATGGCAGCACAAGTCCCCTCTCCAATAGCACAGTGTCTTCTGTGCCAGGCACAGGATTCTGAGATGATCTCCTGTATATAATGTCCAAATACAGGACTTAAAATAGGAGAGGGATACGATGTAGAGGCCTCTTGCAATCCCTCTTTTCTCCCACTATTAAATCAGCAGCCTGTGAATCCAGGCACCTGCATCCCATTCTGGAAAAACCATATGCAGTTTAACAGCTGAACACCACCGCTGTGTTTAACAAAAAACCCTCAAACAAACAACAAACAAACCAAAACCAACAATTCAAAAAAAACACCCAAACCAACAAATGAAAAATCCCCACAACAACAACAACCCCACCTCAAAATAACACTCCACAACAGCCTAGTCACAAAAATCTCATCCACTATAACCGAAAGGCTGAATCTACTCACTGACCTTGAAAAAAGTTTTAAAAAATTAGCTCTCAGCATTTACATGCTCAAGGAATGGGTAGTAGCATGGGGTTGGGGGATCCACCAAACAGCATCTCTTGGCATAGCTAAGAGCAGACAAATCCCGTTGTAGCCCAGTGCATTACCCCACTGTTGTCACCCCACTCTAAACCCACCACTCCTTTCCTGCCCAAGGTACCCAAACATTAAATTCGTCCTGGAAAATTAAGGTGTGTTAAATGATGATCCACTCCCTGTATGTCCTGGGGATGAAGACAGAAGCTTCGAGGAATCCCAGATTTCCTCATTTCTGCCTTTCAGTTGTTTTGGAGGTGAATAAGAGGAGATTATTTTTAGCCTCCAGCTCATCAACATCTGGACAGACACAGGCACACCCTTTGCTGTCCTATGGCAAGCCAAGCCAGAAGCATCACTGCTACTTTTTCAGTGGAAATGCACAAACATACTGCTGAGAAGACAGCAAAACCCATCTGCCCAGGTTATTGAACTGCCTTTAGCCAAACCATCAGCTGGAATTCGACCTGCAGGCATAGATCATGCTCTCAGAAAGCAGCAGCAAGGGGTGGCTTTCCCCACAAGCCTCAAAGCCCCCTGACCCTCATGACCACAGGTGTCCCCAGCAGCTGTGGGGCTCCCCACCCAGTGACAGGAGGACACTAAGGGACTCTGCTTTCCCATGGCAAACACTCATTTCCACGGTCAGCAGACCTGGGACTATGAGAGAAGACAATTTTCACACCGGGCCAGGCCTTTGTGCAACAGCCCAAGTGACAGGGGCACACCAAGGACTAATTTGGCTGATTCCAGAGGGTCACATCCTCCACGGATTTGGACAAGTGTTTACTGGTGACAGGGCTTAATGTGCTGCAACACGAGACAGGCACGAAACAATGCATTTTCTGGAACAGCAGTGACTGTTCCCCTGGAAAGGCTCCAGAGAAAAACAGCTGCATAAGCACCGAAGGCAGACAGCCACCAGAAGCCTTCTCCATCATGATGCTTTTCAGTCCCTCATCCCCTTCACTAGATATCAAAATGCTTCTGGCAAAAATAGGACTGCTCAGAGGGACATTCCTGACTTGGTGACTTACAGTTCATCTCCCATTTGCAGCCCCAGACTTTATCACACAAATTCACCGACAGCCACCGGACACAACGCTGCAGCCAAATGCGCCCTGAACCCACTGAATAATCCATTTAAAACAGCACTTTGAAACATCGCCATGGAAGACACCGAAAAATGAAAATCTATATGCCGCTTCAGACAACATTAAAAACGTCATGGGCTGAAGTGACATTAAAAATGTCACAGGCTGAAGCTTTATTTGCAATAAAAATTAATTCTTCCATCTCCCCCCCCTCAAGAAAGAGGGGGGAGAGGGCCTAGGAACTAATTAAACTTGACTACAAAGATTATGTAATCTTTAAAAGGGTATTTTTCTCTGTTGTACTATTTTATGATCTCCTTATAGAATTAGTATAGTGAAACAATGTGTCGTTTGACAAAAATAATATCCACTTCGATGTATTTTAACGAGTGATCCCATTTCTCCAAAGGGTTATGTGGACACTACTTAAATACATTACAGATAGGTCCAAAAAATCTACCTTAAAATATTATTAAGACTAGCTGGATCTTGCTGAACAGGCATTTTTGGAGAGTGAACACTTGGGGAAGTTCAGAGGCATCTGGGAGCAGCGAGGCTCACACACCCCTAATTGCACCAAAGCCCAGTCTCAATGCGTGAATTCAGTGCCTCACTCCGAGCCCACTTCTGCTTTCAATCCCTCCAGTATTCTACCCTTTGTACCCCCAAGCTGAGCACCTCAGATATGTGCAGTTTTGGCCTCTCCCAGATCAGTGACTGACAGAAATGGAGTCACAGCTTTATTCATTTTATCCCTTCTAAGGCTGTGCCATGGATCTGACTTTGGCCAGAGCTCTTTCCCCAGCCCCGTGCCCTGCAGCTGCTGCACTCGCAGCTGGACGCAGCACAAGCCAGGGATCAGAGGAGCTATCTTTACTGCCCTCCTGTTTTACTGAGTCAAAATGCCACAAGTGAAACATTAGTACATTTATTGCGTTCATCTGGCTCATCTTTACCGGGATTTTTTTCTCTTTTTTGGAAGATAAGCTTCTGCACGGAAAAAAGCATGTGCCTTCATTTTTCCTGGATGTATTTGGACACACTTGTCCATCCATCCTCTCTGTCACATGGATATATGTACTAATATTAGACCTGTGTATTAAAAAAAAATCCCTTTCCATAGTTTGAAATTGAAACAATGGTATGAACCACGTCTGCAACTCATATTCTGCTATGCCCCACATTAAAGAGGGGCTGTGTGCCCTCAGGGTGTTAGAAAGTCAAGAGTGCCTTCCATGATACAGAGCTGTCAGGACTTTGGAGCTTTTCTGAAGAGCTCTCTCAGGTGGTACGTACTGTATTTAAATCTGGTGAGTTGCTCTCAGATCTTTTAGAACAATTTGAAAAAATACTTCTTCAAAAAATTGCAATTGGCAGTCATAATGCAGCAAAGTATGCCTGGAAACTTTCTGATGCCCTGCACCAGTTACAGTTATCCAAAAAACCTAGACATTACTAGCAAAAAAAGATTACACTGGTTTCAGTAAACATATCCACCAGAAACCAGGCAAGTGCTTTAATCCAAAAATCTCCTCAAATAAAGCACAAAATAAGCCCTCCAATATCCTTTGGAATTAAGTGTGTTTGCTGATTTCTCACCTGCCTTTCACTGTAACCAAAACACAGGGAAGGAAAAAAACCCAAACCAAACACAAGCCCACACCCAAAACCCAGAAGAGATTGCTTTTTTTTTTTTTTTTGGCCAGCTGCTTAAACAATCAAAAGGAAAACAAGATAAACCTTGCAGAAAGAATGTTGCCTGACTATCCCAGCCATGAACATGGTTGGCAGCATGTAAGTACCTGGCCTTTTTCCTGTAGGCTTATGCCTGTCACACTGAGACAGTGCTCCGAGGCTACACTTCAAAAACTTAGCAAAAAGAGCCCAAAAAACAAAACAAAGAATTCATCCCGAAACAAAGAACTGGTGGAGAGAGATGAAGGAATAAAGGCATCGAGAGCCTCACCTCTGAGCACAGCAGAGACCAAGCCATGAGTCTTGGGAGCTTTGTGAGCAGTGATAGAGAAAATGGTTAATTCTCTACATGGTTTCCAGGGGCAGGGGCTTTGCTGCGTACCCAGAGGAAAGGATTTCTCATGCTCTACGGCATCTAAAGCATGCAGGCAGGTTGGTCAACAACCATGGCTTTATTACAGCAAGAGCTTGGTAACACGCTTTAAAAATATACCCCTGCTGCTCCAGTCTGGCCCATCTACAGAGAAACCCAGAACTTTTAACCAAACATCACAACAATCTAAAAAACAAGCTCAGCTTCCACTTGGGAATTGGCTTTTTCAACTAAGTGGGGAGTCAAGTTACTTTGAGTGCATTGCACAGAATATTTTAAAACACCTTCTAAAATTCATTTTTCTATTAGGGGAATTGTTAGCCAACACCTATTTAAGATGTGGCTTTTAGAAGCCAGTCTGAGTAAATGAGCTCATATAGAACTAGACATCAGGTCTGAGGCAGAATCCAGATTTTTAAATTTTATTTATTTATTTTTAAAGATCCTAATAATTTAATCCCATCATTCCTAACTCTCCTAAGCAGAATGACTATATAGCAGTGTACATCAGTTACAGATGAGCTCAAAATACAATACTGTACCAGAAGGCAACACTTCTGGGCTCTTGGAGTATTTCTTTTTTCCAGCTCAGCATGCAGCCTTCAAAATCACTGCATTTCCACTGCTAGCACTCACGGACACTCAGCTGGTAAATCTAAATACAGCTCCAGAAAGAGTGATAATCTGATTTTTTTCTAGTTTAAGTGGTCGCTTGCACAAACCAGTTTACCGTAGGTAAACAATGCTTTTACTTCTTACAGTTTTTCTTACCATTTGAGAACACTATGAATTACCAACCAGCACTTCTTAGTAATACAGCATCCAAAAGTGCCAGCAAGCAAGACGGACTTGAACTGTTCAAACAATCGGAATTAACAACATTTACCTTTAACACAACATTTTTTAAGAAGGCTTCTGATAGCAGGGAAAGTTAACAGCACTCACAGAAGCCACAAACCAGGCTGCTAGCAGCACATCACACAGTCAAAGTTAAATTTCAGCACCTCTAGTTCTTATTCCCAAAACTTTTTTTGGCTGAAAACAGAGGTGGTATATAATAACATTTCTTATTGAAGGAAAGAGTCTCAAAAAATAAATATGTAGTGGCAAAAATTTTTAAAATATATAAATATAAAATATAAATATAAATAAATATAATATAATAAATAATAATAAAATAAATATATAAAAATATATAAAAAATAAGCATACTTCAAAAAGAGGGGCAGAGAGCTGGAGACATAAACTTTGGCAGCAAATGACACGCCAGGAGGTGTAACAGCCTCTTCTACACCAACATCCGACACAACAGAAGGGAGATAAACACGCACAAAAGCCCGGTGTTTATTTACACGTATTAATGAGTCTGTTTTGGCATTCCAGGCAGGGTGAAAGGCAGATGGAGGCACCTGCCCCAACAGCACCGGCCGCGCTTGTTCTGCCACTGCCAGGGCTGAGCTTCCCAGCCGCGGTGCCTCCAGCCAGGCAGCGCATACAGAACCACGGCTGCACCAGAGCCAGCAGCAGCCCCACCAACCACGAATGGCTTCCTACCCTACCGCCTTCTTTCCTACCTCGCTAAAGCACAAGGAAGAGAAAAAGGGGCGAGAAGAAACCTGAGAGAAATGGCTTTGCCTTCCACCGAGCCCTCGCTGATCGGTGTAACTTGTTCTTACTGCTGTGGGTGTGGAGCCCTTGGCAGGAAGCTCACTGCCATCTCCTGCAATGTTTTCTAATCTCAGCTGCAATTTAGCCCGCAGCAGCTGTTTTATCTAAATGGTAAATCCTGCAAGGATGGCAGGAAGAGTGCAGGAGGAAGGAAGGCTTGCTGTTGCACAGGTCCTTTCAGAGCTGCTCTCGTAAACCTTTCAAAGGGGCAGGAGAAGGAAACAACACCAGCGAGGCAGAACCGCATGGTTTCTGCTCAGACAGTATCTCAGTCAGATGAACAAATCCAGAGAGTGGTGCAAGACAAGTCGGGCAGTATCTCTGGGCTGGTTTGTCAATCAGAAACAGCGCGCCCTTGGAAAAAACACGAGCTGTTCTACGGGAGCAGCAAATGTCCGGGGCAAAATGCAAACTTTGAAAAGCTAACCAGAACTCGATCTGTCAGCACGATGACAAGGGACAGAAGGTGAAACGCCACAGCAGTTCTGGTGGTGCTCCACTCCATGGTGCTCCCCTTGGGGCCTTCCCTGACACAGATGAGGTGAAGGTATTGAAGCCTCTCCTGTTGGTCACATTCTCCAGAGCCCTGACCACTGCTGCCACTCTGCTCTGGACTTGCTCCACTTTATCTGACAGAATATTTCACCCGCACCAAGGGAGGTGGCTGGATGTGTGGGTCCTTACAAGCACCACACCGTTTTCTGCAGCACAGTCACAATTTTCTCCTTCTACTGGAAGGTTCATAATCTCCTAGTGGCTTCTAGCAATTTTACCCTGTTGACCTCCGGTTAAGACACAAATATCCCAGACACCTGAGATGACAAACAGTTTGCAGAAACCTGGCTGTTCGTAGAAACTAATTATGTAAGTGCAGACTTGTAGGGAATGTGGAAATTTCAAGCACTGTCTGACAAAAATAATCCCCCTTTAAACAGTGTAGCAGAGAAAGTAAAGCAAATTAAACCAATTTCAAGGGCATTAAAAGGGCATTTCTACTTTTTCTTTTCAACAGATACCAGCTAAACGTTTTTTTCCACCATGACTACCATCAATGTTATGTTTTTTTAGAAAGAAAACACAAATAGAAATTTTCTTGTTTTCTTGCTTACAAAAATAATCTTCTAACTAACATATTTTACATTTTCTCTTCTTATACAGCATCTTAGAATTGGTATTTTGCATTCTATATAAAAGAGTATTCAAAGCCATCTGCACTGCATAAACAGCAGATAATGCAGAATTTTGTTTGTCAGCAGAAAGAGAGCAACCACATCCCCAAACCCCCTGTTCTCAGGGCAGACATGGGAACCTCGGGAAGGACCTCAGCTGCAGGAGACAGGAAATTGCCTTATTGTCTGAAATCTGGGGTTTAGCAGCCAAGTGTTTAATCACTTCTTGGTAGCAAAAGTTATGTATTTCCTCACTTATCGGTACACAAACATTACCAGAGAGGAGCTGGAAAGCGTAGCTAACAACAAACCCCTAATGAGCACATCTGGCACCCACCCCATAACAACCACCTGGGGCTTTTGGAAGGCAGGAGAAAGACCTGACCCCAAGAAAAGCATCCTGGAGCTCTCCTTGCCCCCACACCAGCCTGCCTGGTGGGTGGACACAACCCAGATGCTTCAAAGAACCAAAAACCCCAAAGCCCTACAGAGCCAGGGTCATGGGAACACATCCTGCCAGAACCTTTTGTTTCATTCAGACCTCATTAAGCCACTCGTGGTGACAATAGTGGTGGCTTGTGTGACAGTAACTGCGTGTCACTCCCTGTGGGAATCTTTATAAAATATCTAGGAAATCAGGTCAGGGTGGGACAGTTCCCTTCTCTCGATTAATTGCCAAGCCGTTCAGTGAGGGGCAGAGAAACAGCACAGTTCTGTTAAAATACAGATGTAAAGCTACCGCTACCTTCCCAGCAAAAAAAAAAAAAAAAAAAAAAAGAAAAGAAATTCCACATGCCTAAAAAGTCTTATCTAGACTGTCTGATTGCTCTGCTTTGGCCAGGCTTCATTGCTTTTCATGACTGATAAAGCTGAAAAAACTGTGTGTTTGTGGAAGTGTCTCCAGGATAATGAAAATAAAGTGATTTCATTACCAAATCACATGCCAAACATTTGCTTTTGCTGATGTAATTTGGCCCAATCTCAGTTTAAAACACATCACAAAGAGTCAAATACTTGGTTTTGTTTTCAAAGAACTGTCTGCTGTGTGTCCTGTCATCACCCCAGCTTCTCCCTACCCACTCTCTAAAACTCCTTAGAGAAATGAATGCGAATGCAATGTTCAACTGTGGTTTTACTCCATGTTCATAGGTGATTTAATGCTTCTCTACTCATCTCAAGCAAATAGTCCTTGCCACTCATCCTCATTAGTCCCATATTTTCTACAGCTTTGAAACAGAAGTTGCTTATTAAAATCCTTAAAAATAAATCTACAATGGAAATCCGGTGCAAGGCTTTAGAAGCCCTTTACTAAAAGGCAAAAGCAAAGAAGCACCAGTAGGAAGATAAACACTAATCTTTCAAATACACCAAACACACCTAGGTGCCACTTAAGAAGTCACATGTGGCCTTTAATATTCCCAAAAACCTCGACAGCTTCTGGATTCTACTATCCAAGCACTGTTTGTTTGGTTTTTCAAAAAAAAAAAAAAAATATACACACACACACAAAGCAGCAGAATGCCTCTCTGTAAAAAGCCACAACCTTTCATTCAACTCAGCTTCCTAACTTGGCAGTCATCTTCTGGCTGACTAGTTCAAGTTTTGTGGACTCCAGAATGCCTTTTTATTAAAATAAGCAAGCTAGCAACACTATCTAATATATCTGCAACATGTTTGGTGTGTACATTATAAATCCTGATTATCAGATTTGGAAACCTCTCCACTGCAATAATTATTTCGAAGAAATTAGTAAATCCAGCTAAAGGGATGGGTATTTACTCTTTATAGAGTCAAGAGGTTAAAGTTTTCATTATTGATATGGATATTTTTTCTGTTGGAGCATAACTGGCTTTCCCTTCTTTCATCTTACAATTCAATTACTCAATTAAAAACCAAATGTTTGTCTTGAGGGATGCAATCAGTCAGGTCAGTTGAACATTCAAACTCACTGGCTTCTGTACTGGTATGTACAGCCCTGGAGAAACCTGGCTGAAAATCCCAGTTGCCTCTGAAGGATCAACAAATGCCAGCACTTGGGGAGGGAATTTGGCCAGCTTACCTGCAGGTTCATACACGCTGGATGATTTGCTTAATTAAGAGAAGCATTTGTTTAGCATGACAGAAGAAGGCGGGGGGAGAGGAAGACATGTGGAACCCAACCTGCCTGATTTACCACGAGGGGCAAGGCTGCAGAATGGGATGTTTGTAAACAGCTGAGGGCTGGTAGAAGCCAGTTTGAACCTAAAAACAAGCAGGGAGACCTGGCACCCTCTGCCCATCCTGCCAATCCCCCTATGGGTACGGAACACGGCAGCACCCAGCAACACCAGGAGCCCCTTTCCATTTCTCAGCTCTGGGGGAAGGACAGCAACAGCAAAGTAGGGTTCTGAACTCCCAAGGTGTTCATTTGGCAGCCTTTAGAAACTGAGGCAAGCCGGAAAGGAGCAGAAGGGTTTGCAGATAAAGTGCATCCCCCAATTTTTTGGGGGGTTAGCACAGGGAGACACAGCTTGGGTTCAGTCAGAAAACCTCCAACCTCAGTTCTGACCCAGGGCTCCTCCTCTGCTGACTCACACCCTTGCCCAGCTCCCCTGAAACCACACTCTGTGTGGCTATGTTGGCTAAAGCATCACCATGGAGCCCTCTCTGCAGCAGGGACACCGATGCCACCAAGTCCCAGTCAGCCTGACAGCACATGCCAGCACCAAAAAAGCCACTCCATTCCTATATAAGTCCTGGAAACAAGGTTAAAAACAATTTTAGAGTCATTCTCTTGCAGTAAGTCTCCCAACAGGAGTTTTCAGAAGCAAACTCCATCTGTTGTAAAACAAGATTTGAAAGGCTGAATTTAGGAATGAGTAAAAGAGAGGCTTCTGGGGACTGGGTTTAGTGGTGAACACAGTGGTGCTGGGTTAACCAGCTGGACTCAATCTTAGAGGCCTTTTCCAACCTAAATAATCCTATGATAGACTTCAAGATCATTGAAGTTTTTTTTAGGATTTTACACTATTCTGTATACACATATATCTACAAGTGCACATATGTATGGTTTTAGATGCACGGCTTTCAAAACCTCTTCGCTTAATTTTGTTTCCTTGCTTTCTGCCAATATTGTTCAGCCTCAAAACAGCAGCTCAGCCTGTATGAGCCTCCTGCCCAGGAACTGTGCCCAAGGTGGGGTCTAAAATGCAGACACTGCTCAAAAGACCAAAGCTGTGCTCAGGAATTTGTGCCTCCTCCTCTGGGGAGTTTTCTCCCCAGACTCACACACCCCGAGAGAAATGCCAGAGTCTACCAAGGCAGCTGATAATTACGTGGTAGCACTTGAAGCACAGTTTTCTTAGTTCTCAAGTGTAAATGTATTTGCAAAAACAGCATGCACCTCTGGAGGGGAAGGCAACACCACATTTTGCATGCTTGAGAGAACCAACACCTCCTCTCAGAGTAAGCCTGGGATGTTTCCACGTGCAGAAATCTCTGCTCTCCTAGAGCACGGGAGAGCCTGAATTTCGGGTGCACAGCATGAGCCAGGTCCTACCCCTGATACATATTCATACCTCTCTCAAACATCAGTGAGAGCCTCATTTATATGTGCATGCACATATTCATATCATTTACACAGGTAAACTGAAAGTAAATGTAAATCGGGTGCAAGTAATGAATCTGCTTCATACAGGGAGGCAGCATTCACAGATGTCTTAAAAAGGCTAATGAACATACTAACACCAGCTGCATGAATTCTTGTGCATCATTGCATGATATGTTGCATGTTCAAAAATTTAGACTGACATTCAAACTGCTAGCGTAGAGAACAACATGCATTTAACATTTAATGGTCTTCAACTGTCCAGCTTCATCCCCTTAAAAAACAAATAAACACTTCATAGCCAAACTCTCCTCTGCATTAATTAGTAGAAGATGAAAACTGGAGAGAAATTTCACCAGCATAAAATATTTGTGCTTTTTATGAACATATCTGCAAAAACCACAGTGTGATATTTACAGTTTTGCCTGGTTAGTACAAACTTGTGTTTCTCCCTAATGCTGGTGAACTGGGCAGGTGCCAGCCCCAGAAACAAATTTTGAACAGGACTCATTCCCAACCTACAGGTTCAATTTTGAAGGAAGTTTCAGAAACTACAGTTTCAGAAAGTTCATTTCTGCCCCAATTCTGTGCATGTCTTTCTACAGCCCTCCATTTTCATTTTGGGGTGTTTTGGGTTTGGTTTTTTTTTTTCTTCAAAGAATTCAGGGAAAATAATGCCCCCAGTAAGACAACTCTGAAATAGCAGTGGGGTTGAACAACTTGAAAATTGCTCAACTGGTTTTATTCATCCAGCTTAAAATTGTATCATTGTAGAAACTTTGAAAGCCATGTTTGGCAATGTTCTTCAAGAGCAGTTAAGACACAGGATTATTGTTATTTAGCTGGAGTGGAATGTTCTGTATGTATAAAACTTGTGTATACTGCAATGAGTAACTTAAGTGTGGCTGAAGAGTTTACAAGCACAAAAATCAACAAGTACAGCATTCAGCTCTTAAATACCATGCAAAAATAAAACAACAAAACCCAAACGGTTTTGGGATTTGATTAAAAAAAACCCAACAAAACAAAACACAAACAACAAAAAAACCCCACCTCCTATGAGTCATTTAGAACCCAACTGCATCTTCTTTATCTCCTCCAAAGATTGGGAAGATTGCAAAGCCATATCTAAGAGCCATGAGCTGCAGGTTCAGCTACAGCGTGTTCAAGGCCACGACCTCATTCAAAGCCTTGAAGTCATATATATATATATTTTTTAAATGATGCCTAATAGCAACCTTGGCTCTGTGTACAGAGCTGCAAAAATCCACTCAGCTGATCGCTGAAGTTGTGACCCTGCTCTAACAAGCAGGGTTTTTACTGCAGGCTGATCCCGCAGCCCCATGGAGGTGAGTGCTGGGCACGGCTGCCAGGATGCAGCTGTGAACTCCTGTCCCACCCCTGCAAACTGCACTGGCACAGCACACAGGAAGGCAGAAAGCTAAAACCACCAGCTGCACCGGAGGGAAGGGGTGCTGTGCACACTGCAGCCCGGTCTCTAGGTGCTGGCTGGGCTGCCAGCATTTCTGAGACGCCCTTATCTGTGATGGGGCTGTCAGAGCCCACCTGGGCAGTGATGGGGGTCCACACTCCTCTCCCAGCACAGCAGGCTCCCCTCCAGCAGGGACAGGCTCCGATGGGCTCTGCAGCAGCCTGTGATTCACACCCCAGGAATGTTTGGTAGATATCCCCAGCGAGCCCGCAGACTGCGGCTGCTGCTCTCATTCCCAGCAATGTGGAGATTCATGTTTCTCTCGTTAAATCAGCGATGACACACTGAAGTGCAGGTCTGGGCACGGGCCAGGTCCATGAGGAACATCTCCAAGTATTTCACGGAGTATCCATACCCACACTCTTCACACACAGACCATCCTATAGCCATTTCGAATCGGTCCTGTGTGCATCACAGAAGTGGCCATTCATTTCTGCAAATACTTACACCATGCCACTAAAAATAAATCTTGAACCTCAAGGGGCACTAATACCATACTTTCAACACTGTGGAAGGTGTTGATTAGCCTTCTCCTTGGCAACCTTGTAAAGCATTACACGGCCTATATATTTTATGTACCAACCCATTTCCACGAGTCTTCTCGCAAAATAAAAATTAATCGCTTTGCTTAGGAAGTTCACAGAATGAAGCCTTGGCTTTGTAATGCCACCATTTGAGAGAAGACTTAGTTTTTACATTTCAAATGGGTCTTAAAACTGCTTTTTTGCATTGCAAATACTTCCTCAAACTCACCACCTTGGAAATTTGGACTTGGGGCTGTATGTGTACGGTGAGGCCCATGTGGAATATTTCCTATAATTTGTTACTCATCGGACACTTTATCATTCCCTTCCCTTTCCTGTCTGTTTTCACCACAAAGATGCTCCATGACATATGTGCGAAGACTTTTCCAAAGAACAAAAAGGCAGGAAGGAAGCACAGGTCAAAAAGGGAAATGAAGGGAAAAAGGAGAGGAGAAAAACAGAGCCTGCCAGGAAGACAGTGCAAAGAGCTGCAATGACACTCATTGACTAAATAAAACTGTATTGAGGACCCTTGTGACCTTAAAAACATTAATAATCATCGGGAGCTTACGAAAAATGAATAAAACCAGAGGACTCTCTATGTACAGGAGGTAACTTGGTGTTCTTCCCCTCATGCTTTTGAGAAGGTTCAGTCAATGATGCAAACCAGGAGAAAGAGACTTTCAACACCGCCTATCTACTGAGTCCATGAAAGAACGCTTCAGCGAGTTTTAATTAAAAAACCCTCCGCATTTTGGTGTCTAATTATCCCCCAGTATGCCCCTCCTCTCTGTTCTACCTCTATACAGTCAAGTAGCTTCTTAGAAGTTACCCTTCTTGGGGCAACATTTAGCCATCACTTGGCAGTAAATTAATTAATTGCTCTTGGGACAAAGCTAGCAGAAATATTCTGTGACAGCCAGATGAAACAACTGGCAAGAATGAGAGTATTTTGTACAGTTTTGTCAGTGAGATTTACACCAGTGCTCAGTGGTGCACTCTATCAAAACGTGTATTGCATGCTCTGCGAAAAGATGATCTCCTGTCCTCTCCACAACCAAGCAAACCATCTCCCTCAGTAACTACAGAGAGCAATTATCCACATTCTGCTTGTGAAAAAGCACTACCAGGAAAGGACTTCAATCCATAAATAGAGCAGGACTGTCTTTTGCTGTTGTTCAGCAACTGGAGCCACTGCCAGGCGACAGAGACAGATCCCCAGACCTCCAAGCAGCACTTTCAGAGAGCAGCTTAAGAACTGCTGCTGAAACATGTTTGGCCAGCCCTGGTCTCTTACAGCACACACAAAGCTGAGGAGCCTGCTGGGTATGTTACAGTTTGTACCTTGCAAACCCCTGTTTAATAAAGCAAGCAGTTCTTGAGAGCCTCTAATGAATGCAGCCTACTCCTCCAGAAGTTTGCATCTAACACCTCTTTGGTGATGAGGTATAAAAAGGACAGAAAGCCTCAGACAGACTGGAAAACAGGATGCTTTAAGGCTCACTCTTGTATGTTGTGAGTTTTCAGAGAACTTTCAGAAGAAAAACAACATAAATTTGTCCAAATCAGTTGATAACCAGTTTCAGCATATTAAAGACAGGGTTACTGAACAGACACATTGTATGTGATGGCAGAAACCTTGCTTCTGCAGAAAAACAAGTTTAAAAACTCCCAAGCTGTGAAATCCCAAACTGAACTCCACTTACCTTAGTGTTCATACAAGACTTTCCACGTTTATACTCTTTGTGACTCGCTCTTTTATCAAGCTTGTTCCACAAAGCTTTGGCCTTCCACGTGGTCACTCTCGATTTCAGTTTGGTGTAAAAGTTTCTATTGTCCAAAGGATCTAATTCAAGTTGGCGAGTGAGGATATTGAAGGCCTGAATGGTGCCTTTGCATGTTGATGCTTGTACAAAGTTTTCAAATACCTGGCCAGCTTGATTGTATTTTTCATCATCGTTTTCCCCCATGTTCTGAGAGCAGAGCTTGAGGAGAATGATTAAGCTGGAGCTCTTGTGCCAGGGTACAGCTGATCAACAATAGCAAGTACTTCCACACATGTTATTCCTAGAAAAGACAAACACAGGTCCTATTAAAACACGTTCTGCACGATAAAATTAAACCCACAAACTGCACATACAATATGAACATGAAACCCCAGCATACAGCAACTAGATAAGCAGGCACAAAAAGGCAGTAGTGATACCCAAGTGTTACAAACAAACATACTCATGCTGTCATGACCTGTACTCACCAAGACTGTTATAAAAACCCTGCTAACTCAAGCCTACTGCAACAAGAAAAAACAGCTTCACTGAGAGCCTGAGGATTTCTTTAATTTTTTGTTGTTGTTGTTCAGTCCTAGACAACTGATGAACAAACCCCAAATGTCCAGATTCTTTCCCCAAGCAGAATTTATGTAACAGCAAGAGACATTTTGGTCTTAAGAACTCATGGAAACCTGCAGCCAAAAGTCAACAAGGTTTGATGGATTTTTTTATGCTGTTGCACAAGGTAGGACCAAAGGTGCAGCTTACCCAGAGCAATTTAGAACTGGCACAATCACTTGCCACAAGCAGATGCACAAAACAGGCTAAGCAGAAACATCACCACAAGTTACACCAGAACTGAAGAAATCAGAGAACAAATAATCACAGAGAGCCTCCCTTTTCCTAACACTCTTGCCAAAATGAGAAAGGGTTTGGTGCTCTAGTGCATAGAAAGGAATTTTATCTCCACGTCTCCACAGGCTCAGTGCTGAAGTTATGTGTTTGGAGTCTTACCTTGTCATGTGCTGATGATATAAAGTAATGATGTTTGGCCTGCTAAGCCCCACTGGCTTTTCCTAGTAACACGATCACTGTCAAACCGTGCCTGATATTCCAGATAAATACCCTTACATTCTGCAAGAGCAATGCTATTCTAAATTAACACAAGTTTCAAAGAACTAAAATACTTTCATTGCGGCACTCCCTTATCCTTCTTTAACCTTGTTCTCCATCCCTAATGGGGAGCATCTTAGAGTCAGCCAAGGTCCACAGAAAAGTACCCAAGTGGCTTTCACATCTTCCAAGAAAATTGTTACAGGTTATGTATAAACTTGTCCTCAGAAGAAGGTTTACCTGGACTCAAGTTCAGAAATCTAAGTCATGTATTCTTTTTCTTGCTATTAAAGAATTATCTGCCAGTCCAAGAAACCAAAAACTAAATCAGTGCTTGCCTAACTTCCCACATAATTAGTTATTTTACTTGGAACGTCATCTGTTGGCTGATAGTTTCAGAATAAATTGTTAGAAAGGCCTTTGAAGTCATGCTTTTCAGTTTAACACTGTTCACAAACTATTCATTCACTGCTCGCATTTCCTTCAAAGAAGAAAAAAGAAAACCAGTGTATTTAAGTAGAGACCTACCATGTCTATCTTACCATCCTCTAAAACAGAAAAATATTATGCAACTTATTAAAGAGATTCCACAGGGAGATATAAGGAAGCATTTGGAATACTCGCATTCTCTGTCTGTGCTCAAAATAAATAACCTTTGTATGCACATCATCAGTCTGTTGTGGGTTTGTGGGGAAAATAAATTGGCAACGTTGAGAGTTTGTACATTTTCATAGACCAAATGTCATGATTAAATATTTGGTGCCAAGAATAAGTCAGGAAATTTTTGTTTTCCCCTCTGAATACTTCATTTATAGGACGTTTCATGCCCTCTTCTGCAGAGGTAAAAGCACAAACGTTTTATGTGCCCCGCCTTTCAGAAGATCTAATTTTCCAAGCAGCTGAATGCCATGAACTTCCATTGACTCAGAAGGAGAGCAGGACATGGTGCACTTTCCCAGGCTGGAGCCCCCGATGATCAGTGAGCAAATCCCTCCAAGAATTGGGCGTCAGCAGGAGGGAGCCTGGCTTTGCCACCCCGGCATTCCCCTCACCAGTGATGGCTTTGGGCATGCAGAGCTACACAATGGGCTTAGGTTAGTCCAAAAAGGACCAGCAGATCCAGAAGTTCCACGGGAAAGGCAGGGAACAACCGTGCAACACAACGCAAGATGCTGCGATGAGGCTCGATATGCACGTGCCTCAGGATTTGAGGCCCATTTAAAAAAAACCCACCACAACTTAAAAATCAAGGCTAAAAGCTTACTTTACCCGACTTTTATACTTGCCTGAGATATTTCTCTAAGAGAGAAGTGAAAGTATTTCTTTTCTTTTTCTCTCAAAGTAACTATGAGCGGCTTCCCGGGGAGTGGGGAGGCATCAAGGTGGACGCGTCGGCTGCGGGAGGGAGCGGCAGCCAGACACGCTCCCCCCTGTCACCACAAACTCATTCTGCTGCCTCACTCAGACCTACCCGAGACTTTGACACCAGGGCTATAAAACAGCGCTTCCTCTCCACTGTTTTTATTAGCTCACCCCCAGATTGTCATAAAACACAAATATCTTTAAAAGTTAACTCTTGGCGTAGCTGACGAGCGAGCGGGATCACACGCTGTTAACTCAGTGCCTTTTTCTGCTCACAGAGACAAGAGTTTAATGGCCTCAGCTGTTGCCATCCAGCAGGGAGGAGCAAAGCTAAGAGAGGAGGAGAGCAGTATCTGAACCAACCAAAGAAGAAAAGCAGCATGTGGCAGTGCTGATAACAGCAAGGACAAGGCAGGACCCACTGCAGGCAAAGGGAAGAGACAAAAACATTTTTAGCATGGAGTGGAAGTAGATGTTGCATAGACACAGGCCTCCCTCTGCCTTTCCACTGGGGAGGACAGGCAGGACACCTTCTCCAGCCTTAAAATCTCCCTTCTTCAATGCCAGAAAGCTGAGACTGAGACTATTTTTTCTGGGCACAGTGTCTTCTCCTTGTGAACTTCCAACAAACTCCCATCTTGCCCATACTGAAAAACTGAGGAGTGGCATCTCAGAAGAGACATTTGCTCACTAGTGAAGCATTTCTCCTTGCTGTGTCAGAGGTCATATTCTCCAAAAAAGTAACATTTTGTGGTCAAAAAAGCAGAATGAGACAGGAGACTGGTTACTGAGGTTTCTGGATTGCTGGAAACACCACTTATTTTCTCCCCCCCTTTTTTTTTTTTTTGGCATGAACACTGTGTTGACAGATGACAGAGCTGAAGATGTTGCTCTAAGTATATGCAGCTGATGGAAAAGCATGCATTTCTTTCTGAGGAGTCACTGATATTTCACTGCAGTATTGTATATAACTCACTAGAAACAATGCAATAAGGACAAGAAGTTCAAAAGATTAACTCTTGACTATAATTAAGGTTTCCTGTTCTGTAACTGTCTCAAAGACTTAAGAGGCAATGCATTAACTGCTTACCTGTAGTAGAAAAATTAACAGTGTTTGGCAAAGTACTTGAGTTCTTAGAGTATTATCATTTATCCTTTTACTTCCTTCATCATATAGATCACTCTAGGGATGAAATACAGAGCCAAAAATCTCATCAAGGTGAGTATTGATGCTGAAACTGCAAACTATGCTTTTTAAAGTGACTTTTGAACTTCCTCTAGCAGCACAATCTGAAAATAAAATGCATTTTATTTGAAACTTCACTGAAGTGCTACAGAGCCCAGTAAAAATTTGGGTCAGTGAAAGGAAAAAGAAGGAGAGAGCAGGAAATAGTCTGGACGAACAGTTCTTTTAAATCAGAACTGAAGCATCCATGGGTTAGACACAGGAATTGCCACTTTAGGTGCCCTGCATGATGTATTAAGCACACACAAGAACTTGGCCTTCCAGACAGCTTCCCACGGCATTGCAGGAGTCTCTGGAGGGCTCCAGGGTACACTGGGAAGAAGAAGGGCTCTGTTTCAATGGCCCCTCCACTGTCATGAGTTATCCCTGCCTCCTTTCTGCCTCCAGCCAGGGCCAACAGGAATGTCAGATAAGGAAAGCTGAGAAGTGCTGCTCATGCCTGGTGGCTGCCCGAGAAGAAAGTGAAGATCTTGTTACAACTCATAGGGAAGCAGTGCCAAAGGGGCAGAGGGAAAGCAGAAGTTAAAGCAATGGCACAGGCACAGATGTGTCCATAGGAAAGCGAATATCTCCGGTCCTGGCTGATATTTCCTGTCAGCAAAGCAAGCTCTGCTACTGCAGACAATCTTGAGAATACCCAAAAAAGCAGCTCCACTGTCAGGGCAATTCCACTAAGTATCTCCAGTCAGATGGATGTATGGAGCTGCTTCACATCTGCACATGGAGTCTCTCGGCAGCAAGCTGAGCAAGCAGTAAAGTTGACATATATGAGTCATTACAGGAAAATAACATCACTTTTTGACAGCAGCACCGTACAAATTGCCTGTCAGCAAGGCCTCGAGGTACCATCCACAAAAATTAAAAACCTCTTTTGGCTTATTTGTCCCACTGGAATGAGAACAACCCTAATTTAATTCAAACTTGAAGCACTTTAAGTTCTTCCTTAGTCCCTTAATGCGCTGCTTCTAATACTTGAGAACATGTTCCTCGGGGAGATTGGAAAAGGATTAAATTCCTACCATTTCAATACCACTAATCCTGATTCCATTTTCAATACAGCCCTAATTCTGCCATGTTTACCAAGAATGACCTCTTTTATTAAGACTCCGGTTTGGCATGCGGGATACAATACATTTATTGTTGGCTTAAGGTTAGAAACAACAAGAGAAACAAAAGACTGTGTTCTGCAATGTCTGGTAATCGTAGTAGTCATCTACTCCAGCTCTTCCTCGTCATCAGTTCAAAGTACAGTATTTCTGCTGCCTCTTTCCCTGACTGAACTGTCTAACAGATCAATACCATCACAAAAAGTGAAGTTTGCAAGTGAAACTGGCCGTGTTACAGGACCTCCTGAGTTTTTCAGCTTAGCTTTTACTGTGATGCGCTTTGTTTTTGTGGAGACCATTTTAAAGGTAAACATTTCTATCTGGAGGAAACACAGCTTTTTTGTGGTTTGGTTTCTTTGCACTTTGTCCTAAAAATGACATAAAAGGAAAAAAGAACTGTATGTGATTCTGGTAACAAGTGAAGCTCTCGTTTGCTTTGCTTATAAAACTAGGTAAAAGCACGTTGGTCTGAAAGAGTAGTTTTGTGCTGGCCACAAACAGACAAGCCATTCCTTAAGATGCACAGTCCTACCAGAAATACAAGTGAAGGGAAGCTGCCTCTGAACAAAGCCTCCCAAACTATCTCTGTAAACCTCCAGATTACTCTCCTGTATTTTTATAAAGAGCCAGCTTCCACAGAACTGCAAAATAACTTTTTGGGCCAAGTGTGGAATTCAAAACAGCTCCTACTGAGACACTGTGTGCCTGTGAACTCACAAGGTTATGGTGCACACTATCAGCTTGTTTTGCAGTGGTTATAGGAGACATTTCAAACACAGGCTTTCCAACAAGTGCTGCTGTGCCCCTTTAACCTGCTGCAGCTGGAAGCATCCACGACAAAACGCAGCTGGAAGCACGTGCAGGACTACACTAAGGCTTGGCACCAGATATTTCACATATGTTCACAGGAAGTGTAAAATAGAATGGCCTATCTGTAGGATTTTATCTGTAGGATTTTATCTGCCACACGCACTGAGCCGCATTCCACACATTTTAAAGCTGGAAGCTTCAAAAATAGTCCGGTTTGTTTCTTGATGTAAGCGAGCTGAGCTTGGCTGTGGGAATGCCCTAAGACACACAGATAAGTAAAATGAGATCAGCCCCACAAGGCAGCAGTTTGCATGTGCCTCCATCCACAGAAGCACACGGTGCTGGCAGGGGTAAATAAAGCATGGGAGGCTGCCCCAGGGCCACGTGTGCAATCCCAGAGATGGGGGCTCGGAGGACACAACACTTCCCAGCTTTCAGATAAATCCCACCAGAGAACTGGCAGCCACCACAGGGGTCACACTGTTCTGCTGCCTGCACAAGAAGTCCTGTCCTGTGAGCATCACTAAACCCCCCTCAGATGGTCATTTTGCAAAGCAAAGGCACAGGTTTTTCAAATCAATGATAAGGCATCCCTATGCAGCTTATACTCAAACTACTCATCAGAAATACCATAATTCCTGAAGAATCAGTTCTAAAGTAAAGAAATTTTTTTTTCTTATTTTAAAGCAGTGGTGGTGTAGCTACAGCAGTGGAAACTATAACTCTAGGCCTTCAAGTCCAATGGCTTTAAGGAGGAATGTCCCTAGCTCAATTCTTATTCTGTGCAGGTCACAGTAAGTACTTAAAAATTATTTTTTACAGCGCTGCTAAAAGCTCTCTTGCAGAGTCCCGAGTTTCCATACAGTCTCCATCTTCAAAGGTAACTGTAGATGATTACACCACAGGCATTTGGGGTTAATGCTATGCATAAACAAGATATTAAAACCTGACTCTTGTTTAGACTGGTTACGAGGAAGAACATTTTTCAGTAGATGAGAAACACAATATAAACAACAGTAGAAAGTTTATGCTGATGTTTTCCTAGGTTAGGATCACGAGAACAAAGGAAGACAGTATACCAGAAGGGTAACATCAGCCTACAAGAAAACATACCTCTTAAGAAAAGGCACCTGTTATTTAAGCTAGAAAGATGTTATGGATGAAACCAATTTAAAGAACAATCTTTAAGTTCTTTGAAACTCCTGCCTTTCTTTTCCTATAGTGACACTTACAATTTCAAGTTCACAAGCTGGAACAGCACAGATACTAATCACAGAATAGGCAGTGCTGGTTGTCTTTTGATCAGCACAAGACTCCCTACTCTCAATAGGATGCTTGGAACACTGAGCCAGACTAACTTGGAGAGCAAGTAATAGCCTATTTTCCATTCCCAAAATCACAGCAGCAGGGAGATGGCAGGGGCCAGACACACTGAGCAGGGATGGATGACACAAGAGGATGATGGAGAGGGAACTCTGGCACCACTCCTGCCCAGCTGCCAGTGGGAACTTCAACATCCCACTTCTCTCACAGCCCTGTGTCCTCCTCTCTGTTCCTCACCCTCAGGTCACAGGCATAACTTAGATGGCACAACTGTGACCATGAGGAAGACAAATAAAAGCATACCCTGTAGCTGACAGAGCCCTGTCAGCAAAACCCCTGGTATATATAAAGCTATACCAACAAAACTGAGCCACATTTGGCAGTGGCTCCTCTAGTACAGCTTTCCCTTTGTATGCTTGGGGACATAATTACCGAGGTAAATACACCATAAAAGAAAACAAACACATGAAGCAGTAAAAGAGCAGACTCTCCTAGTCAGCAATCACAGAAATGTTGTTGGTTTATGGCACTTTGAGAATAGGAATAATGCAGAAGGATGGGCCATGAACTGACCCAGCAACGTGGGACTGGCAGTGCCCAGGACTGGAGGAACCCAGCAGGGAGCAAGGGACAAAGAGTGCCACCAGTCTTGAATCACTGAAGCCACCTGATGCCCAGATACAGCCTGTCTGTTCCCTCACTCTCTCTCTCCCAAGCCAGAAAGCAAAAAGCAGCTTTCTCTGAGAGCTGCCCAAAAACATCAGCTGGAGACACCAGAAAGTGCCCTCAGAGAACAAGGGATGCTAAAGCAAGGCTGGCTTTTGTTTCTCCTCAGGGTTTCGGTGAGAAAGGAAATTAATATTTGTCTGGGGTATTTTGAAGCAAAAATACGAAATTATGGCTGTGCTGAAGCAAACACTCCAGGTTATGTCTTGGGGGAGAGAAAGAACAGCACCAGTGTTCGTTTCCATAGATATGTGCCAAGAGCTCTCAGGGCTGTGTTGCAGATCATCTTTCCAAGCATGGATGTGTAGAGCTCTGCTCTCCAGTGTGTGTCCCTCTGGCTACTGGGGCTGTGGCAATTACCCAAGAGGAATAAACAGCTGGCACTGGGGCTGCAAGACCCTCAGGGCTCCAGTCCACAATAATTCATTTGGCAGAGCTGCTCTCATCTGTAGACATCAGACTTCCAGATCAGTAGTGAGGATTAATCCACTGCAAACACAGACAGGATTGCTTTGCCAATGATCAAAGAAATGAAACATTCTGGGCAGTATTTCATATGCATACACACACATTTTTTAGGAATCAACACATTCCATTGCTGCAATTTTAATTTTTTTTTTCAACACAAGGTAGCACACAGTTCTTCCTGTGTTTTGCTGGGGCATTAATGTCATCAGTCACACTGAAATCCATGGGAACCACAACGTTAAAGAATCAAAGAAACCCAAAAGCAGTTTGGAGTTGTAAATGACAGGTTCCTGGGTGCAGCAATGCCAATTCACCACCAAAAAACAGCCATTGAATAGCAGGGGAGAACTGAGAAGCCACACCCAGAGAAGTCAGCCAGAGTGTGATGGGAAACCAGAAGATTAGGTTAAACACCAAACGAGCATTTACATAAAAAGACAAAAACAGAAAGAAAGCTACTATGTTAGCTTTGTATCTGTTTTGTTTTTTGTCCTTGTAAACTGGACCCACAGTTACCAGAAGAGATTGGAAAAGACATAGTTTCTGAAAGTAGAAACAGTATTTTTGGAAGAAAATGTGCAGGACAATTTCTACCCTTCCTCTGCCCAGACTTCCCAAAAAATGAAGAAAAACAAAGTATTAACAAACCCAAATAAAGATGCCAAGAGAGTTACAAAAACATGATCCATTTTTGCTGCAGAAAAATCCTAACAGTCAAGCTACAGAACACATGCTGAAATATTAGTTTTGGGACATCCACCAGAAAAAGAAAAAAAAAAAAGAAGAAAAAGAAGATGAAAAAAAAAAGACCCATGGGACTAATATGCTAGGAAGCAGTTCAATCAAGAAATAAATAAATTTTAAAAAAACCAAACAAACAAACAAAAAAAAAAACCCCAACAAGCCAACTCTGAGGGCAGAACATCATTAACCAACAGCAGGAGGGATGACAAATCCATCACTGTTTTCACAAGGCAAGCTTGAGATATAGTCAGGATTAAATTATGATTCATCTTCCCCAACACAGCAAAGTTTACTAGAAACTGTGAAATACCAAAAAAAACCCACTTCTTAATAGCAATTGTTCATCACACAGCCTGGTTCCAGAATCCTAAGGTTTAAATTCTCTATTTAAGTCCTGTTAACAGTATTGAAGGTTGGAGGTGGTTTCACCTTCTCTATTGAAGTTTTTATGCAACAATGGCCATTTGCTTCCAGTCATCTCCCAAACTGAATGACGTGTGCTGTAATATGTAGATGTTATCCTCATGCTCTTCATTAGTCATCCATTCATCTGGAAAACTTATTTTATCACATACCTGGATGTAAGTGGGCAGACACCGTAGGAATGAAAGCACCTAAAGTGCCAAGGCAAAGGACAACGTTGTTTTTTACAAAAAAGGTTATTTTTCTCACTGCCATCTAGTCCTACCATTCATTTTACTGTACAGAAGAGTCAAAAACCTCCTAGTGAAAGCATGCATGTGTGGCCAGCATCAACACACATACCTGAAAGGCAACGTGAACAGTGCATTTAAAGAGCTGAGCCTAAGTGCAAAACCATCACGGGTATGTTAGGCAGACCCAGGAAGTTTTAACGCAGCGCTGCCGCTCCATTCCCATATATTGACATGAGGTTACGTGGGGCAGCCACGGCTGCTTGGGGATCCTGAAATGCTGCCAGGTGTGACTGCATGGGGCTGACTTGAGCGTGGTGTTTTCAGGGCAGAGGAGATAAGAGGCATCACATTTCTTCCTACAGCTACAGGAACACGGAGCTAGAGCTGCTTTGGTGCCCCAACTCTCCAGCAGTTTGTCATCTTCAGAAAGGGAAGGGATTCACTGGTTCTGGGTTCACAGAGTGCCCAGCACCCAAGGTGCTGATTAGAACTGGCTTTGTTAGAGAAAACAACAATTTGGGAAGGCAAGTGGTTTGCAGAAAACATCTTGGGTCAAGTTGGTTTTGCTTTAGCTGAGCCCACACCCTTGATCCCCTGGGTACCACGTTCCTCCCTCACTGTCCCTACTCTGCCAAGAGCAGGGACTGGGGAATGGGAACTGTCAGAACATTGGGAGTTTTTATCCAACTGCTGATCAGGAAACCCAGGATCCATTCGTCCAATGCGCCTACACAAAGCAGACTGACTGAAGACATGTTTCATTATTACAGTTCCTTAATATATAGTTCAAACAGCTTTAGTATTCCCCAATTTATAGAGACCTGAAAATAGAGAACTGAACAGAAAAGGGATGGAGAGAAAAATGTGTGAATCTAAACTTCTCACAAAAGAAATACTGTTTAGTTCTCCACTTTACAAATACAATTAAAAAAAAAAAAAAAAACAAAAAAAAACAAAACCAAAAACATTTTGTTACTGAGCCCAAGACCTTATGTTGGCGTGGACATAATTCTGTTTCTGTATTAGCAGAGATTTCTCCCTCTTATCTGCATAAAGGTAAATAGTATTGCTTTTATTTCACTGAAATGTGTAACCAGTTCTTTATCTATGCTCCAGTTATCAAGGTTTAGTTTACTAGGAATAAGGAGTTGGCTAACACCCTAATACTGTATTACCAATGTGATTAAATAGCAACACAACTAGTGCCCCAAAAGCCATATGCACAGAACAGGCTTTGTTGCAGCATTTTTCAAAAGTAGGACATCCTTGGAGCTCACTACACAGGCTCTGGGAGGTCATAAACCCATGAAAACAGCACAGAAACTCCGCTTTTCTACCCAAACAGGGACTTTTTTATACATTTTTATCCCCCCCTCCCACAATTGCTTGGAACTGCTACTTGGATTACCAAAGAGAACAAGCCACAAGTGATACACTGCACACAAAAACGTTTGGGACAGTTGGCACACCAGGTCCAAATTATACAATTTGCATGTTATGAGTTCACCCCCATCAAGGAAAAAAAAAATTGAGTCAACTTAAAACTACATCTCAGGTGAAGATTAAAGGGTATTTATATCAGCTCTGGAAGCAAAAATTTCAAGGAACAGTGCCTTCTTTTGTGTGCAAGTCATACCACAGCCAGATGCTACTTAAAACTCTCACACCAGTAACCAGAGTAAAAAAAAAAAAAAAAACCAAAACCAAAACAAACCAACAACAAAAAAAACAACAAAACCAAGAAAGCTCATATGCCAGACCAAGTATTTCCATAATACATTTCTAAATCAGAAAACCCTATGAAAGGAAGTGACTGCAACAGTCACTGAGTCAGTCCATTTCCTTAAGGTACAACATGAGAGGCTTTACCCCTGCCCTCATTCCTGCCAGTGCAGTGCACTGTGAAGCACACGAGGTTCAGATCCTCCAGCACCTCCTGTGTGCAGCACAGACCATCCCAGCACAGGAACATCCCTGTCCCCTTGGTGCTGCTGCTGGTGCAGCTGGGCAGGGCTCTCAGACCTCCTGCTCCCACCAAAGCCAGACTGAGCACAGCTTTTTCACTGATGCTGTCAACTTTAGGCAATTCCTTTCCAATGGGACCCATCAGACAGACCAGTCTGGGTCTGGGGAAAATGGGCTCCTCTCTGGCCAGATTAACCTGCCACCTCCCACTGCCCTGTTCAAACCCCCACACACACAGATCCAGGAAATATTACAGTGATTTGGCTTGTGAGCACATATTCCAGCGCTCCTTCTGCCACTAATGATGTGGAGCCTTCCAGGAGAAACGTTAGCTGTGTTTCATTTGATGGTCTATCTATCCTCCATGATCTGAATTCCACCTCCCTCCACCACACACGGCAGGGGCTCTTCCACCTCTGCCCTGTGCTGAGCACCAGCCCTGCCAGAGAACACAACCAGTGCCCTGCCTGGGGCAGCAACACAAGGTAACACGGAGAAAAACCTCCAAAGCCTTGGCAACGAAGGGTTGGCTCACCAGATGCCCCAATGTGTAAGTCAACGACATCCAGAACAGTTCATTCCTACTTTTCTGTGATTGGTAGGACAAGCTAATAGTGCTAGAATCCTGTTTTCTTCACTGGACAAAAGATGCCATAGGTTTGCATAAAAGAAGACTAAAAAAAATTGTGAAGAGGTACAAGTCACAGGTGTTGAGTTTGCTGCTACCACCCTCCTTATGTTGCCCCTGAACGTATAAACAGAGTATAAGGGAGATTGCTAGGAAAAAGTGCAGAAGGCAGCACTTCATTGGATTCCTAATATCCAGCATACCAACTAATTATGAGCAACTTTTGCAGAGCCCATTTCCCCACGGCACCTTGGCAGGCAGCGCATGGCGACACGCAAACAGCTCACCTCGGTGTTCTCAGGTGAGTGCAGCAGCAGGCAGAGAGAACCCTTGCTTTCCAAAACCAGAAGCTGGCAGCTTTGCCCAGACCCCTTCAGCCCATCATCTCCTAGCTGCTGGGGCAGCTGCACTTAGGTGCTGGCTCCTTTTACCTTTCCTGGCAGGGCCACTCCGGAGTCACCCCGTCTCGTCTGGCAGCTCTTTGGCAGAGCTCTGATCATCTCCAGCAGGTTAAAAGGTCAGCTGAGTAAATCTGCTTAAGGCAGAGCCTGGCAGGCAGGGGCAAGGATCACAACAAGGACGTGCAGCACAGCCACTGCTAATGTGGCTTTGCCACTCCAGGTCTGCAAAGCGCTGGAGCGGGAGAGGAAACACCCTGGGCACAGAGGGAAGAGTGGGTGACTGCACAGGCACAGACACTTCTGGGGTTAAATACAATAAATACAGCGTCCTTGCGCACCCAGACAGAAACCCCAGATTTTTGCAACACCTACCTACACAATTACCAGGCGGCTTTCTCCCCTTTCTTGCCTACGCCCTATTTTTCTGATTCCTGCGAAGTTGCACACACCAGGGCACATCACAGCTCAAAGCTGACAATTTTACTGCTGGAAGTTTAATCAAAAGCAATAACAACATAATCTAGAATGGAGGCTTAGAGGAGAAAAGAAAGGCAAAGAAACTGAATGACCAATTAAAGTACAATTTTGGTGGAAGAAAGGAGAACCCTTGGCCCAAGTCTCACTGCCACTCCCACGCTTTCTGACAGAAGTTCACAACAGCCCTGTACGTGACACTGACCAAAACCTTCAAGTCACAGTATCTTGAGTGAAATTTTTAAACATGCTATGCAAGCAAAAAGCTCAGCTGTCTCCACCTCCCCTGAGCAGTGGCAAGGTTATCATTACAGCGTCACTGCTGTAAAACAAACCCAGTCATCTACAATTGCACCACGGAGAGAGGATGGCTCTGCTGAGAGAACAGGGGAGGGACTGCACCTGCCGGGCTGTGCCAAGTGAAACTCAGCACAACACATGACTAAGCATGTATTGGCTATGCCAGCAGCCAGCCACCCAGCTGGAAATAAAGAAAATTTCTCCTGACCTCCCCCCTTCCCACCCGTTGGTGAATACGGGAAAGGCAGAGCGCTGCAAATGAAGTTCGAGAAGCTTTACGAATTAAAAAAAAAAAAAGCCCAACATATCACAAAACGCAAAACAACTCTTCATACAGGACAGTGGCTACAAATACTCTTTTTAAGATTAAACTTTATCAAGTAAGAAATATCAGAAACGTGGATCCCATTGCCAGAACCAGAAAGGGAATGCAGATACACTTAAAGGAGGCTGACCATGTGAATACATTGGTAATTAAATAATTAATGTAAGGGTTATCTTTTTTTGCTTCATTCTAATTGTGGGAGGTCATATTTATGTTGTCAATACTAGTTTCTAGTGATGATGTCCAAAATAACCTATTAGTTTTCATTTTAACTTCCCCAGACCTGGCAGAAAAGAGAAAAGCTCTCACTCCTCTGAATATTCTTTCCAAAGAAATCAGAACCATCATTATAATCACAACAGAATCATCAGCCAAAAGGAAGAAAACACTGACTTAACCTCCTACTCCAAAACTAAAAGAAACACTTATCTCAGCCCTGCAACTGGCTAAATATCCCAGCTAAATATTATACAACAGACAAAACCCAAAAGAAATGTAGAAAATTTGGATTCAAAACATGAGGTGCTTCTCAGGATGACAAAGGTATAATTTTTTTTCATTAGAGAAACAGTCATTAAAACTCAATGTAGTGATGGCTTCCATGAACTCATCAGAAGCACTGATCACAACCTTACAATACCTCTGGAAACCTAGCAGGAAAACCCCAAATTCTAAGTTTCTAGGACTCCAACATCAAGTTGGGCAAAGTCACGAAGTAAGTTGGCTTTGTAGAAGTCCCAGTAACTCTCTTGCCCACACTTTTAATAAATTTTCAGTGTGGCTTGGCCTACTGGCTGGATAACACCTGATTAGGCAGAGAGGCAAGGAAAACTTTGCCAATTCAGTAGAGCAAACAAAACTGAAAACTAGTGGTTCACATTCTTTGTTCACTAGAACTATTAAAGCAAAAAGAACCTGCATTAATATTTACCTTTAAATATCTGCATTAATATTTACCTTTAAATTAAATCATCTGTGCAAATGTAAATCTGCTATACTATTTATGCCATTCCTGGATTTATTTTGGAAATTAAAGAGACACTCAGATACTTACACAGCTGTTTTTCAGAAGCCAGTGTTTGTAGTTCTATTGGCTTGAGATTTCAAACGAGCCAAATTGCCTCACAAACATGTATCTCATCAAGCTGTGGGTCAGAATGCACCAATCTTTATGACAAAAGGCAAAAGTTTCATATTGACACTGCTTTGCAGAACCACCTGGCCATCCTGAAGGATGCACACAGGTGCTGCCTTTGAAAAAGCTGAGTCAAGAAACTCTGTCAAACACAGCATTAAGTTAATTCCTGTATTTTACTGGGTATCAGGCAGACCCTTGGACTAACCTCTGTAAGGGAAGAGTATTGTGAACAACACACAAAAATATCTCACCTTGCTCTGAAACAGCCACATAGTTCTTTTTGGTCTCTATTAATGCCTGATAAACGAAATAATTGGGAGACGTGCTTTGATTCCATAACTGAGTTTGAAGATGCTTCTACACACAAGTTACTAATACCATCAATTATTAAGTCAGGTAGTAGCTGAAGAAGTAACTATAGGCAGGTGTGGTGGTCTACATCTAAATGCATAAATAGGGCCTTAAGATGACAAGCTGCTGCATTTGTCATGAAATAGCATCAGAAATTCTGCTGGAGCCCTCTAAGTGCATGCATTCAGCAGTGCTGGAGCCCTCTGTGCGAATGTATTCAGCAAACAACAGCAACTCTTTCTTCAGTCAAAAAGAAAACAGAAAGAGAGAAAATGACACTGCCCTGTGTGTTTTTGCATGGGTAAGTGTGAGATAAAAACCTCATGGCCCTCCTTTCCCACATTAATACGGAGGTGGATGCTCCACTGTGACTTTTCATTCCCAGGTGGGAAGGAAACTCAGAGAGAAACTTTTCTCTGAGAGAGGGGTCAGCACTCAGCTCTGCAGAGCTCCCGGTGCCTGTGCCAGCACCTGCTGCACCACATCTCCCTAAGCCACATCTCCCAGCCAGGGCTGCCAGCCCCAGCACATCCCAACTCTGCTCTGAAGCACAAACCTGCCCTGCCCGAGGTCAGCATCCCCTCCAGGGGAGAACCGATGCTCCCAGAGGGATAACGCTGTTCCCCTCCATTCTCTTCTATCCTTAACCTGAAAATTGATCCGCACAGCAGTCATCAGAATTACTCCACAGGGGATACTAAAGGCAGATTTTTCCCCACAGCATGCACCAAGCTGGCCTGGTGCACACTAATCTGTTTTCCTGTCTGCTTGTCTAAGCATCCCAGCTACAAATAATATGTGGCTGAGCTGTGGCACTGCCTGCACCGTGCAGAGCAGCTCTGCAGTGGGTGCTCGGTGGTGTAACACCACCCAGCACCCCTGTGCTGCAGCTGCAGCTCCGGTATCTCCCCCCAGATGTATCCCAGGTAGCCAGGACAAGGCCCAGCACATCAGTAAATGTTTGCACACTGTCTCCAGTTCCCTCTGCACACAGGGTTATTTATACACCGTGGCACACAGCGTGCCTCTGGACAGGGCAGCATCACACAGTGCCGTGTGTCAGCAGCGCAGGCAACAGACTCGAGACTAGCCCTGCTCCTCGACACTCTCGTGAGGAAGCAGGTCACAAACAGAGCAATATCCACTCTGTGTCCTGAAAAATGTGTGCTATTCATTTCCAGGAAATAAAGTTAACCACCCTAACCCTTCTTCCCTCTCACACCCCTCCCACCAGAACACCAGAAAGATGGTTTCCTTTGTCTGAACATGTTCACTGCCATGTATTTAGCTCTTTACACAAGCTTTACTCTTCCTAACACATTTTTGGGACACCTAATGTTGACTTGGTGCAACAGCCAAGTTTCAGAGAGTAAGTACAGCAAGAGGTATTTGATTCCATCCACAAATTCAGTTTTTGAATGCACCCACAGCTCATATTTATAGAGCTTGAGTCCAAGCCTTAACCAGGTGCATGTTTCTGACATTCATTCAACCACATTAATGTTCTGAACAAAATATTGCACACAAGTGTGTCAGCTGTTACTTTTAAAAATCCATACATAGAAATGGGAGGAACACACCGACATCAATAATTTTCATACACTGAAATCTTAAAAATGGCTCCAGACTTTAATATTCTTCTGTGCCTACAGCCATGTAATTACTGAAACAATTTTCTGAACAGAAACAGTTGGCTGCATAGGTGGCAACCGTAGGAATTTGTAGCTCTCAATGAAAGGGGAAAATCAAATACGAAGCAGAAGGCCAGGATCTATCTGAATGAGAACCTGTTCACATAAATTATCCAAGCCCAAATATCACATTCCATCAGAAGATCTTTGAGTTCACCTAGGATGGAAATGAGACCTGGAGAAGCAAAGCTCTTGTGTCAGGATGCTCACTCCTTTAGTGCCTCTGAAAAGAGAAAAGCAATGGCAATGCAAGTGCACAAGCAGATCCTGTGTCTGACCCACAGCTGGGGTGAATGATGACATGGGGGTGATTAGCACTGACTGCATATTTACCACCTCAAAGTCAAGCCCAGCACAAGCCCCGTTTTTTCTTCTAATCAGCTCAGATTGCTATTTTAAATTATTCCCCAGATCAGCACAAGGTGCCTTCAAGACAATCAATAAAAAACAGCCTGATAACAGGAACATATAATAGGTGAACCTGTATGAAAGGAGGTCATATTATGAATAAGCAGAAACCAAAAAGTACCCAGTATCTTGTGAAGTTCTTGTTTAACCAGAGGGTTTCCTCAGCTAGAAAGGGTGTCAGCAGAGAACACTGCATTCCGTTCTGAATTCCTCCCTCTGCTTTTAGCAACTGCCTTCAGAGCCTGCATTTGTTTCTGTAAATCCTTCTGTGCTGCTCCCTGTGTGCATGTGTTTAGAGGGCAAGGGTATTGCACACCCCTGACACCACTAACAGATGGGGCTCACCTCAGCCAATAGCACAGATTATGGTCTTTGCAATACACTCTTATCCGATTGCACACAAAAAAGAATTCCACTATCTGCCAAACATGAGCCTTCTCAAAAGAGGGGGAAATTTGTCTTCTGCTCCACCTTCTGCTTTGCTGTTTAAAAAACTGGGGGTTTTTGTTGTTTTTTTTTTTCTGCTGGACTCCATCATGCATGATTTGCACATCATAGGCTAGAAAAAACCCAAAACTTTGGAAGATCTGAAAGCCTTCCAGTTAGCTACAGAAGTCACCTATTCAGGTAAGAAAATGACAAAAGATGCTAGCAAAATCAGGTATTTCAGTGTCCTTAGCCTTCTAAAAGTAACACTATATAATAAAAATATCATGGTTCCAGTGTCTCACCACCCCCACAGCAAGGAATTTCTCCCTGATAGCTAGCCTAATCCTGCCCTCTTTCACTTTAAAGCCATTACCCTTTTTCCTATCACTACCTGCCCTTGTAGAAGGTCCCTCTCCAGCTCTCTTGTAGCCCCTTTTGGTACTGGAAGGGTGGTCTAAGGTCTGTTCAATCACCGTAAGACTATTTAAAGTTGACTACAAAGCATCCCTGCTTATTCCCAACAAAAATCTTGCATGGCTTCAGAAATTCTCTTTCGATGCTTGGCCATGGCAGCAGTAGAGAACGATGGACTGTAGCACCCCTTTGGGCATTACTGTAGTCCAAACAGGCAATAAGCTGTGAGCTTAAAAGGTCTGAGAAGGATTTATCATGGCCTAACAGATCCAAAGAAACTGCTTTTGAGGAAGCCAAAACTCCACAACACACCATGCCAGGCACAGTCATTTTAAAAACTGGATTGGTAATGTCCCCTTGGCTGAATGCAGCAATTGGAGAAACTGCTGCCATTATTTCTCTAGAGCATGGCAGAGGAGATGCCAGAGCCAAGAACAAAAGTTTAAATCCAATCTGCATATTTCCATCACACAATTCCATAAAGTACCTGCCTTACCAGGTTTTGGCATCACAGCTCGAGGGGGCCAAAAGCAAGAAGAAACAAACCCAAGTTTCCTCCTAAGTACATCAGTGTTACTGGGACATGGAAATAAGAACAACCAGAATTTCAGTAAATACAAGCTATGACAGTAGCATCTTCTAATTTGTGTTGTGCTACCCCCTACCTTTCCCAACACAAATGGGGTTGCTCTTATCCCTCTCTCCACAAAGTAAATTACCCACAAAAATTTGGAGGAGATAATAAAACCCCTGAAAACATAACCTCCACTGAACACAAGGCTATCAACCCAGAGCAGAAAGAGGGCTTGATAGCACACACAGCTCAGATTTAGGGACAAGTTTGAATTTTTTTCCTTTCATGGAACTAGGAGTCTAAAGATAATTTTGGGGAAGTTTTTACTTGCTTGTAAATGTAACTATGCATACATGAAAGAGTTAGTCATCTTCTCCAGGTCAAAAATAAACACAGCAATTTCCAGAATGTGTCACAATACAATATTAACTGCGTATCTGCACAGTCACTGAATCACTGGACACTTAATAGCCTTAATTTAGAATATCTGTATTTTCCTGAATCAGCCTAATGTACCCTGAACTACTAATACCACTTCTGAGAGAGTCAGTTTGCTGTATAAAGACCTCTAAAACTGGTGCCAGTGATGAGAAACAAGCAGTGTGCCCTCCCTGCACAGCTGAGCTGCCAGACACAGAGCACAGGCTGAGCTTTTCAAGTTCACGGGCTCCTTACACATATTTACCACCTCGAAGTCAAGCCCAACACAAGCCCCGTTTTTTCTTCTAATCAGCTCAGACTGCTATTTTAAATTATTCCCCAGATCAGCACAAGGTGCCTTCAAGACAATCAATAGAAAACAGCCTGATAACAAGAACATACAATAGGTGAACATACAATTCTCCTCCTCCTCCTTAGCTTGAAGAGGAAAGATGCAGCCAAGAATTTGCTCACACACGAAACACACACACCAAATTTCTATGGTCAGGATTATTAGAGGTACACATCTATTCTAGAGATGCATGCGAGCCAGGCTGCCAGCACAGACACAGAAAGCGACCCCGCAGGCTTTCTGTAGTCCTTGACTCCGGATCCAACACGCGAGCAAGCTGAGAAAACAGAAGGAGCATTGGGAGGCAGTTCTCAGTTTCAGACACCTGAAATTGTCTTCATTTTAAGGGAATCAAAACACACCATGCCCTTAAGAAGCAAAGCCTCTTCCCACTGGGAAAGGGAGCTTTTCTGCTGATGCCAGGGGAATCAGAGTGAGGTGAAGGAACAGGCACAGGTTACCAAGCACTCACAACAAATGTCACAGCCACGTGCAAGAGTCCCGATGGGAAACACAGAGCATTTCAAAGTTTTCCCTTCAGTTTTCAAGATACTAATTATAAAATACCAGAGCAGCGAGACAGCTGGAGCAGATACAAGGTATGTGCTAAAAGAGGTGAAAGACTTAAAGCATACTCATGGAGAAACTGGAGAGCAATCCCCTCTCCTGTTTTATGGTTTCTTACACTTAAACATCTCCAGCCAAAACACAGGCTCTCTCACCTCCACGAGGAACGGGATATCGACAGGAGACTAGAAAATCCTGCTTCAGCATATCTTAGTAAAATAAAAACAAAACCTCTTCAGATCAAACTTCCAGATTCTAGGCGAAACTGAAGGAAAACTGATCTCCCCACAAACAGCACCACCCTGATGTCAGGGATCTGGTGATGCTATGGAACTTCAGAGCAACATTGAGGCAATTAACTAAAAACAAACAAACAAAAAAGAAATTCAGAGTGAAACAGAGATGATTTCCATTTCTGTATGCTTTTCTTTATACCAGTTTGTTAAGAATGCACCTGATTTTATGGACAGGGCAGGAAAAGTCACATCACTTGCTGCAGACCACATGGCAGGAGCAAGTAGAATGAAGCATGCTTCGGTTTCCCTTCAGAACTTCATTCCTCCACCACACACTCTAAGATGCAACTACAGTATTTTTCCCCAGTGCCATGAAGGGAGCAGCGCCAACAAACTCCAAACAGCGTTTTAAAAGGTGCATTTGTCAGGTATCAGCGCTGCAGGTCTGTTTAGCACAGGGAAGGACAATATTGCAACAACGATGCTGAAAAGGAGAACTCAACCAAACGTCCGAGCCAAATGCCAAATGTGTGACAAAGTGCACACAGACCCGCAGCACAGGGGAACCAAGATGTAGGGAAAGGACTGAGAATTCAGCAACCCCAAGTTTTAGGTGAAAAAGACCACGGTGCTGGTGTTTTAAGGCAGGGTGTCCACTCGCATCAGCTGATCGATGAATACTGATGTCTTCTGGTGTGTGCTGGTGGTGACCCCATCATCCCAGCCCCCTGCTATTACCACTACAGGCTCTGCTACCTGCAGAGGGGGAGGCAGCAGAGGTAAGGAGGAGGTGGGACAAGATTCAAGTCAGGGGAGTAAAGTGGCTAATTATATGAGCAGCAAGTAAAATGATTAAAAAGATACATTTTATATTCTAAAGCTTGCATTTTCAAGCAGAGAACTGTGAATTTGTATGTATTCTCTACTTTTAAAGAGGTGAAACGTGACAAAAACTGAGACTGACGTAAGATTCAATTTAAGATCGGGGACATGCTGAGAGTTGAGTCAACAGAGTTTTAATTTTTAAAACCTTTAATGACCTCATAACACACAGAGAAAAACTGTGTAGTATCCCTAGAGTTAGGAGCAAAAGTCTGTAGCTGCTTCAGTGCAATTTCTCAGATGCATCCTCCAGAAAGGATAAACCCTGCTGTTTTTAGAGAAACACCCAGGCACCTCAAACTAAGCCTAAATGGGCATACACTCACTTAGAGTGCCTGTGTCAATGGCAACAGACACGAACTCCAGCTCGGTTGTCAGATAATCTGTTTTCCACCCGTGTAATACAATTAGCACCCAAAATAAAGTGGCGAAATGAGGGAAGCAGGATGCCCTCTTTTCTCCCAGATCAAGGCACTTCGTGAGCATCAATTAGATGTTAATGTCCCTGGGAGGCAAGCGTGACAAGTCTTATTAAGCCATTTTAAAGATTAGGACACTGAGTCACAAGAGAGATTAAGAACTTCCTCAAAACCAAAAGCAGAGTCAGAGAGGGGGCAGCTACACCCCAGCTGGGACTGGCAGCATAAGACTGCGCTGCTTCACCTTACTGCAAGGTTTAGAGTCCCTAAAGAAAGAAAGAAAGAAAGGGAAAAAAAAAAAAAGAGTCCACGCTCCCACGAAGTTTCCTGGCCATGCCAACATGCCTCCGTTTTGACCTGCAAGGGACCATCTTTAGATACAAGAATGCAGTCCCATTTCCACGCTCAGATCTCATTTTGGCTGAAGGCACCAAGAAGGTTGCCAACTGTAAACAGTTCTTAAAGTCGACAGAGACCTCCACAACTTGTTCAATAACTTTGAGAGAGAACTTAAAACTTTTTGATACCGGCTCAACCTTACAGGCGTACGGGCAAATAAATCTACAGCCACCAGTCCACAAGCCAGCTGTCTGAACTCAAGTCACATGCCGAATTTACACATGAAAAACGGAGTGAACACAAGACAATCACTATCACAGGTTAACAAACACTTCAAAGCGCGAAGAGAAACTTAGCAGATGCCACCCTCAATTAGCAAAAGGTGAGCAGAGAAGCATGTTACGTTGATTAACACACTCATTAGGACGCGTCCAAACTAATAGCCCACTCCGGTGTCGTAACACGTTTGGAAAGCGCTCGGCTGCCTTAATCGCACGGTACTCACGGAGCGAAAAGATTATTTTGACTTTTCCTGCGTGGCCGTCCGAGCCAGCGCGGCGTCACTGCCCGTGAGGGCTCCGGGAGGTGGGGCACGGCACTGCCCGGCAAGGCACTACCCCGTACTGTCCGGCACGGCTCAGCCTGCCCGGCTCGGCACGGCCCGGCATAGCCCGGCTCGGCTCGACACAGCCCGGCTCGGCACTGCCCGGCACGGCTCGGCACTGCCCGGCACG
>VZSR01003183.1:1021787-1047853 GCA_013398615.1 Brachypodius melanocephalos | reverse complement strand
AAGGCTTTTCAATAAATCCCTACTTTATTCTCTAGCTCTGTCTCTGTTTCAGGTCAGCCTTCTCAAGGTATCAGTATTAGATCAGTGCTACATCTCAGGGAACGAGGTACTTTTTTTGGCAATGCCAGAGTTTACTTTGGGACATTCTGGTGACTGTTCCTTTACTGTGCTGTGTTACACTGAGTTAGAGGAGAGGTGACCTCACTTCTCATGCCCAGCCAGGAAGGAATGGCCAGGAAGAAGATTGAGTCTTTTGTTAAAATTATCTAACACAAATGTTTCTCACTTGCTCTATGGAGATAATAGAAAACAACCAGCAACTGCTGGGCATGAATTTTGTCTGTTATACATTATTGTCTGTCTTGACAGCATAAAATTAATAATTTATATGTATTCAAACCCCCTCTGTTTAAAAAATAAGGTTGCTAAGAAACAAGAGTTATGCACGTTTAATGCCATTTATGGTCAGAGGATCCTGTCAATAGGAGGGGAATAACTGAGGACCTGTAGGTTCCACATAATTCATTATAGTTGAACATACTTCAGCAAGAAGTGTTGATAATGATAAAAATTTGATTTACCTACGGGTTTGCATTTCAGTATGGTTTAAATATGTTACAAATAATGGTGTATGTAAACTTTGTTCAAAACTGATCAGTTGCCATGGTCCAGGAGGTCAGTGGGTATGCCCAGTGAAATGTGAATATCGATATTTTTCACTACTATTCTTATTCTTAAGGAAGGAAATTCACCCAGCCTCCTACATTTCATTGGATCAACGCTAGGCTCATTTAAACCAGCTTTTCTTCTGAGCTTACTCAACTGCCAAAAAAGAGAAAAAAACAAAAGAAAAAAAACACAGGGAAAAAAAAAAAAAAGAAAAACAGAAAAAAGAACAACAAATTGCAGCATAGCAACACAACTGCTAAACCTGAAGGTATTCCTGGCACTGCCAGGCTGCCCACACTACAGAGACAGAAGAGACTTTTCCCCAAACCTGGTGTTACAAAGTTGAGAGGTATAGGTCTCTAATCACTACCTTAAACTCAGGAAAATTATCCTCAAAAGATTGCAATTCTTGCTGGATAAAAATACAACCCTGTTCTCAACCTGCAACTCAGGAACATGCTCTTCAAAGTTTAATTGCTTTTTAACTACTTATTGCAACTCCAGGCTTTTTTCTTTTTTAATTTTGTGTCCAGCAACAGCAGCACTGAAGATTTCTCTTTTTTATCTGATCACAGGGAAAAAAAAAAAAAAGCAGCTTATTTCTGCTTCCACCCTTTCATCCCTGGTTTCTTAAATGGAGCCTAAAGCCATTTACCTGTTTAACCTTGTGGGATAATTAAGTCGTTCAAGCTTAGTCAACTTCAGTTTTCCCGGTTGAACTGGCCCCCTGCCAGCATTGTCAGTTTTCCATAAACCTTTGGGGAAGGTGTACGTAACATCCCTGCTCCCAGGGAAGCTCGGTGCTGCCCTGGTGATGTGCACAGACACGGGCTCTGCCGCATCCAGAGGGGCTCAGGAGGGCACAATCCTTTCAGCACTGCTTAGAGAGGGAAGTCCTGTGCCACAGCCCATCTGGCACAGCCCAGCATGGGGTTTAGCAAGCATTGAGACCGTGTGGGGATGTTTTGGGTTGCAATATGTAACCAAAATTTGTATTCTATTTGCCATCTGTTGAGACCAGTTGGGGAGGTGTTTTTTTTTTTATTCTTTATCTCTTGTATAACCCATTCCTCATAACTCCAGGAAGAGGGGGCAGGTGCCTTCTGTTAATGGGCAGCTGTTAAACCAGGTGGGGCAGTGTTTCTTTATCTCCTCTACAGCCCATCCTCCCTCCAGGGGATATCTGCTGTTCATGGGCCATCGAGGCTCACTGCACCACTGATACAATTACATCACCCCATTGGGAGATGCTCCACCCAGAGGGAGGAGCCAAGAATTCCTACCTGGATAAAACCTGAGATTCAGAACACCAGGACAGCCTGTTTGCACTGGATTTCCAGAGGAAGACCAGACCAATCTCACCACCACTGGACCATTCTACAGGATCATCTCTGCTCCAACAGAACCACATCTGTCACTCCAGGAGGACTTGATTGGACTGCTGCCACCACCCTGACCAACAGGGTGTCAGGTCGTGTTCTGGCTCTGTCTGTATTTCAAGGGTTCTGTTTTTTGTTTGCTTGTTTTTCTGTACTACTACATTAGTATTTTTAATATTCCTAGTAAAGAACTGTTATTCCTATCCCCAGTGCTTGCCTGAAAGCCCTTAATTGCAAAATTATAATAATTTGGAGGGAGAGGGTTTACATTCTCCATTCCAAGGGAAGTTCCAGCTTTCCCTGGCAAACACCTATCTTTCCAAACCAAGACAGGGGAATAAGGCCATGGTCATTGTTCTCCCTGCTGGGGATTTGGGGATGTCGAGGACATCACAGCTGCCTCCCCCAGGGATGCCAGGCTCTGCCAGACCACATCTCCTGCCACCTCTGGGCCATTAGCTTTGTGCTTGGCAAAGAGGTGCCACCCCACAATTGTCACCAGCTCCCAGGGCTTGTTAAGCAGCCTCCTTTCCCTTCCTTGGCTGTCCTCGGTGCATGCGATCTCACCGGATCACGGCACCAGCAATATTGTTCCTGACAACCTGCAAAATATTTTTATGAACTTCACCATTTAGTGTTTAAACATGTCATGTTAGCAACTTCAAACAAACAAGCATAGCTTGCAGGGAGACCTTTTCAGACTTGCACCATCTGCCAGTGGCTTTCCTGTGTCAGTGCCAGCATTTAAAAAAAAAAAAAAAAACCAAAAAAACCCAAAGTATTCTCTAATTAAAATTAAAAAAAAAGGTCCTGTGTGTCTGCAAATGTTTCATCAGGGCAGATGGTATCCCTTCCTGCTCCTCGACACCCAGAATTTGGCAATAACACCTAGTGGAGGAAGAGCCTGAACACTGAGAGCAAGAGCACTTAGAAGTGCCTGGAATGGCACCAGCAGCACTTGGGGAGAGAACAAAGCCTGGGCACAAGTGCGTTTCCTCGGCAGCTGAAATGAAGACTGACAACGCCACATTCCCAGGGGAAATCCTGCTCAGCAGAAACTTGGTCCAGCAGCTCGCTGCAGGATTGTTCCTGGCATTTCTTTAAGTCCCCTTCATCTGGCAATATTTGCAATTCACATGTGGGATGGACCTGTGAGACTCAGCACAGCTCAGGTCTTCTTTGGCTGTTCAGCCTTCCCGATTTGCAAGCACTTCTTTCTGCATGTGAAGTGCTCCTTTTAGCTCCCTCTATTGCATCCTTGCAATTCCTTAATGAGCAGCAATTATTCTGCTCTTTCAAGATATGCATCTGCCATCACCCATTCACCAGCACACTGTTTAGCAATGTATAAGATAAAGACTAAAAGGCGTTTTCAGAATTAAAAAAAAAAAAAAAAAAAGTCAGTTTGAAATATCTCCACGGGATTCAAATGGTTTAACTTCCTGGTGATCAAGAGATCTCTGGCCTTTTACTTTCACTCACAGAGACAAATATTTGTTATGAGATGGTAAACAAAAGTTCAGTTGTACGTGGATAACTCAGGTTGAACTTCAATACAATATGAATGCTATCCAAGACTCTTTCAGAGAATGGCTTATTGTGAAACTTCACAGATGAAACTTCCTTATTAAAAAAAAAGTTCTGCCTTTCGAGCAGGCTCCCATTTTAATGAATTGAGTTAAAGGGCTGGCTTCCTTCATGCCACTTCTCTTGTCATTTACTCGAGATGGTGACAGAGCAGGACATTTTTCCTAGTGCACAGTGTTGGGATTTTTAGCAAGCACATACATTTCGCTGGGTGCTCAGGGAGAGAAAGTTTATTTTTTTTGTATTTGTTATTTCACAACATAACCAGACCTAGGAAACTTGCCAGGTCTTGCCTTCTGTTTTGCTTAAAACATTAGTCTACAAAGCACCAATAAGCATCTTAAACTAAACTAATGCCTGCATGTCATTATTTATAAATGTGTAGGTGCTTGCCTGGAGGCAGAAGAGCCCGTGATACTGTTATTTCTATGTAGCCTTTTCTGGTTTAGAGTTTCTGCAGCATTTTTTTTTGTTCTAAATTTTCATTTTGCCTGCCCCTGATACCGCGTGTAGCTCCACTTTCACCCTAACAGCTCTGGCCAAAGGGGGTCAGCTGAGAACAAGAGCTTGGAGCATCTCCCAGGGCCTGGCTGGGCTCTATTACCAGCACTTCTAAGCACAAATATGCAAAGTTTAATGAAGTCAGTGGAAAGACTCCTACTGGCTTTGGGTTAGTTTCAGATCCAGCTGTAAATTATGGGAGTTTCATTTTATTTCCATTACTTGTCCACGATATTTTTTTTGCCTGTGTTAACAACATAGCTCCTATTTTAAACAATGACAGAACTGCTCTTTCCAGTCAAGTGACCCATTTGTCAGTAAATTACACTGCAATATGACCAGAGAGGCATCCTAAGATTGCTGCTAGATGGAAAAGGGTGAAAAAAGCCTCTTTCTGGGCTTGTGGGCAGTCACTGGCTTCAGGGGAATCATCCAGTATCCTATTATTCTCTGTATTCACTATTCGGACATGAGGGAATAGTTGTTATCCAGAAGATAAAGGAATACCTTTCCAGAAGAACAAAGTGAAGGTAAATCACAGCTCTAGGAAATTATAGGGAAATTATAGGAAAACTGGTCTCTTCTCGCTGCCTAGTTGGCCAATGGCAGAAGTTACATCAACACAGGAATCCCCAGCTCATGTCACGTTTCTGCTCTCTCTGTGACATATGACATTTCCAGACTGTGTCACAGAAGAAAGCCCATAGGAAGTGCACAGGAAATCAGGATTTTGTCAGTTTGACAAGTTTAAAGAAATATGTGTCCTTGGAATCAAAAGCACAGGCCCTGAAAACAAAAGGACAGCTATCAAGGCAGTTTATTTCAAAGTTATAGAGTGATTGCTCTCCCTACACATTCATTAAAAAAAGAAAAAAAAAAAGGTAAAAAAATAGTGTTAAGTAATTACAGAGGTCTAATTTTTTTTAAAGAAAGGAAATTTTTCATTAAAAATGCTGGTGGTGCACAGCAGACAACGTCTTTGCAGTCATGTATGAACAGACTTTGCTCTCTGAGTAACAATTTTCCCTCAGAACATGTTCTATTTATAACCCCCCCTAAGCCTTTTGCAGTATGTTTCCTGTTCAGACAGCAGAAAATGACTCAGCCAATCAGTCGAGTCACTTCCCAAACATGGCATTCAAAAGTAGGGAGAAAATCAGGAGCATGCTCAAAACTTGACTGATGAGTCAAAACACTGTTTAAATTAATTCTTTTTCTTTTTTCTCTAAAAGTACATGTTAGAAATTGTTCACCTTGTCATTGGGAGCACTTAGGTACTTGTTTCCCAAGAATGATAATACTTTGTTCATTCACTCACTGTGAAATGCTATCTATCTCTGTAATTACTCTACCACAATATTATATTTCAAAAGCAATGGCCAAAAATTGTAACATGGACAAGCCTCCTGCTGCTCTTCTCCAGTCAGGGGTGGGCATTATTGTGAAGAAGTACTTGATGCTTTTAGCTTGCAGAATAAACTATCTTGGAATTACAGATGACTGGTTAAAATTGTGATTTTCAGCTTATTTACTAACCCACTGCTGATTTTTCAGCTCTTGAATATGAGGGATGTTGCTACATTTTCTATGCACAAAAATGCACGCTATTTAAATAATCATCCATAAGCCTCCTCCAGCATATTTATCTAAAAAAAAAAAAAAAAAAAAAAAAAAGGAGCTGGAACTGGAACACAGCACAGAAGCATTCTCAATTCTCCTCTCAAGAGCAGAATCATTGTCAAAAACTAAGGATGGAGTTCCATCCTAAGACAAGACCTGATGCAGAACTGCAATCTGCGTGATTCATCATGGCTACAGCCACAGAAATTCTTCCACGCTCCACAGCTGGAAAAGAGAAGCATTTCCTTTTGGTCAGATGTAAAAGCACCGTATTCCTGGCATTTCAGCCATTTAGCTTAAAGAGAGCCTCACCTCTTGTCCTAATCCTTTTGCACTAAAAAAACCCCAGAATACTCCTGACCCTTTGGAACCTGAATAATGTCTTAGAGTTTATGAAACCATGGTCTAGTAAGCAGAGGAACACACATGATCCACAGCTAGAAAACTGCCTTTATTTGGCATCTACTTCTATTTATTTAGCTTTTTTTGCAGAGAGACTAAACAGCCTTTCTCTATTCCCACTGTCTTTGTCTCAAGCAGATCCTTCAAGCAGCTCGGACGAGGCGGAGGAACGTGGTAGATATCTACAAATGAGAGAGGGCCTTTGAAATCAAACCTTTTCCACATTAACTAAGCTACATTCGTGTTGAGACTCTTCACAGGCCATTTTTGGGCATATGCCTGGCACGGCAGTGGGTGCCCCCATCCTGCACTGCCCTGATCCCGTGCCAGAAGCGGTCGGAAAAATAAGGATGCGGTGTCGCCTGGCTGACAGTGTCACGGTGATAAACGGCCGAGGGCACATTCCAGCACTATCACTGCTGCTCTTTCATCTGCAGGAGCTGCTCTCTCTGCCACAGCCAGCACCAAGGCAGGGCTCCAGAGCAGATGGAAAGCATGCAGGGATAACTAGCATGGAAACATCGGGGGAAAATCAAAAATACCGGCGTGTTTTCGGCTGCAAGCGCGGTTTCTGAGGTGTTGGCACCTGTCTCTACTCCCAGCTTTGTCCCAAGCACCAACCCTTCTACATCACTGCAGGTTCACTGGGGGTTCAGTGTGGAAAACTGACAGGTGTGAGCAATTTTTGCCCTTACAAAAGCTTTGTGTGCCTCAGTATCTTCGGAATGCTGCAGCTTCTCCCATCTCTTCATGTCATTTCAGCTTCCAGTTTTCTGCCTCAGATACCCAGTGATATTATTATGGTAATAATCAAAGTGCTCATTAACTCTAGGTGTGCTTTGCTAAGTCTTTTCTCCTAATCAAGAAAAATGATGTTTCTTAGGTAAGACATACCTACCTTCCGTCTCTTTTTCCGAGCTCAAGTTCTTCCAACTGGTCCTACATGGGACAAGGTGACCTTGACTTCTGAAAAAGAACATTTTTATAGCTTGACATTGTGCCTGTATTTCCTGGGAGTGGGCAGAGAGATGGGTCTGCAATGGCATCACAAGTTTTGCTGCTGACCCAGGGCAAGCACACGCGACCCTCCCCCTATAGCTGCAAAGAGTTTTGATTTAAAATTTTGTTTTAAAATAGATTTGGACAACTGCCCAAGTCGGAATGCCAGTGCTGCATTCTGCAGGAGAGAGGAAAGAGGCAAAGAAGAAGGAAAGAAGGGAAGAGGGAGGAAATTGGATTAAAACAAAACTCCCCAAGTAAACATAGGTGAAATAATTAAAGAGAGACCTTGGAAAACTCCATTTACTCTGAAGTTCTTAGGAAATAAGGATTTAGAAATACAAGCAAGTCAGCCAAAGTATAATTAAACAGTCCAACAGTGTACCTTTCATTTAACAAAAAGTCATTATACAACTGCATTTTTTTTAGATTAGATGGAGCAAAATAAGTTGTGTGCAGAACAGTGAGTAACCCTGGGCACCAGTGTTACTTTCCAAGGCCCCTGTTCCTCTTGTGTTCTTAAGAAGTCCTTCACTCTCTTCTGTGCAGGGTAACTGGTCAAGTTTCCCCTTTGTCCTGATATGGTGAGTTCGAATGTGGAAGCAAAGAGCAAACCTGCTTGAATTCAGCTTGGTCACATCCCCTCCCCAGATAGTTCCTGTGCCCTTTTCCTGGGAGATCACAGAGGTAAAACTTCATCAGGACAAGGCAAATTAGGATAAACAGCAAACTGCTGTCGATGTAAGTATTTCCCGTCAGATAGAACGATTAAACCCCTCCCCAAGGAGCAATGCATCAGCTGGCCTTTGGTTAAGAAATGAATTATTTTAAAACAATTCACTGCTTTACCAGTCCTGATAAGGTTCTGTGTGAATTGTTTTGTGTGTGTGTGTGAAATAGCGAAGGACAGGAACGGAGCCACGTCTTCTACCAGTTCAATGCAGGTTGAATATACCCCTGATAGCAGAGATTAGTGATAATCAGAAGGAAAATAGGAGTCAGGGGAAGATGCATACCTAAATGAATACCTGAGGAACTTTATCTTGATTTAATTTCCTGTCTAACACCAGTTGTTAATTTTTAACTATGTACTTTCTGTATACAGCATTATAGTACCCCTTTTAGAAGTATTTTAGCCTTAATTTAAAAAGCCTGAAATGTTAAAGAAGCTTCTGAATACCAAAGAAAATTGCACCAAGAGCTAGCTTGCCTCAGAATAAAAAACCTCCTGCTGCTGCAAGTTATTTGTAGCTTGAACATATCTAGTTTCTACTTCCAAATTTAGGGTGTTTCTTCTGCTTGATCATGGAGCTGACAGTCACCTTTCCTTTACTGTCATTTAACCAAGTATTTAACATTGCATTTCTTTCTCTCATTTTTTTCTTTTTTTTTTTTTTTTTTTTTTAATCAGAGTGTCCAGTGTTCTTAGGACAATTTAATCATATATTCAATCAACACAGGTGTGTTTATGAGCCACACTTACAAATACATGTTACATGTCCATTATCAAGCTCTATCACCCATAAAACTTCGTCAACTGATACTGTTTATGTCACCATCAATTATTTCTTTTCCTTTTGCAAACCATCTCGAATTTTGTCTGATTTTGCCTCTGGCAGTCTTAAAGTAATTATTCTGAAGTTCCTGGCCCATACCTTTTCCCAGTTTAAATATTGGTATATCATCTGGTTTTAATCCATTTTTTCCTACAATTTGGTAAAAATGCAACTTGGTCAAAAAATTCTTTAACCATCCCAGCTATATCCCTGAATTACTGGGCTACAATCAAAGCTGGAAATATGTTTTTGTGTATAAAATTAATTACAAGAGGGACACATGTCATCACACAATGCAAAGAATCAATTAAAAAAGTGACTTGAAAATTAAATAATAGTATAAATTTCTGCTCTCACTGTGTCGACTGTGGTAAAACCTTCTAACAGCAGTGTCTGAGCAGGAAGTCTGGCAGGGCTCACAGCAATCCACCCTGAAGTAAATAAAGGTGTGGGCAAGTTTCAAAACATCTTGGGTGGTGACAGGGTCAAAGCCTAGGACTCTCCTACAAGTGGTGAAAAGAAAATGGTCAAATGCTTGAAACACTGTTTTTTCAATAGGAAGGTTAAAAAAATAGCACAACAGCCTGAGCCCCAAAGGGTCCAGTAGCTGAAAAGTAATTCCATATAAAGAAAAAACATAAAATCAGTCATTTCAGTAAGTGGTTATATTTAGAAGGCCTCAATGCCAGATGGATTTCTGGCAATGAATTGTTGCCAACCCTATTCCTTGTAAAGATAAATGATATCAAAGAGGCAGCTTTTGGTCACCAGAAGCAAACACCAGGGTGCTCAAGGCTTTGCAGAAGCAGACAGGGAAAGGCTGCACTGGATCACACACAGCAGCTATGCAGGGATCAAAACCTGATATTCTGGATTTCTGGGGCACAGTTACATCTATCAGGAGAAATCATTTCATTCACAGGGTTGACACTCTTGGCTCTCACACGGTAAATCCACATTTACACTGGCCCTAAGCCCGTTCACCCTTGAACAGAAACAAGCATGACACCAATAATCAGGGCAAAATCAGCACACAGAGCATGACAAATAATGTTTGACTTTGAGAAGTCGCAGCAGTATTTCATGTTTTGTGAAGAATTTAGATCTTCCAGTAGCTTGCAGCTAATGTTCTGAAACCTTTTTCTGAGTTAAGCTCTGTTCTTGTCCCATTGATAGATTTTGTTTGTATACTTTATAGAGAATGGTTGAGTGGATCAGGAGCCACTAGTTATCCACATGGGAGAAGATTCTTCATCTGGCTGAGACTTACCCTTGCTCCAAACACTGCTGGACCAATATTCCAGAGCTGGTAATGCACATTGAACAACCCCCAGCTTGTGAGGAAAGCTGTTTGTGGAAGAAGCAAACAGGACAGCTGTGGTGACACACGTGACACGACAGAACCACGTCCCCTGTGTCAGCTGGAGATCCTAAATTTAAACCCAGGAGCATCAGGTTTCAGATATGCACCAAAACCACCTACATGTCAATATTTATTTGGTTTTTTGGATCTGGAGATGTGTTTGAAAGGAACGAAAATGCTCAAGGACGGCAGATGCACCCAGTTTTAATCCCAGTTCCTGTCTGGGTAAACTTGGCTTCTCTTCTCATCTTGAACAGGATGTAAAAGTACTTGGAAATGTTTCTTCTCTGTGAGGAAGACTTTACTCATGTGATTAGTGGGTTAAGAGGTAAAGATTAATGCTTGCAAAGTGCTTTGAAATCCAAGATGAAAGGTAAAGGTATTATGCAAGGATGATTATTTTACACCAGTTAATATCATTTGTTCCTGGTGATGTAACACAACAAGAAAGGAAGTATTCTTAAGCTAGACACTGAGGTCTGGCAAGGGAACTTGGATTCTGGCTGCCACAAAGTTCTCATGCCCATATGCTACACAGCTCCATCACAGACCCTGACCACAAGAGAGAAGTGATAAAAGAGTTGTTTTTTTTTTTTTCCATTGGTGTTCTTAGCAGAACTAATGTGTGCTTGTGATGGGTGTGAAAGTGCTTGGATACACATAGCACATCATAACGGGACTATCATCATGTCAGACAAGACAACACCATTTCTGTAGGTCTGAAACAGAGGGGCAAACCACACGGGGAGAAAGAAATACCTTTATTTTTTTGCACATAAACTCTTGCTTTCCTTTTCTGGGCCTCCAGCATTTCTGGTGCAATAGCAGATTTACAACATACAGGGAAAAAAAAAAAAAGGACTCACCACAAGAAAAAGAGATTTGTGGTGGGTTTTTTTTGCCTAGTCTTGAATCACCTGGTTGTTGGACATTGAGGACATCCCTCTCCCACTGTAGGTCACTCTGTATCTCCTGCCAGCAGGTAAAAGAAGAAAGAGCCAGATCTCTCCCTGCGCCATTTCCCCAGCTGTGCTTGCCACATCTGGGAAGCCAAGGGGAGTTTCTCCTGGCACAGGGCAAGCAGGGGGATGAAGTGGAAGGACACAGGTGCCCTCCTGTCACTGCAGCAGGTGAGCCCCTTGTGTCACACTGGCAGACCCCTGCCACTGCTCCAGGGGATTGCCTCACACCCTGCACAAAGGAGACCCATCTCTCTGTGTGCAGCCACACTGGGGAAATATTTACACTGCTGAGCATTTGGATTCTGGAAGCATAAACAGAGGGAAGGCTGCTGGAGCCTCTGTAAGCCATCAGAGGGGTGGCAGCCCCAGCAGGGTGAGCTGCTCCATGAAATGTGCCCTGGATGTGGCAGTGTCAGACCCTGCCCTGTGCTTTTAGGCAAACCGTGCTTTCAGTAAGCACTGGCAGCATCTTAATCCCCTTAGCACGGCTCTGATACACTCACTGATCACCAAAATCTAGGGCAGGCCACTGAAGTAGCTGGATCAGGCTCTAATACTCCTTTAGATCATAATCCTGCAAAGATTTAACATTTGGAAATCACTTTATCACGTTAGTGGTTAAATGGGATGTTGGAGGACCTGGGTCAGAACTGGAATATTCAACAAATTCTAGCTTTGGTTATGTCTGTCAAGGATACAGAGGAAACAAGGAAAAAGGTCAGGGTGGCTGCTGAGAGACCCTGACTCTTAGGAATATGCAGCATTTCAGGACTTAGATATCAGCTTAAATCCACCCACAACTATTCACCCCTACCAGCCTCAAAGGGTTTTAATCAGCATGCAAAGCTCAGTAAATCTGCAAAAGATAGGGACTGGCCCATAGCAGTCTTTCTTCTGACACAAATATTCTGCACTCTGCCCTGACCCAATGCCTACTTTAGTTTCTAAGCTTCCTTTTTTTTTAGCCTTCATCCTCCAAACTGGGCCCCTCAGCATGGCAATGCTGTGATGCTTTTACCTGCAACAACCATCGAGATAAAGCCAGAAACAGGAGAGCTGAAAGAGAGAAGCTGCTCTTTAATTGAAGAGCCGAGCAATGAGGGTTTGCAGCCCTCAGCTGAGCTGGGCTACCCTGCCCTTGCCACCTGAAAAATTCTGGCTGTGGATTTGGCTTCTTGCCTTCTGTGTCAAGCACTGGAAGTTTAATTTAAGAGAAAAAAAAAAAATTGCATTTCTTGATCAAGTTTTGTGTGGTTATGGGAGGGGTGGGGTGGGAGAGGAAATTGAGCAGAAAAAGGTGTCCAAACAAAATATATTCTAAAAAATTGGGCAGATTATAGATATGTCAGGTGAGAAGTGTTTTTTTGGTCACTGCTAGGTTTGATATTGGATAATTAAGAAGGTTATCTTATTTTCCATGGGTTTTTCTGTCTGGGGATCTGCTACAGAGCCCTGCTCTGTTTAGGCTGGTGTTTGTCATTAAAAAGCCTCTGCCCTCTTGCTTACACATCTTCTCTCACAGGGAGAATCAACACTCACAGAAAAATTAAAAGTATTGCAGAAATAAAGGAGGAAGAAAACAGCTGCTTGGACCTGGAATTTGGTTTATTCAATTTATGCATGTAGGATGAATGCCAGTCATTACAAATATTATTTTTTTTACCTTTTCACTGTAATAAAAATGAGACCAGGAGAAAAAAAAAAATAGTAATTAATGCTGGTTTTGTAAATCAGTATGCAATTAGGAATCAGACACTAAAGGAGGGAAAACTGGGCAAAACCAGAGTATGAATAGTAAGTTCATCAATTCCTGCCTGTCTGAAAACCATGTGTAATTGTTCAAATCCTGAACAATGCAGTATAAAGGACCAGGCTTCAGCATGTAATTAAGAATCTAATTAGGTGTAATTAAGAATTCTGAACTTTGTTCAGGATCTGTCCTTTATTTCTAAAATCAATGCAGCTCTTTCACAAAGGACAAGTCAAACACTCTTGCCCTGGCGAGGGAAACATTTGGTGTGGATGTTTCTTTAGAAGTCAGCACTTCCTGTTGTCCTTCTGAGCTCATTTCCAACCCTTGTGTAATGACTCAACTCTTTTTTAATTTTTTTTTTTCATTTTTCTTTTTTTTCTTTGTTTGTTTTTTTTTGTTTTTTGGGGTTTTTTTGTTTGTTTTTTTTTGGGTTTTTTTTGTTTTGTTTTGTTTTACAGGCTGCAGAGATACAGGGCTTGTAAAACTGAGCTGATGAAATGAAAACTCTTACAACAGCACGTCCTTGCTCCCACAGCAGATTCACAGCTGGATGTGTCCTCTGTGCTTGCTTGTGCATTGATTTCAGCACTGATAAACAAATAAAACTCCCCCTCTCCCGCGTTACAGGAGGTTTGGGGCAAAATTCAAGGTTTTGAACAAACCTTCACGTGAAAGTAATTTATTAAAACTTCGATCCTAAGGTCTTGAAAAGCTGCTCAAGTCAGAAATACAGGAGCAGTGGCTAAAAGCAAAAATGTCATAATATAATGAAAGAACCGACCTTGCTAAATGACATTGTTAGAGTCCATCTAGACCCCATTTGTACTTAATTCCTTGCAGACTGAAGGTCAATGGCAATACTTTCCCAGTGTGTCAAAAAAAGCTTCTAAAATTTTAGACAAATGAAAAATCAAGGCACTAATTGAAGTATCTTTCTACAATTTCTGTCTAAAGAGAAGGAGATGTTACCATTATTTACTGCACAAAATTCTGTTTTAATTAGGTTAGACCTGAAAACCTGAGTGCAAAGTTATTTGTTTAAAATAAAGGTGACAGGATATAAAAATAGGTTGCTGCTTTCAAGCTACACAACACCTTGGAAGAAAAAAAAAATAAAAACCCTAATCCAAGAAAAACCTTGAATGTTGAGGGTTTTTTTTTTTACAATTCTATATCTAATAAATTTTGTTTTCAAAAAGCTATACAGACCCTATTTTTTCTAGTTATTCTTTAAAATACAGTGTTCATTGTAGGTGTTTCCCAGTAACTAAAGGCCACACTCATTAAGTAGCACTGATATTCCTGGTTTAGAAAAACTCATAAGCAGGAGATCATCTGACCAGCCCATAAATACATTTAATTTTTATAGTAATTGGCTAAATTCTTAGTCACATTTCTAGATATGTTGAAAACCACCATGTGCCCGAGACAGCACAGTCAGTATGTCCAAATGGCCATTAAATTCCTAACCCAAAATGTTCCAGTGATCCTGTCTTGTTGCTTCCCTGCTGACAAACAACAGGCAACTGTGCATGAAATATCATTGATCCCAAGCATTTTATAATGATGGCCCTAGTCTGAAGCTTTCTCACAATAAATGTACCTGTAATTTGCTTTTCACATAAAACTGAGCAGGTTATTAAGTGCTTTTCAGCAACCACAACAGCTTAATGGGTGAGGTGTTTTCGTATTTATTTTAAGGGAAAAAAAATCCAGAAGCTGGAGCTCAACAAAAAAACCCCTCCAAAAACCATGACACTCCCATAATATTGATGAGACATGTGGAAAAATGAACTGATAGAAGGGGTTCAGAAAAGCTCCTTATTTAGTTTGGCCCCGGCATGGCAAATAGCCCTACCCAACAATTTCAGCAGGCATGATGAAAGGCTCTTTTATCAAAAGGAATTAAGGTAAGGCAGGCAGGCTAAAAAACAGAGTCCTGACACATCAGAAGGAAAAAAAGTTTGAATGGAAATGTGAAATATCACAGGGTGGAAAACTTAGAGTTTAATGTTTTAGAATATAGTAATATACATAAAGCAAGATGGAGGCTTTAAGGCACAGGCTAAGCCTTTCTTTTTCACCTTCTTCTTCATGGCTCTGGGTGGCCTTTTGTAATTGGGTGGAAAAGTCAGCATTGAAGATCAGGGGTGGTTGGTTATTGGGTTAAAAGTAAAAATAATTTAGGTGTCATTTCTTAATTGGACACTTTCTCCTTAAAAGACCATGTAGAGAGATAGAGTGAGGGCCATTTTTCACTTTGTTAGCTAGAACTCACAGCTTGTGAGACTGTACTGTAGATAAGAATGAATATGTGAGTCTGAACACGAAAAATCATCTCTCAAGCATTTAATCCTGACTCTAACAGAAAAGAAAATTTAAAAAAAAAAAAACCAAAAATCACATTCCCTGTTCTTGTGGATGTGTTTGGTCTCTGTTTCCTCCTTGCTGCATCCCAGGCTGTTGCTGCAAGATGTATTCAAGGCTCTGTGCAGAGAAGAGCAAGGGATTCTGTGGGGATTTAAACAATCTCCCCAATTCCTTGAAGAGCTGCTGTGAAGGTGAGCTGTGAGTGCTCATCCAGCTGTGCTCCAGCCCCATCCTCACACGTTCACCACAGCTGGATTTCACAAGAGCCACTGGGGCAGAGTGCAGCTGCTGGCTTTCAAAACACTTGCAGAATGTTTGGGCCTAATTCTTTGGGGGAGGATTTAATCTTCTTAATGAGTCTGAGTAAAATCATCAGCTGCCAGAGTGGCACAGGGAATACTCTGGGAGATTTCGTGAGGTGTGCTTCAGCAGAGCACGACACAAAGTCACACTTGCTGGACACGTGATCTCAGAACAGAGCCAGCTGTTCTTTCTTCTAATATCTCTGCTGCACAGTGTGGTTTTAAAATACTGAGCAAACCAGAAATACTGCACCAGAAATCACACACAAATCTTTTCCTTACAATATAATTGATACTGCTTTTCATCTCTCTGATTTTACCATAAACACCCATACTGAAGTGCCTTCATCCCTGGGATCAAGTGAGGAATTACCCTGGAAGGTGGAAAAGTGGGGATCTTATGGCTTTGGAGCCAGGTCCTTCTCCTGGCTGGCTGTTCACTCAGCATATAGCATTGTTCACTCAGCAAATAGCATCTTCTTGCTGTGTTTCAGTGGCCAGAGGTGTGGAAACCGCTCTCTGGAGGATGTCACAGTGTCACTGTCACTGTCACAGTGCCTGCCTGAACTGCATGGGCCACGAGTGCAGCAGCTCTGGGGCGCAGGTGAAGGCAGCATGGGTGGGTTGTGTCACTCTCCGCGTCACTCTCTGCCCGAGTCGCCCTTCTGACCCTTTCCCTGCCCTGCCTGGTCACACTCATGCTCTGTCACCTGCTTGGCCCCTCTCAGCAGAGCTCAACTTGTGCAAGCAGGGAGCAGGAGGCCCCTGGGAGCACTGGCACCCTGCAGAACAGGGAAAAAAAACACTCCCTGGAACACCTGCCTGTTTTTACTGCTGTAAAAACCAGCCCTCCTGGGCTTTGTTCCTGGCAGCAAAGAACACGACCCTTTCAAAGGGAGCCACGGGGAAGGCAGCACTTCAGGCTAGCACTGCCTTCCCCCTGCTCCAACCCTCACAATCGAATATCCAAAAGAATGAAAACAAACTGTGGCTGCAGCCAATGGTGCATTGCATTTTCTGTCCTCACCAGCACATTTCACAGGTCGCTGTTTGGCCAGTGAAACATAACACGGTGTTCCTCCACCGCTTCCCCCTTGCCCCCCCATTTTTAAATTCGAAAACAGGTATCTTCTTCCAAGCTAAATACTTTTAACTACTGAACTTCACAGAAAAAGAAGGTCACAAGCTGACTCATCAGCAGGCTGGACCCATGAGGGGCCTGGAGAGGCCATCAGGGCATGCAAGTGATAAATGCCAGGTACAGAGATACCACCCAGGGAAACAGGTGTGTGTGTGTGTTCTTAGGCTTTCCTGTGATTTATGAAGTAAGAAACACATTATGCCAGGCCAAAATGTCCTGGGCCTGATCGTGCACTGCTGAGGATCCTGCACACGTGTATACATCTTCTACAGCCCGTGCAGGGAGTGAGCTTTCAAATAAATCAGAGCAGGAGGGGTCACATCCCTTGGTGTGAGGCATAAACACACAACAGTTGACTTTTAGAGGCTGACCTGCTAAGTTCACTGCCAGTGACAGGGACAGTTGCTGAAAAGAGTCTAAGCCTTTATCCAAACAGTTTGTATTCCAGGCATTCAAAATACAGAAGAAATGTCCTTTGCAGTTACTATTTGGCACCACCAGCTGGATGCTCTAAGGAACTAAAATCGAGATTTTTAGAATTTTTTTTTTTTTTTTACTGCTTAAAACTGGAAATACCAGCAACGTGATGCTGTGGTTTATGGTTCTGTACTTTATTTTGCCTTGCTGGTAATGTACAAATACCTGCTCCCTCCTGGATTCATGGCAGAAATTCTTAGCCTGGATAGGATGATGGAGGCCCTGAAGCTTTGCTGATAAATATCAGCACAAGAGGGGGACCATGCAAGAAACAGAGGAAAAGATTCTGTTCAGACCCTGCAAGAACAGAGGAAAACTGTTAGAAATCAACATATCAGCTCACAGGGTTTGTTACAGGGGACAGATTTGTACTTCCTTACTGTTACAAGTACTTGGCATATTTCATTTCTTCGGTGTCATACACAAGGTGAGCAAAGTAGGAGCAAAAGCAGGAGCAAAAGCAGGAGCAAAGCACATCCTTTGATTTCTTTCTGTAACAGGGTGTACTAGAGGTGTGTGAGCTGAGGCATGCACAGCCTCCATCCCCAGTGAAGAGCAGTACAAACACACCAGACACCCAGCAGGGTTCTGCTGCTCTTATCCCTCTGCCAGGGGTGATGAATGCCATGAAAGGAAATCCAAGTGCCCTCCTGCAGATTCAGGACGGGTGTGGTGGTGGCAGGAGATTGCAGCTCTCTTCCCAGAGCACACAAAGGTCCATTCTGTCTGAGACTGGGCACTCCTCTCTGTTTGAAAGGTGAAGTGGTTCTTCTCAGCAAGAGGGGTGAGCAACTGCATGAGACACCCAGTTTTATGTCCAGGGAGCTCCAAGTCAGCATCCCTCCTGCCAGTGGCTTTTGGTGTGCACCTGAAGTGTTCGGAATGATTTCCCCTGCTGGGGCTGAGCTGCATTTCGTGGCAGGCACACAGCACACAGCACAGCCCTGAGGAAGCAGGTCAAGTGGCACAGTGACAGGGACTGGGGATGGAAAAGGATTAGAGAGGCTGAGTCAGTCATCATGAGCGATGATTAACTTGGGGGTTCTCTGCCTTTGGCATCCAGATCATGCAGAATCCTGGGATTAGTGCAGTGCCAGCCTCGTGTCTGGGCCCTTCCCTTCATAGCAGGCACCAAGGAGGAGACAGATCCAGCCAGCAGAGGAAAAGGTGAGAGCTGAAAATGCACAGAAGGTATTCACAACAACTTCTGCCTCACTGCAAACACTGCTCTAGCTGTAAACAAACAAACTATAAAATTTGGCACAAGAAGGACCCAGGACTGGAATAGCAGGAATGCTGCAGGTCAAGATTAATGCGCACTGGCAGAAACATGCATGGCATCTGTCCCCATGGTGCCTGCCTGGAGCCAGGGACAGCAATCCCCTGCTTTCACAGCCTTCGAACCTGCAGTTTGGAACACCACCTTGGGGATTGGAAACCGTTCTGAGGGAGATTTTGCTGAAAAGGAAAAGAATGTGCATACATGGAGCGAGGCAGCTGAGTAAAAAAGCAATATGTATTCATAAAATCTTCCCTTCTTAGGAATATATGTGTGTGTGGATAAAACCAGGTATGTTCTGTGTGTTGATAACAGGATAAGCATTAAAAGATGTGGCCAGAGAGATAAGGACTTTTTACAATTCCAGCCACCTGAGGTGCTGCATGGCTCGTTCCAGAAAACCACCTCAGTTTCTGCCTGGAGTGTGCTGCTGGATTCATGGCAGGAAATTCCTAGCCTGGGTGGGATGATGGAGGACCTGAAGCCTTGCTGACAAATATCAGCAACAGGCAGCTGATTTGTTAGATGCCATTATTCAACCATCCTTAAATAACTATTACAGCACTGCAGCCACTAATCCCTTCTGAGAAAGACAAGCAAGAAAGCATTAATTGGGTGACCATTGCATGAGGACTGGACTTTCTCTGGGACTGAATGTGCTGTGGTATATTCTGCCAGGCTCTATTCCTTCCTGAAATATTCCTCACTAAGCCCTAACTCTATTAATGTCAAAACTCCTACTAATTTTAGTGGGCCCAGGAAAAAAACTTTTTTCCCCCCTCCCAAGAGCAACTCCCTCAAAAGAGAGGAGAGAGAGTAGATACAGGATTTTGTAGCCATGTTTCACATTAGGATAATACAGTATTTTCTTCTTTTTACATTAATTTGTCTTAAAGACAGCAACAAGTAAGTACAAACATACCAGCTCTCAAACCCTGACAAATTCCTCCTTATGCAAAATATAGTCTGAGAAAAGCATTCATTGTGGGCAGGGCATGTCAAGCCTGAAAATTTTTCAGTGTTTATCATTTCTTTTAAAACTGAGTCAGAAAAGTTCTGGACAAACCCATCAGAGGTATTTTCGTGGGTTTTAAGGATAATGGACTCTGCAGTGAAAAAAGCAGAGCAGTCCATATTGGAAAGTCCATATTAACTATTGTACCTGGTTTTGGAATACCCAAATGTAAAATTGGAAATAATTTCACAGGCAGTGGGAGGTTCCTAATTTTGTTTCCCTGGAGGAAAATGTGGGCAGGCTGGTGTGTCCTGTTCTGTCCTCAGCCCAGGGACACCCACTAGATGGGGATATTTCCAAAGGACATTCCCATGTGCCAGCCTGCACCAACACCAGCTCAGTCACCTTTCAGATCCTCCACTTTTGGGCAGGATCAGCGTTAATTTAATATAAATATGGATTCAGGGCAGTAACAGGCAGTTTGGGGCAGGCGCTCTGTTTAAAGAGCAGCCAATCCAAATAAGTTTTTGTTACATGAGACCAGATGAGCGTGTGCCTGTGCACACACACACTTGCACACATAGATGTATTCAAGGGCCTAAATAGAGTGAAAATCCCACTGCTCCTTAGTTGGAGTAAATTCTACACCCTTTGAAAGTTAGGCAACTCAGACATGCAAGAATTTGGGCAGAGATTAGTTTTTTCTGTTTTTTGTTAAAACAGGATCTAAACTCAGTTATACATTTCAGAAATATCTGGAGAATACTTCTAAAAGGTTTCCTTGAAAATCAGAAACTTTCATTTTGTGTGTGTGTAAAATCCTTTTCTGCAGCCCCATGCTTTTCTGTAAGAATCTGGTCTCTGTGCAGTGGGAACAAGGCCTACATGGGATAGTCACTTATCCTAATAAGAAGAAGCTACAGAAATGTTGAGTTTTATGAGGTCCTTTTTTCTTTACAGGTGCTAGCATGAGAACATGGAAATATGCTTTATTTTTACCCCATGCTGCACAGATTTGGGGGTCTGCTGGAGCTGCTCACTTTCTGTTTGCAAGATTCATAGAACCTTTAGGTTGGAAAATACCTCTAAGGTCATCCATCTGTTAACCCAGGAGTGGCAAATTCAACTAAACCACGTCTCAAAGTGGAGAATAATGTACACATCCCCTAAATCCCTTCAGGGATGGTGATTCCACCACTCCCCTGGGCAGCCTGACCACCCTTCCAGGGAAGAATTGTTTCCTAATATCTCATCTAAACCTCCCCTGAGGTAGCTTCAGGCCATGTCCTCTCCCCCTCACTCCTTGCCTGGGAGAAGAGGCTGATCCCCACCTGGTTACAGCCTCCTTTCAGGCAGTCCTAGAGAGTGATAAAGTCTCCCCTCAGCCCCTTTTCCTCCAGCCTGAACACACATAGTCATGTTTTTAAAAGATTTCTGTCTTCTTTCACCAGTATCTCATCTGTGCTCTCTCTGCCCCTCTGTGTTCCTAATGTGTCATACCCAAAGTAACTGAAGAACGAATGGTTTGGTGTCTCTTGAGATCACTCACAATTAAAATTGTCTTTCTTTCTGTGAGACTCAGGGAAGGCAGGTCATCTATGAGCTCCACAGGTCCTGCATGAGCTTCACACACTCCACAGCACAAAACATGTTCCAGAGACCCAGGAAGTCATCACAAATACCACTGAGCTGAATCACTGCAGAAATGTTCTCTTTGTTAACTATTTATCCCCTAAACATTATCTTTGTTAACGACTTGCTATTCCCTCACACCTACAAACTGGATAAGAGCACAGGAACCCACACCTCACTATCAACAGGGACACGCTGCTGGGTTCTTATTTTGGTCTCACCTCTTTTCCATCACGCTGATGATAACTGTGGATTTTTGCCAGCTGCAAGTAGTTCTTGGCTGGCATTTGAGAAATAACTCAGCTGGTGACTGGGAAAAGTATGTAGGGATGATCCGTCAGAACAAATTAACTCCTTGGTCTCTGCTGTGTCTCTGTGGCACAACTGGCTACTCTTTTTACTAAAAGGTGCAATTCAGATTCTCTGAAGTGCTTTTTTTTTTGTCCCCCTCTTGATTTTTTTATTCAGAAGTATTTCAAATGGCAAATTGGAGGTGTGCTTTAAGATAGAGTCAGTATAAAAACTCCCAAGCTACAACACCATCTCCTTGCTTGTACACAGCATGAGTAAGAAAACTGACAATGTATCCACAGCCTGCAGTTTTTCTGAAATAATCTGTCAATAATCAATGCAAGTTTAATTCTGGACAACTTTCCAGCACCAGTGACATAACCCAGTAGAACTGCCAGAAATCATTGCCCAAGACAAGCTAAATAAAATTTTTGTTATGAAACAAGGTGATCTCTGTTATGTCACATTTCTCAGGTAAGTGTTTGCCCGGTCTCTTTGTTTTTGTCAGGAAATTTCTACTTCTTCAAACTCTAACATCCAATTGACTTAAAACAGCAAGTGCTGTGGGGAGCATCTTATGTCTCTGTTTGACTACCCACCACTGGAAGAAAAGAATCCAAAATTCTGTTTTAAAGGCTTTTCTTGATATTTACATGTTCTTAAAAAAAAACAAAAACAAAAAACCAAAAAAACAAAAAAAAAGACCAACAAAAAAACCACAACAAAAGAACCCACCCCCCCAAAACAAACAAAAAATCCCAAACAAAAAACAAACAAACAAAACCCACCAAAAACAAACCAAGCCAAAAGCCCCTAAATTAAGTTAATGCATGTGCAATGCTGAAGTCCCTTCTCTATTATGTAGAGTGAAAGAGATGAAAGAGCCCCAGAGACCAAAATACCACAGAGTGAAAGCCTGCTGTGAAGTAGGCAGAGAGTATGAGGTACAAACTACAAAAGAGAGCACCATAACCACAGTCCAGCAGCTGTGGCCAAAGAGAAAAAAGCTGAGCACAGAGGGAGAGGCAGGATGGCAGACCCAGGGACATAGTTCAGCAGCCTTTGCATTAGTTCAGCCATTTTGCAGGGATGACTCTGTGATGGTTCAGATACTCTCTAGGACACACTCAGGCATCAGGGAGCTCAGCTCTGCAGTTCAGCAGAGCTTACAGAACCTCCCAGATTAAAAACCACTTTTGTTTTCCAGCCCTGCAGAGCAGAAAAGAGAGCGCTGCACTGTTGCAGCAGCCCTCTTGTTAGAGGGCAAAAATGAGGTGCAGACTTGTTTATGACAGCATGAAAAGGGCCCTGGTTCATTCCTCTTTACAGCTCAGCCATCCTGACTCCAACCATTCCCTGACTCTGGCTGCAGCAGCTCCTGCTGGAGGTTTCCCTTGCAGCCTCTGCCTGCTGGTTATTCCTTGCTAAACTCTGACTGCAGGGATCAGTGTGCAGAGTGTGACTGCAGGCTTTTACCCAGCTAGACTGTGACTGCAGGGATCGGTGTGCACACTGTGACTGCAGGCTTTTACCCAGCTAGACTGTGACTGCAGGGATCAGTGTACAGAGTGTGAGTGCAGGGATCAGTGTGCAGAGTGTGAGTGCAGGCTTTTACCCAGCTAGACTGTGACTGCAGGGATCAGTGTACAGAGTGTGAGTGCAGGCTTTTACCCAGCTAGACTGTGACTGCAGGTTCCAACATCAGGCTCTGACTTCAGCCCCAGAGTGACCTCACAGCAGTGATTGTCCCTCCCCAGAATCCTTTTTCTTCATGATCCTCTCATTCCCTCTTCCTCAAGGTTCCTCCTCCTAGATGATCCTCCCCACCCCCTCACCCCCTCTTTTATCTCACTCATCCTTATTGCATACAGCTATTATTCATTCCCTGATTGGTTAATTAACACAGCTGTTACTTATCAGGGGTGAGGCCACCTGTATTCACTTCTCCTACCCTGCACAGCAGCTGAGAACTCGCTCAAAGCAGCTTGTGATTATAGACAAGAGTAAAGAACCATTTTTTAATGAGTCATTTTAAACACTGGCATTTGCAAAAAAAAATATTACTCATTGGAAAATGGTTTTGTTATGGTTTTGTTGTGTTCCACACTGCAAGCATGACCTTCTCTTATCTTTTTATGGAAATGCTACCAGTATCATGGTTTGTGTTGTTCAACAGCAAGCCTCACTCTCACAGCTCCTTATCACACAAGCACATCTTTATCCTTCCACATCATTCCCACCATGGGAGAGTGGGAAGCAGTTTTAATCAAACTCCTCGGAGCCCACAGCAGTTTTGAATGTCATTTAAAAGCCATTCTCACCAGCTGAATAGCTGCAGAGATACCAGTGATTTCAGACCAAGCAGATCCAGTTCTGACCAGGCTTAGTCCCAACAATGAGCTCAGTGTGTGGCATAGATCAGCCTTCAGGTTAACTCTCCCACCCTAATTTCAATTATCCTAGAAGAAACCAGAGGGAAGCTGTGACTGAAATGGAAAAAAAAAAAAAAATCAGAATGGATTCAACATTACAATGCTGCAAAAGTAGATAACTTAGGGTGAAACCCTTTTTCTTCCATGACTGACCCAGTGCACACAGCAAATACACACAAATCCACCCACTTCTGTGAATTATGCTGGAAAGAAACATGTGTATCTTAAAAATCCATAGGGAAACCTGTCCTTTGAATAGCATATTATTTTGCTAGTAAAACCTTGAGATAGATGACTTATTCAGCTATCTTTTGCCTCAAATGATGGCAATATCGTAGCCTTCTGGGAAATGAGGCCCAGGTGTGTCTGTGCCTTGCTATTTCTGTCCCACATGTACATCCCACAAGGATGGAGGCTATAGCAGGATCAGAAATTGGGCTTTGCTTTTGCAGGGCTTGGCAGATGGTGAAAGTGTTTGTCTGACTGGAGGCTTGGGAGCAGTCAGTCAGAGATGCAGCCTTGTGAAATGGAGGAGCTGAAGTACTGAAGGTTTTATTCCAGCTCAGGGACAGTGCCATGATCCCAGTCAGCTCCTGGCCACAGGGCTGCCTGCCTGAGGCTGTGTCAGCCTAGCAAAAAAGTGAGGACTCACCTCACAAATCACCAGCCTTGAAATGTGGAAGGGTGTAAAAATCCAAGATTCCTTGTATGCCCAGAGTACTTTTTGTTCTGATAAAGAGAAAACAGAAACTTCTGGCTGCATCACTTACTTTATTACTCATTTATTTCTGCAGCAAGATGTGTTTTCATGGCACAGATGCACAGGTGATATAGCCCAGCTTCAAGATTCACATGAATCCATGGCACAGATGCACAGATGATATAGCCCAGTTTAAAGATTACCAAAACCCAAATAAGTGAAACCTTTTATTTTTAAATTTCCTTCCTAGATTTTGTTCCAGAGTAGAGGTGATAGCGGAAAAACAACAAAATTGAATTAAGTTTCTACAATGTTTTGCCCGTAATATTACTGCAGGAATTGTTTCCTGCCCACCACCACCTTAGAGGTCAGTCAGCTCTTAGGGATCTGTGGTGCTGTCAGCCCCCTTTGCTGGTGCCAAATTCCTTGTTGGGTCAGGACAGGCTCTGCACAGTCAATATTCCATGCTGCAGCTGGAGGGGCAACTAAAACCTGAAGCATTCACTGCAGCAAGCACAAAACCTTTAGGTAATGACTGAAACCATCAGCACATGAAGCTGATACACTCCACAAGAGGCAAGGATACAGCCTGTAACCCACTGACATTCAGAAGCCCAGAAAGATGCTCAAAGATGCTGAAATAAAAAGTAGGCTCTTGGAAGACTAACAGACCTCCAAGGGCCAGGGGAGCCACATCCAAAAATGGAAAGGCTTCATAGGTGAAAAGAATGTGACACAGTGCTTTGTGTCACTGGCCCAGGAAATGACTCGGTCACCCTGGGCAAGCCCTCAGTGCCATGAGTCCTTCCTTGCACTGTCCCCTGAGCTGTTGTCTCACACCTGCTCTGCACCCCTGAGCTCATCTCCAGAAAGCTGCTGTGGCTGATTTTGCTGCAGGCTGACAGCCGTGTTGATTCATTGGTTTGTTTTGAAGTATGACTGTGTTTGAATCAGTCGCTGACTGCCTGGCTGTGTCACACGCATCACCTTCCCTCAGTTTCCCCAGATCCTCTCTCTTTTGAAAAAAATGATGATTTCTTTTACTCCTGTATTCCTTTTGGGCAAATCCTGGGTGTTTCTTCTGTTGAATAAGCCCATAATAAAATGGTCATTACTAATGCTTTTGTGACGTTCTTGATGGATGATTTTTCTCTGGTTAATTGCCTTCTCTCCACAACTTGTCTTTTTCCTCCCAGTAACTCCCTACAGCTAATGGACATTCTGCTTTTCGGCAGGCATTGTGATTCTACTGCTTTTTCTTTGTTGAAATCTTAGTCACATCATCATCTTTTCCTCTGTGCTTTCCAGCAGCCTGTTTCTAACCACAAATCTGGTGCCACGGTGCCAACTCCTTCCGACTACCCTTCCTCCCCCTGCGTTTGCACAAGTGTGAGAGCAGCACCAGGAGTGCATCTGCAGGGCTTGCAGCTGCCTGGGCAGCCCTGTGTTGGTGGCTGTGTGGCAGCCTGTGATGCTCCTCAGCTGTTGCCGTGCAGCCACACACGCTCTGATCCCATTTATGGCAAATCCCTCCTGCCCTGCCCCAGCTCCCTCCCTCCCTGCTCCTTCCAGCTGCAGGGCTGCACCATCTGCTGCTGCTGCTGCTGCTGAACCCTCTCCTCTTAGTGCTTATTTGCAGTTTCTGATGATCATTTTGTTAGGAAAATTAATCCACAAAAGCCAGAGGTTTATGTCC
>VZSR01003183.1:1005090-1021687 GCA_013398615.1 Brachypodius melanocephalos | reverse complement strand
CTCCAATGTTCCAAGAGGTTTGGCCAGATTGCTTTCGTGGCATCTCTTGTTTATTTTCACAGTTCCTGCAGCAATTCTCCTTGCTGTTGCTACCCACATGCCACTCCTCTAGCACGTTTTATCCAGCACATTTTATCTCTCCTTTGTTCCATTTGTGAAGTCAGTGTCACATAAGTTTTGTTTTGCACGGGGTTGGCAGCCCCTGTTCCTTTACTGTGACCACAAAAATTCACTCCACAGTAGCGATTTGGCCCACTTGTATCCAACATTTCAAAATAATTTGTTTTAATTTTCAGAGTTTGCCCCTTGCCTCTGCCCCAGATCCTTTCTGATTCTTAAAGACAGGATCCAGGTCTCCATCAAAAGTAGAATCCTCCCTTGTATTGAACAATGCAGAAGCATTTGATTTTTTAAAAAAAGTCTGGATGCTTATGAAAACCTTTCCCTGTAGATGACTCAGTCTCAGTTCTGTTATTTTAGTAAATTTATGTTTTTTTAATATAAACAATAAAAAATTTTGTGTCAAAAACTACAAAGGATACCACAGTCCATTACTTTCAATTTAAAAAAACCACCTTGAATTTAAAAGAAAATAGCTTTAAAATGTTTTTTTTTTCTGCATAATAAACTTGTGTTAAAGTTGAAGAAGAATAATAATTCCAATAGGCTGCAGATAAAGTGAATTTACAGAGGGATGTGCTTCAGGGGGGCTTTTTTTGCAGATGATATTCCATATGGTTTATGAACTTTGCCCTCCATATTTCAATAGGAACTTATGTAAGCATCTTGCCAGGAAAATATTGGGAGAAAAAAAAAATGTTGGAAAAAGGCAGCCAAATATACAGCGAAGAGCTAAAGTGAAAGAACATACTAATGAAGAAAAAAAGGATTGCACAGTGATTCATGAACTCAAGAACAAGATGGAGGAGGACACCTAGATTTCCTTAATGAAATGCATTTCTTTGTTCTGAACCATTCAGTGGCTTTTCCTTGTGTACTTTGACAAAGACCACGTGCAAGTTAAATATCAGAGTGGCAGTGATGTTGTGCTTGCAGCTCTGGAGATACACAGTCAGCTGAGCACACTGGCTGGTCCTGGCTTGAGCAAAGGGATTAGAGCATCTTTGATTTATGGATTTTAAAAGCCAGATCTTTCCAAATGAAGGATCCGTGTGTTTTTTGTAGCCTCAGGGAAGCAGCCAGCTGTGAATGGCTAACCTTTATTGTGGGATTTCTGTTCTCTTTCCTGTAAGACACAAACTTATTCACCATAACAACCACTAAAAGCTGTGTGGCATGAAAAAAATAAATAAAAAAAATAAAGGCAGCAATACCCATCCTTGAAGGAATACTAATTCAAGCCAGCTTCAATTCCATAATGGAAAAATGTACAAAATGCCACAATTCAGAACGGCAGGCAATTTTAAACTGGAAATGTTGGAGCTGTTCCTCTTACGTGGGTATAAATAATGGCAAATCTGCTAAAATCTGTGAAAGTACAGTGCCTGATTTCGGCTTGGATTCTGTTCTGACTTCTGTGAAATTAACAATGTGATGTTAGATACACTCAGGTGAAATATGTTCAAAACATTCAAAATAGCAAATGGGAAATCAGAGTATATGAATGACTTTTTTTTACAAGGTGTTATAACTTTGTTTGCATTTTTCTTAATTTTGAAATGACAATGATATTAAACTAAGTCTTATAAAAAGAAAATTTGAATAATAACACTCAGAGTGTATTAATTAGAAAGATCTGAACTTACATTTTTGAGGATTTAATATATAATTTTGTATTCCTCCTAACTTCATAAACGTTTATGATATTGCTAAACATCAGGAAGTACGGCTTCTGTATTTCACTCCCAGTTTTCTTAACCAGAAAATCTTAAAAGCATGAAATACTTCCACAGTCCTCACGAGGGTGTTTGTAGCTGTGGATTGTCAGCTGACACCTCCCCACTCTCCAGAAAAAACATGTGCACACTTGTGTAAAAAAGAATTAACATTTTCATTCATCAGACAGTGCTGTACTTCCTGGGAAGTTGGGGGAAAAGGGCATGCAGGAGTTTTAAAGTGTAAAGTGATTGTACAGAATCGTGGGGTCATTGGCAGCTGAAAGGATCCTTAAGGTCCTTTAGAGATTTTAACAAGTGTTAACCTAACCCTGCCAAACCCACCACTGAATCACATCCCTAAGTGCCACATCCACGCACCTGAATGCACATGGACAACGTACTGGAGAAGCAAAAAGATTCCCATCCATTGCCATGGGCTTATGCGATACGAGTAAAAATAAATAGACAATTTCTTGTAACTTTCAGAGCGTTATTGCCGTACAACATTGTTTTTAAAGGGATGCAGAGTCTTGGAGAGGCACTGCAAGTGTCTAGGACAGGTACCAGAGCACAGCTGCTTGCCTGTGCACATGATTTGCACTCGTGACAGCGGAAGAGGGTCCTGCCCAGGCTGTGTAAGTCAGAGCAAATCCAATGTGCTGCCTTTCTGCAGGCTGGGGAGCAGATCCAGGCTGGAGGTTTCACCTGTTCTCTCGTTGTCACAGCTCTGATAAGGGCAGGGGGGTGACTCACTGCTCCATCTGCTCTGCTCGTGAGGAGCTGACACAGTGCAAAGCACCCAAGGAAAAAGCACTGGGGGTTAGTGAGGTCTTCACCAGGTAAAACCTGGAGTACCGTAAAAAGAAAATGCACTCTACAAAGCAATAAAAATGAGGTCAAAGTATGCTCATGTTTCAGATGTATAGCTGCTGCCTGGCTAAATAATGAGCCATTAAAAGTGAACAATATTTGTATTTGTATAGTTCTATTTTTCCTGCCAGCTGCCACATGAGGCCTGTGTTTGAGAAAACTGTCAAAGACATTTACTGTGTGCTGGTAGGTCAGTGTTTAATGACTCCCTGACATAGAATAATTTAACTACCAGAAAATTTTACAATAATCCTTCAAGTTCCTGTCCCAAGATTTACAAGTTTCCACACTGCAAAACCTCACGTGAGTAGAAAAGCATTCCTACAACATCTTGCTATAATTTTTTTTTCTGCAGCTGGCCAATTGATTGATTGTCCACAGTACAATTGTTGGGGAGGGAAGAGAACTATTAATTGAATTGGTAAATTGACATGCAAGAAACCAGATGTTTGAAACACGGAAAGCAGAATGCAATATACTGTGTCTAAATGAATAAACAATGTGTGGAGGGGAAAAAAAAAATCAAAGATGTACGACTGCCTGCCCCTGCTGCTTTCAGGAACTTGGTTCTTTGTCTCCAGGCTCATCCAAGCAGAAGGTGATTTCTATTCTCCAGAATCACTGATTCAGATGATGCCTTTGACAAGAGTGCAGTCCCCGTGACAGGGGGGCTGGTTTTGCCTCAAATCCACCTCGGGGGGCTTGTATTGACACTGATCTAAGTCATAAAAATTCCTTTTATGTAAAAGCTCTGAAAAGTGCTTTTTCTACGTGTGTATGTATTCTAAGATTATTCTGGCTCACTATGTTCTTTCTAAATGAATTAATTAAGGCCTAAGAATAAATTATACCTCGACAAAAAAAGATCACATGTGTTTTTGTGTGATGTATGGGATTTTTTGGCTATATACAAGCTGCTTTTGAGCTGTGGTAGTTTGCCTCAGAAAAATTCAGCTCTCTGGGCTGCACCTTACCTATAAAAGTTTGTTAGAGTCCAAAACATTCTCTGACATCCTTTAATTGTCATCATTTTGGACAAGACTTTGCTCCAGTCCAACATAAGAACCTACTATTTCCTCATTGTTTACTTTTATGCAGAAGCGGTATCTTCAATAGACATGACTTTTTTTCCACTGTAAAAAAACAGTAGAGAGAGCCTGATTACAAGGGTTCCTTTATATTACATACAGATGAGTTTGGTGGGTTTTTTTCTTTATTGGAGAGGTTGTCTCTGTTGCTTTAATCATACAAGATAAAAACAGTAGGACAAATGATCAGAAGAGGTGATCAATGCTACAAACTCCTCCTGATCCTCAGTTATTCTGTGAAGAGTGCAAGCCCCTCTGGAATTTACGGGAATTTGGTTTGAGGCCCAAATTCACAAAGATATTACAAAGAAGTATCTAGCTTCTGGTTCATTTCCTTGGAGTCTGATAACCTTTGGGAATTTGGGCCTCAGGCATTTTTTTTAAAATGTCCTCACTGTACCTGATCTAACATTCAATTGCTGCTCAAAGCTGAGTTAAAATTCTGGATGTTACCTAAGTGTCACCTGTACGCTGTCAAAATCATTAAGCTGATTTGTGCAGTGGATGAACTGGAAACCTAACCACAAAGGCAGAGGTGGAAAAGAGGAATATCTTTCTCTGCCAGTACAGTTTCATAAGCCATTCTTCGTGCAATGTGATGGAACACAATTAAGATTGAACTCTTAATTGATTCCTGATAGCTGCTAACATTCTTTGTTCAATATATTGGGTAGTCCAAGAGGTTTGCATTAAAAAAAAAAAAAAAAAAAAGGTTAAAAAATAAAAAGGTTTAAAAAAAAAAAAAGTCGAACTATTCTACCAATAAGCTGTGATTTATGGTGTGTCCAGAACAAAACCTTGTGTGACACTGAACAGAAGCATGGAGTGTGGCAGCTGGGAGACTGTGGGAAGTGTTTCCCTGTGGGGACACGGGGACATCCCCAGCTCTGCTGCACTTGTGCCTGAAGCTGCCTCAGCCTGCCAGGAGCACTGGGTTTGTGCTGGTGATTATTGTCATAATGCACTTGCAGCAAATTTTCAGGACTTTATTAGCTTATCCACCATTACCTCTCACCCAGGCTCCAAAATAAAGATGAGTCTTACAGGACAGTTCTACCCTGGCACAGCAGTGTTGTCCTGGAGCTGTGAGCTGGCTGCACCAAAACATGTCCGTGAAACGCTCGGGGTACAGAAAAACCATGTGGGAGTTGGGGAAGACACACGTGGATAAAATGATGGTATTGGCCGAATATTTTTTAGAAAGAATTGGAAGGGAACCAGTCGGAGTGGTGCCAGAGGCCAGCCGGGTGCGGGTCTGAGCCGAGAGCATCTTTTGAGAGCCTCCTCTGGAGCGCAAAGCACACCATGGAGGTGCCACGCATCAAACCTGTCCAAAACACCGGGAGAACGAAGGTGGCGGCTCCGAAGGGCAAACCAGCCCTGCTCCTCTCCCCCAGCATCTCCTCCCTCCTCTCAGCATCCTCCCGCTGGCAGGGCGGGGGCTCCGGCGGGGCCGCGGCTCCGCCCGCTGCGCTCCGCCCCGGCCGGCGCTGATCGCGGAGGGACAGCGGCACGGAGGCTCGGCCGAGGGGACAGCGGGGACAGCGGGGGACTCGGGGCCATGGTGATGCGGCGCTGGGCGCTGGTGGCCGCGCTGGTGGCCGCGCTGTGCGCGCCCGCGGAGGGCGGCGGGCGGCGGCGGGCGGCCAGCCTGGGAGAGATGCTGCGGGAGGTGGAGGCGCTGATGGAGGACACGCAGCACAAGCTGCGCAACGCCGTGCAGGAGGTGAGGGGCAGCGGGGAGGGCTCTTTCCTCCAGTATCCATCCCTCCGGCTTCCCTCCGTGTCCCTCCCGAGGGTGCGCGGCGCGGAGCCCCCGGCTCGGAGCCCGCCCGCCCTCGGGAGCATCCCCGGATGGGCAGGGGGGCAGCCCACGGTCCGGCTGGAGTGAGAGTGGAGTACTGTCCCAGAGTGAGAAAGGGACGGTGCGGGGCGAGGGAAGAGTTGCGGGGTTGTCTTTGTGCGGCAGGAAAGGCGAAAGGCGCGCCGGGGTATCCCAAGCCGAGATTCGGGGCTGCGAGTGTCCGGGAAATGCGTGGAGAAGCGGTTTGCTTGTGATGTAATTGCTTGCTTGTAATTGCGTGTCTCGGCCTCAAATTTCTGGCCCGGAATGGCACAGGACCCGTTTCAAAGCCGGGAACTGAGACCAGACCCGAAGTCCTTGTCTCATACGGGTGTCAAAACACCTTCCCCCTGCACTCGCCTTCCTGGTGTGCTTTTTAATTCCCCTTCCTGTTAAGATTCTTCCTTTCAAGTTCTCATTTCATCTCATTTGAAAGTACTTAGTCTGCAAAAGCCTTTAACTGACAACCTTCTGGAGAAACAGACCGAGGTTTACTGTAGGTTTAGTACAATTAGATAATTTCTGAACTCCTGCTGTCGTCTGGACTGTGGCTGAAACCTACCTCTGTTATCCACTTCATTTAGACTGCAAACACATTGAGACAAACCATTCTTTACAATGCTGCCAAGATGCTGAAGGATGTAATCGGAATTTCTGCCTGTTTTACTCTACAGCCGGTTCTGGATTGAGTGCAGTTCTGGTCCGTGTGCAGCACAAAGTGCAAATTGTTTGGGCAGAGTCTTAGGAGATAAGTGGTTTGTGCTTAGAAAGATTTGCAGCTGTTATTTAAAGTAAACAGACACACCAAAAGGACAGGGTTTTGTCTTGGGGACAAAAGTTCATCCTGGTTGAACTTGTGGCCTCCCAGCTCTGTTACAGTGGTTGCAAATAAACAGACACGATTTATTCTTGTGTGTTGACGAGATTCACACCCCTCTTCATTCCACAAAGACAGTAGCAACTGAAATGGAGAATTAAATTCTGGATTTCTGCACTCTCATCTATAGGGCTGCCTGTTGCTGACTCCAAGGGGCTTTTGTTTATCTCTCTTGCCAGAATATTTTCTCCTCTTTGTCAGAATGGAAAGCCTGCCTGAAGTTTCCAGCAGTTTTCTGTGAAGAACAGAAAGCTGGGCTCTCCACTGACACCAGCCTGTGCAGATACCAAATTGCCAGTGGCCTGCAGGCTTTTTTCCTCTCACAGGGATTGGCTTTGGCTTCATCAGCCCAGAGCTCAAGGGTTTAGCTCAGCCCTGTTTTTCTGGCCCGTGAAAAGAGCTGGAGCAGGCAGTGTCAGTCACTGGGGCCTGCACAAAAAGCATAGCTTGGTCTCTTTTGTGACATTTTTGTTGATTTTCAGTTGTTTGATTTTGTTTTTTTTTGTTTTTCTTTTTTTTTTTTCTATATTTTGCAGATGGAAGCTGAAGAGGAAGGGGCAAAAAAGCTGTCAGAAGTCAGCTTTGAGGACTTACCTCCCAACTACCATAACGAGTCCAACACAGAAACCAGAGTGGGCAACAGAACTGTCCAGACTCATCAAGAAATTGATAAGGTATGAGAAAACTCGTGTATGGTGAGCTCTCCATTCTTTTCTTCAAAAAAAAAAAAAAAGCCCGCCTGGTTTTACCTGTTCATTCACAAAATAATTTGGAGTGTAATTTTTCCCGATGATAATTATTTTGGGGTTTGGTTGTATCTTCTGTGCCTGACTCGTCACGGTGTTAGGAACACCTGCCATGAAAGGTTAGTGTGAAATAACAATTTATTTGGAAAAAAGGGGCCTGCTAAACATAGGGCACAGCTACAGCTATTACATGGGGAATGAAACCCCAACCATCTCCTGCTCAGTTGGCTTCTTTACAGTGTAATTTTAAATAGACAAGGGGGTAGCTCTGTCATCTACTTTCCCCCTCGGATTAGAGTTTATTTAGAGTGACAGCAAAATGGGAGAAAAAGAGGGGGTGGGAGCGGGTTAATTATTGCAGGATGTAGGACTGAGAGTAACAAAGGACTAATAAAAACTGTGGTTTGATGTTTGGTTCTTCCCCTGTATCAGGTTACAGATAACAAAACTGGATCAACAGTTTTCTCTGAGACAGTGATTACATCCATAAGAGATGGAGAAAACAAAAGGAATCACGTAAGTGAGAACATTTCTTTCCTTCTGAAAATCAAACAAATCCTTCGGGTTCCTTATTCAGGAGATTGTGAGAGAGTTCACCTAACAAAATTTTGCAATGTTTTGAAACACACAAAACGGTTGGGGTGAGCAGTCAAAAGTGTTTGTGTTTTTTAAATAGTTTAACTTAGGAATATTGTGACTTGGAAGCAGAGTTTCAGTGCTGTGGTCAATTGATATGTTTGAATATTCAATTTGTCTGTCAAATGTAAATATTAAATACCAAAGGTAGTTACCCAGCCCTTTCCAGGGAGTGTGGATAAATCCTTAGTATAACAGTGACCTTGTCTTCCATTTTAAAAAATTGCTTTATAAAATTGAACAGCTGAAAGTAACCCCAAAACATTTATTTATGAGGAATCTTTAGAACAATGTATGGCTCTATTTGCTTTTCAGCCTAACACAGTGATGGACAGCTGGTTATGAAATGTCACTTTGAGGAGAAGGGAGAGAGATGGGACAATAAATAAATCTCCCCTCAAAATATGGTTGTTTAAGGACTCTCAAAGGAGTTTAAAAGATCAAGAATATTCTTTACCCGAGTCTTACAAGCAGAGGTACACTTGCTAAACATCAGCAGTCACATGAGAAATTCAGCACACACCACTACTTTAAAACGTTGGGTTTTCTTTGGTTATAGTCTTACCAAAGTGGATTCTTTTCTGTGCTCTCACTGAGACTGGGTTTGCCAGGTTTCCTCTGATAGCTGGCTTCATCTGACTAATGGTTTGTGGTTTGATTTACTTCAACATGCCCTGGCTTTTTTTAGAGTAACTTACCTCCAGTTCTTTCACAGAAGCAGCTCTGTAACTATTTTATAAATATATAATGATGGAAAAATTATGTCAGTAGTTCCGATTTTTAATGGACACAGAACCCGAAATTAGTGCCTCTTTTGTAAAGTTTTCCCTCTTGCAGCTCATGTTTTTATACTGCTATTTAAGTTTGGAAATGGCAAGTAGCAAAATATAGCACACACAAGCAACTTTTTTTTTCTTTTTTAATATTTGGCAAAGCTTGTAGCTTAAGTGAAAACTCAAGGTATAAAATAAATTGTAACTATTCTAAGCTACAGCTGATTCTATACAAAATGTTAACATCCTACACAGTGCTTTTTAATAATGAGATGGTATGTAATGAAGGCAATCCAAATGGGTTTTTTTTTCCCAAGCAAACGTGATCATCATCTTCAAACCCAGCGTACAAAAGCAACCTTCATAACCTTCTTAGCACTGCAACACAACACTAGTGGTGTTTCATAATGTATTTGGCTGGCCTGTGGTGTCTAATCATTCTTCACAGCTGCAAAAATTATTTCAAAATTAACTTTATCCAGAGTTCATGCAAAGTTCCTTATAGGCTTCATATATCAAGGTACAGCTGCATTTTCCATATGGGAAGTTTGCCTCGCTGACCAAGCCAGTGCTGCATCCAGAGCTCTCACACTGCTCCTAGGGCTCCAGCTGAAGGATTTGAGGGCTGAATAAAGAGGTTTTTTTTGTCAGATTTTGTGGTGGCAGCCTTTGTGCAGCTCTGAAGCAAGAACAACCAGAGCTGGTCCCGTCTGCTCCTGTCCCTTAAACCCCGCACCCATTGTTCACCACCAGCAGCAGCTGCTGGAACAGAGCTGCAGTTATCAGTGCTTTTTTTTCCCTCTCACATTCATTCTGAACCTTCAGCATGCCCACGGTACAAATGTGGGTTTTTATCTTCTTTTCCTGTCAGAGCTGGGATTAAATGCTCCAGAGATGGATCTTCTGCACTCAGATGTTTATTAATTCTCATCTATAGTACAGTCTCACAAGTTGTGAGTTCTAGCTAACAAAGTAGGAAATGGCTCTGTCTCCATCTCTTTCCAAGGTGTTTTAAGCACAAACTGTCCAATTAAGACATGACACCTAAATTATTTTTACTTTTAACCCAGTAACCAACCACCCGTGGCCCGCAATGCAGATTTTTCCACCCAATTACAAAATACCACCCAGAGCCATGAAGAAGAAGGTGAAAAAGAAGGACGTAGCCTTTGCCCTAAATCCTCCATCTTGCAGTATATATATATTACTATATTCTAAAAACTTAACTCTAAGTTTTCCACCCTGTGATATCACACACTTCCATTCAAACTCCACACCCATACTCCCAGTGCTATCATTCAATTTTGGAAGCCTTCTCCTCAGCCTCAGGTCAAATGCAGTGTTTACTTGAGGGTCAGTGCCTGTCAGCACAGAAAGCCTAAAATTCTCAGTTTCCAGGGTTCCAACATACAAACACCTTATTTAGAGGTTGCCAGCTTAGAGGAAAAGCAGCCTTCAGATGTTCTTGGTCCTTGTTTAAGGAGAGCGTGACATTAATGTGGCTGAGAGATGCCTAACAGGAGTACATCTGAGTTCTAAAGCAAACTTTAAACATTAAGGAGGAGTATGAATCACTTTTGCTATTACAAGGGTGAAGAAATGTTGTGGGAGTAATGCAATTAAGAGGATTTGGGTTACAGAAAGGAAAAAAAGTGGTGCTGTGGAGAGATCTGTGAGGCGGAAGAGAAGTTTTGTCCAAATTAAAAGGCACTCTTGTTCTGATCTGCAAACTTAAGGTAAAAGTATTGGGAAATGAGTTGCAGAAAACTTTGCACTGGGCCCTTAGGTCATTTTTATGTATGCAAATTTTCATACTTGAAGTTTTGTGTGACACTGTGACGAGTCCCTGTCACTCTCCAGGCCACAGACCCACAGGTGGTGGAAGAGTGGTTCCTCTGGTCTCATAGGCTCACTTTATAGGCTTACCTTATAAAAGTTAAGGATTCCCACAGCTCCTGCACTTTAGGTACAAATCTGGGGGGTAAAAAGAAGAATTTTGCAAGCACCTTCACAAACCACCTGCTGTGAAATTTAAACTCTGTGTAATCTATTACTGCAGTCAATTGTGATAACTGGAAGCCTACACCTCCTCAGTTTACATTTGTTTTCTGTGCTGAGTTATAAGCCTCTGAAATCACTGAAAGTTTTTCCTGTGACCTTTTTTGGTCTTTGAGAGATGACACAGGAGCTTCACAAGAAGGCAAAGATGTGTCTGCATTGCAATGATAAATCCACTTACTGGCTGGAATGAGAAATCCAGCCCTGGAGAGAAGCAGCTTTGTGGAAAACAGGTTGTGCCTGCATTTTAGATCACAGTGCCAATACACACACAAACAGTGCACATAAGGAAATGTATATAAGCATCTACACCTATTTGAAGGGCAGATATTACAGGGACATGAGGGAAATTCCTCCACACAAAGACTTTTCCTGTCAGATTATTTCTTCCTGGCTCTGCATCCCGGCAGTGTTCTCCTCAGCCTGCTGTCTGATACTGATGGTGATGCCTTGGGAAGGCTGACCTGGAACAGAGACTGGACAGAGCTAGAGAATAAAGCAGGGATTTATTGAAAAGCCTTTAGGATACACCTTGGGCAGGACAAGAGCCTGGCCAGGGCTGCATCCAAGATGGACTAAGAATGGTCACAAAAACGGATGACTGGTCATGAGGTCTTACACATTTATAGATTTTGGTCCATTTGCATATTGGGGTTTAATTGTCCAGTTACAGCTTCAGCTTGTGAGGTCCCATCCTTTTGTTCCTCCCTTCAGTCCACTGTTATTTGTGCTTTTGGGGCTGAAAGTTGTCCTTGGTCTTCATCAGGAAAAGGATTTGTTTTGTCTCCCTGCTCTGTGCAGAGAGCTGACTGACACTGAATATGAGGCTCAGAACTGCACCCCTGGGCAGCACAGAACCTGAAAAACATGAAACCTAAAATGTGAGGCATCAATGGCTCCTGTGGCAGTGCTTTTGTGGCTGTGGGTGTTTGGGTCCCCAGAGGGGAGCTGGGCTCGTTGCCATTTCTGGCAGTGCAGCCCAGTTCCTCAGAGGTGCTGCATTACTGGGAGGCACCGTGTGCATTCCCAGACTCACATTCCCTTTCTCAGATGTCACTGAGGGCTGGCAGTCACCCCTGTAGATGTCAGGCTTCAATCCAGCAGTCTTGTGTCTTTATAGAGGCCAAACACAGGCAAGATGGGCATAAAGTCTGTGGAGGGCTTGACATCCATTTATTCCTGGATTTAAGGCTCAAATGCTCTGTAATTTACATTTCCAGGAAGCATTGGGTAGCTTGCAAATTAACAGAGTCTTTTCAGTCAAAAGTTCAAGCACAGAGCACAGCAAAAGTAACAGCATTCCTCTTTTTACTATGAAAATTAAAATCTTTTCTGGCTTGTTGGCTGGAAGAGCTCTGTTTCAGTTGTTTCAGTTGTCAGGCATTAGCCTAACCAAGGGAAAGCAAGGGTGGAAAATAAAAGGAAGCAAAATTGGTACTGGTGAGGTTTGATACAGAAAGATTAGTTGCATTTCTTCTCACTTCCATCCAGAGCAGTATTTTACTCTATTATAAGCTCTCTCTTCTAGTTCAAAGCTAGTGGACCTGAGCTTCTTTTCTTGCCTCTAGTAATATGATAATAAATAAATAAAAAAGAGCAATACTTCTTTCTAGCTAGGTTGTTTGTTGTGGGTTTGGGGTTTTTTTGTGGGTTTTTTGGGTTTTTTTTCTCCCCAGTTTCAATAGAAGTGTATCTGTTAGCTTTCAATTCTCATCTTTGGAAAGAGATTTGCAATGATGCTGGTGTCCAGGGAGAGCGGAGGAGGGAACTGGAAGAACACAACGCATTTCTCACTTCACTTTGACCCTGTGGAGCAGGCTGCTTTCTCTGGCTTTCCCGTGGTGGCAGAGGCTGCTGAGGGCAGGGCTGTGCCTCCTCTTTGGTTACACAGCAAGGTCAAAGTGCCTTTGTGGGAGGGTGAGGAGGGCTGCCCTGGTGCGGCTCTGTGCAGGCTGGGAGTGCCTGTGTGCGCACCTGTGCTGGGGACACACCTTCTGCAAACACTGCAGCTGCTCTCTGAGGGAGTCCAAGCACCAGCACATCCTTAGGAGGAGACCCTGGGATGCCCAGGCCTTCATTTCCATGGTGCAGGCTGCTCTTTGCACCCCTGGGGCTCTGGGCAGGGAGGTATCACTGCCTACAGACAGAACAGATCCCATCCCTTTTGTAACAGCCTCATCTCGACCTTTTCCCAGCCTGTCTCTTTACTCTAGCAGCACAGTGGTAAAAAAGAAAGCAAACAGCTCCATTTCCCCCTTTTCTACAGAAAAAGAGATGTTTAAATGGTTAAGCTGCAGCTCTTCATGCTCCCACTCCTCCACTGATAGCCAGAACTGCCAAAGTAAACCTCCTGTTTGGGCACCTTGTGTGATTTCACCAAACATGTTCTCAGCCACATGTACTGGAGTTTCTCTCTTTGAGGCTCACACTTCTCCGGGGAGAGGAGCTCCTACCAGTGCTCCATAGAAAGGGAGGTTTGGAAGTGGAGAAGGAAGAATCAGTGGAATGGAAGTTGCAATTTTTTCCATCCAGCAGCACTGCAGGAGAGGAGTCAATGGCAGAAATTTGAAAATGCAGCATCTTGGTGTTGGCTTTTGCTGCCTTATGTCTCAGGGAGGACACTTGTTTTGGGCCCAATTCCTTTGGGGTTTTTTTTTGTTTTTTGTTTTTTGGTTTTTTTTCCACAGCACTTTTATTCCCTGGTGACTTGCCCTCATCAACCTTAAACTATCAATAGACACAGTGAGTGCATTCCTGGGTTGGAATCCAGGTCTCTGTCTAGCCAAAAATCACGTAGTATCTAAATCTCGTAGGTTTTGTATATTTAATAATTTAATTCCCTGCTATTATAAGTTTGTTTTTCTGCTAGCTGTCCAGCCTGCTCTGCTGCATTAATCATTGGACCAGTGCAGTTCTTTTCTGCACATCACCCACCCTTCGGGTGATCCTTGGTGGAGGAGCAGATAAGGCAAATTGTAATTGTTTTAGAGAGCCATGGCTCCTCAGACAGGTGTGGTTAGACATCCATAACCAGTTCTGAATGTTTTACTGAACCCCCTTTTTTGGTTCCCTTTCTAGTTTTGGTCTTGGCAATGTGGAATATGAAGCTTTGGGGCAAGTGTGTATGGCTCATGAGGACAAGTAGCCTGTGTTTGTTAGAGCAGAAAATGATGTGGAGAAGGGAGCAAAGGGAAAGAGGCTTTAGCTAAAGATGAGAATAATTGTTCAGTTAGCATTTTGAGTTTCTTTTACTGATCTGGAGTGTTTTCAGGCTGTGGATCTTGTTGCAGAGAGGGACTTATTCTTGCACAAAAGGTGTGATGGACGGTGTGCCTGTCTCTGAGGCTTCATGGATAACTCCATGAGCAGCAAATGCTCCTTAGTGATGCAAAAGCTATTAAGAGATTTAATTTAGGTCATGGATGACAGGATGGCCTTATTGTCAGTCACAGTGACAGTTTATTATTAAACAGTTTATTATCTAAACCCAGTGGTTTTGACTGATGCTCACTGGGCTACAGCCAGAAAACCCCTGAATGTTAGCCCCAGTGAATGGAAAGACCTGCCAGAAGGAGCTTGAAATACAAGTATCAGGTCTGATCCTGTACAAAGGAACTTCTCTGAGGAGGAAGGGGGGAAATCCCAACTTCCTGACACACTCCTCAGTGTGCACATCTTTGTTTGCTAAGCCCAGTCCACGCTGAGCTGGTTTTCTCTCCAAGGAGGTTGTGTGGGCAGCTGTGTGTACACACAGAGCAGCAGGAGTGGACAGTGTGCACAAATACCAGGTGCTTATGGAGCTTTTTTTTTTTTTCCTCCTCCTTTTTTTTTTTATTAAATCTTAAATGGTGGCTTAAATTTCCAGGCAAGTGAACTGATGCCACAGCAAAAGGTTTACTCCTAATTAAAGGTATCCAATCCTGCTCTCCTTTGTATCAGTGGGAGTATGAAGCAGTTCAGATAACTTTAGTAAATTTACTTGGTTAGCAATGAAAAAAAGTACATAAGGAGTGACTAGGATTCCTCTCATATGTCCTGTTAGTCTAGCTTAGTTTAAGTTAGGGGGGTTTTTTTGTCAATTTAGGGAAACAAAACTATGTAGCACTAATAGATGTTCCATAACTCTTCATTAGCAATTCCGATTTAGAATTGTTAAGAAATTTGCCAGATTCTCATGTGCTCTAATGTGGTATTTCTATTCCAACTAAACCCCAAAGAAAAGGAGTATTTTTATCAAGTTGGCTGAAGAGCCACCTTGCTGTTTTTATATCTCTGGACTGTTACCCTTTGAGTAGGTAAATACTGAAGAGGGAAAGCTTTTCTTGTGACAGATCTCACCAAAACTGAGCTGTGGCTGTGATACAGTGACAGTGCCTAGAACTGGTTCAGTGTTCTGGGCATGGATGCCTTGGGAAGGCTGACCTGGAACAGAGACTGGACAGAGCTAGAGAATAAAGTAGGGATTTATTGAAAAGCCTTTAGGGTACATCTTGGGCAGGACAAGAACCTGGCCAGGGCTACACCCAAGGTGGACACAAAATGGTCACAAAATGGACAACAGGTCATGAGGTTATAAAACTTACACTTTTATAAGTTTTGGTGCATTTGTATATTGGGGTTTAATTGCCCAATTACAGATTCAGGTTATGAAGTCCCATCCTTCTCGTTTTCTCTCATCAGCCCACTGTTGTTTGTGCTTTTGGGGCTGAAAACTTGTACCTGTTGTCCTGCAGGAAAAGGATTTGTTTTGTCTCCCAACTCTGTGCAGAGAGCTGACTGACACTGAATGTGAGGCTCAGAACTGCACCCCCAGGCAGCACAGAACCTGAAAAACATGGAAGCTGGAACTTAAGGCATCAGCATGGTTAGTGAGAGCAGATTGGCAAACCAGAGAGTTCTCCTGAGGGGTACAAAACTCTCCCTTCCAGCCAGTGCCCATGCACCACTTCTAAAGCTCTCAGCATTCTTGTTGGTTGTGGGAATAAACCCTGCCTTTCCTGAAGCTTTCCATGGGAAAAGCCATGGGAAGGGAGCAGTGCAGGTCAGGGGAAGGAGTTTGCCTTTTCCCTGGGTTTGGTTCAGTTTTCCCACCCGTAACACGCTGAGTTTGGGGATCCAAGGCTGTGCAATTGTATTTTATGGATCGTGTCCGAGTTGTAGGGAGATATAAAAACAGATCACCGTGAATGATTTTACTTTCTGCCTCTCCTAGATCAACCTGTTTATTCTAAGAGAAATGTTTGGGGGTTTTCTTACCTTCTCTGTAAGGTAACATCCATTCAGGAGAGTGAATCTTTCGTGTGTGCTGGTGGCAATTTCACGACCTAGTGACATCTGTTAAGAAATCATAGAGCAGATTTTCTTTGTTGAAGGTCCACCAGCAGTGTTTCTTTCCTCTTGCCATGCACGTGTAGCAAATTAATCGTGAGAGGAAAAGCTTTAAGGCAAATGAGAATTTTTTTCCACTGGTTTTGATTACATGACTTAATCCATTGGCTCCAGCAGCTGTTTATTTGAGGTTCTAGCTGAAACCATGTTATCTAATTAAGCAGCAAGCCTTAGCTGGAAGGGTAACAACAGTAGCTAAGGCTTTAGGAAATAACAGGCTGCAGCACTGGATGCATAGCAGAGATACTTCGTCTTTTTATCTTTTATTGGCCTCTATTATAATCTTGGAATGGTTGAGATAGCTACAGAGGGTGTAGATAAATGGGTTAAAGCTGGTTACATCTGTGTTGTCATGGGTAAGGTGGCAGAATTTGCTGTGGCTGGGGGGTTGATCCAACAACACATTGTTCAATATATCATGAGCCTGAATCTTATCTAACTTTTGCCTGGACTTGGGGAGGGTTAGACTCTCCAAAATCT
>VZSR01003183.1:951149-994145 GCA_013398615.1 Brachypodius melanocephalos | reverse complement strand
GCTCAAAAGACCTTGGAAGGAGTCAGAGACAGAGCCATTTTTCACCCTATTAGCTAAAAGTCACAGCTTGGGAGGCTGCAACATAAATGAGAATTAATAAACCTCTGAGTCCGAACAGGAAAACTGTGTCTCCTGGCTCCAACAGAAGAAGATAAAAACCCCACCCAGGGGAAGTGGTTAAATCCCTACAGAACCAGCAGGTTGCTCTCCCTTGGCCTGTGGAATGCACTGGGTTATCTCCATTAGGAAACCTGGGTAGAATTAGGAGTGAGAAGCAGCCTGGTGGGGTGCACGCTGGTGAAAGCAAACCCTGTTGCACACTAGAGATGAGACCAGCAGCAGGAGCGCAAAAATACTTATTTCTAAAGGGGAGTCTTAGGCATTCAAAAAGCTCTGTGTCAAGTTTACACACAATAGAGCAAAAATGAGAGAATTGAAAGTGTGCAGAAGAAATTAATCCATCAATCCCCAGTCCTGTCTGGCTGGGGTCCAGTTTCTTCTACATCCACCAGTTTCTCCCTGGATTTATCACAGCTCACCCTGTTTCAGTAGTGACAGGACACAATTCCAGCCAGCTCCCTACACCAGGTACACAATTCCCTGGCTTTTTTCCTTGCTGGGAGCCAGAGCTGACCTTGTGCTGATGGCTGGGCCTGTCCCACTCTCAGCCTGCTGGTGGATCAGGCTGCCAGGGCATTCCAGGAAAACACAGGAGAAAGCTCCAGCACCATTTAAAAGTGAAGAGGATCTGCTCAGCTTCCCCATGTTGATGTTGAGCATTGCATAGTGGGACCTTCCAGGCTAATTAAGTTTGGTTAGGAAGGAAAAAGATAAATAGTCACTGGGAAAATTTTATATATATATATATATATATATATATATATAAAAAAAAAATCAATAGGGAAGAACGTTGATGAATATTGATAGAATACTCTTACTAGAACATAAGATAGTGCTTATTGATTAATAGCTGTGAGTTTTTATTCTCCACGGCTCCATAAAGATGTGTGTTTTTATATAAAACTGTAGTAAACTGTGGAGTATTTGCTGCTCAGTATATAAAGTTTTGAAATTGGGAACTGGTAGGTCCCAGCTGATAGGTCATGTACATTAAAGCACATGTCTCTGTGCAGGCACACGTAGATGTGTCTTCTGACTAAATCTGCTTAAAAAACTTAGATTTTGAATTCTTCTCATGTTTTATCCTGCCATGTGAGGTGACTGAAGACAAGAGGAGGAAAGGAGGTTTTATAGGAACATCTGGAAGAGCTGAGTTCCTTATTGAGGCTGGGAGTTCCTGACATGAGGAAACCCAAAGGACACAGCCTTCTTAAATAATTTCTTACACAGGCTGAAACTCAGCCTTGTGTAGAAACGAGGGTGCCAGGCCTCAGATGCCATCAGACAGCTTTGCCCACAGCAGAACTGATAAAATAAATTAAATGGCTGAGTTGTAGTTCTCGTAACCTCATTAGTTTCTGAACAACTGCTCTGTGTTTGCAGCTTCTGCAAAGAAATAGGAAAAATAACAGAGTTTAAGACAGAGAGATTCAGATTTCACACCATTAATGCTACTCATTGCAAAGCATTGCCTATAATGTTACTTTTCTTGGGATTAGAGGAGGGATTAGATCTCCAAGGGATGGAATTGTGCTGTACTGCCTTCCAGCAGTCTCTGAGTCAAGCTGATTTGCTCATTGAGGATGAACTTCAAATGTCTTACTCCCACCTAGTGGAAAAAACGTGGTCACGGCTCCCTGTCATGTAAGGGGATGTAAAAAGAGACCCAGCCTGGCTTTTTGTATCTTGCATGCAGAATTAAAGCCCAGTTCAGCAGACAGCTAAGGACTACTCCTAAAAATGCCTTTCCTTTGTCCTGCAGAGCTGCTGTTCCCTGTGTGCACACCCTTGCCTGAGGAAGGCGAGCCCTGCCATGATCCTTCCAACAGGCTTCTCAACCTGATCAGCTGGGACCTGGAGCCCGATGGAGTGCTGGAGCAGTGCCCCTGTGCAAGTGGCTTGAGCTGCCAGCCTCAGAGGTGAGGAACAAAGCCTGGGCAAAAAAAGCTGCTTGGAATTAATTTGGGGGGGGTTTCTGTTTCTGTGGTAAATAGCTACAGAACTCGCAGGTTCTGCCTCGCTAGAAAAGGTTTTGACAGCTTTTCTCATCAGTAGCATTGAAATATTCTGCTTTGTCCCACACAGATGTGCCTAACTGAGTGTGGCAACATATTAATCCAGAGTTAAGTGTGTGAATTAATGAGGCTGGTACTGCTTTTTAGTCAGTCAGTGCCACCAGCTGTTGAGATGCATCATTCCAGTGCCATTCCCTGCACACTGTCCCTGTCCACCAACTCTCTGTGTGAGACTGGGCTTCTCTCAGATTCTTGCTTGCTTTAGAATGTAAAATATGCTAAAGGAATTTTCATACAAACTTTTCATAGGTCGTGCTTTTAATATTTCTTTAAAAGGAGTTGTTTGCATCATCAGCAGTTTCATTGGCAGAAAGTGAGATCATTTCAGTTTTGCTCAAAGCACTTTTAGAAAACCTACATTTTCTGTGAAATAAATTCTCCACGTTTACTCCTACACTACCAGCATGATATTAACTTCCAACACGACATCATAGCTGGGATAGAGATGCAGATTAATATTTCTTTCTTCTGTGTCCAACTCCTTCTATGTTTTTTTCGTGCTTGAAAAGGAATTGGGTAACATTTTGTTTCACAAATGTCATCTAAGGAAGCAGGCAGAGCTGATCCCATCCTTTCAGCACCAGATTTTTTGTTAATGTGCCATTAACCTCAAGGGAGGTCTGTCAGCACATGTCAGGTCTAGTAAGAACAATGATGATTCAGATACAGAAACACAGAAATTAATTAGGGTGTGAATGTAGCTGAACTGTCCAGAATTTTCTATCTGAATTTGAAGATTCAAGTAACATTTTTTTTTTGTTACCTGTTTTTTTGGAGGGCCACTGCTCTCTTGTTTACCAGGATCAAACATTTTGTGCTGTTAGGACCTCCTTATGTGGAAATCACGTTTGTAACTCTCCAGCTGTCAAGCATGTGAGAGTCAGGTGCTTGTGAAGCCAGCTAGGGTAGATCCAGAGTGCATTTAACATCTTTTCATGTGGGGAGGGAATGGAGAATTTCATAGGCTAGCAAAAGAACACACAATGATGTACTGCATGACCAGATGTGCCTTTCCCCAACAGCCACAGCACTGCATCTGTGTGTCAGCTGTCTGCCAATGAAACCCAGCACCCTGAAAAAGAAGATCCCTTAATCATGGACGAGATGCCCTTTCTCAGCTTGATCCCCCAAGATCTCCTCTCAGAGTATGAGGAAAGCAGCGTCATTCAGGAAGTGCGTAGAGAGTTAGAAAGCCTGGAGGACCAAGCAGGTTTGAAGCCTGAGCCTGACTCAGCTCAGGAGCTGGTTTTGGGAGATGAAGTCTAAAGCCCAAGCACCAGTTTAGTTAGCTATTTCTAGATTTTTTTTTGTTTGTTTGTTTAGTGTCTTGCTTGTATGAACCCTGAACACACACTGCTGGATAGAAGTGCAATAAACAAGGTTTTCAAGGAGCATCCTTCTCTGTGCACCAAACATGCATGTCCCAGCTACTGTGGAATTCTTTCAGTCCCTGGACCAAACCTTCTGCCAAATGAGAACCACAGGAAGGCTCTTCTGGATTTGTACTTTCTCCCTGTATGTTTGAAATAAACTTCTTAGTATTTGTACTCATTAAAAAATACACACAAGCATAAATAGTGACCTTTGAGAAGGGATGTTCAGAGTTGTTTTATTTCTCTAGGGTAAGAACCACCTACTCGGACACTGTTGCAGTCATAAAGTTTTTAAAGGAATTTTAGTTTTTTTCTTTAGAAGTGCTTTGTGCTTTTAATACACTTCATAGGCATAAATCTGTGCATGTTGCAAGACATAGTTATTTTTACCATCCTAAAAGGTCACTGACTTAACAAATCAAGAGCAAGCTAAGAGCAAAATCTGACCCCAAAACTCCCCAGCTCCCAGCTGTCTCACCAGTTTGCTACCATGGCTCCTCCACTATTAATGGTTTTCTGTGGTGTAGAGATTTCACCATCTGTTGGTGCACGTGGTAAAACAAGATGCGAGATTCCAGCCAAATAAATTTTCATGGTGCTTCTTCCCAAATAATTCCTATTGCTCATGTCTAGTTTGGAACAGCAGAGCACCAATAACAGGAGCAGGTGTGAGACTGTGCTATGAAGGCTTTTCAGTAAATTCCCTGAGTACCAGAATGAATAATTAATAGCCATCATCATTATAAACAAGGAGGCTATCTCATTGTGACTGTCCTGAGTTTTGGTTTAAGGATTCTACAATCCATTCTCACACCACACACACACAGACACCGTCTCTGAGAGTTCACTTGAGTCTACCCTCCTGAAATTTCTATCCCTGATAAAATTATTATGCTTTAGAGACAGCCCCATCTATACAAGGAGAAGGAATTAGGTGCCAAGGAGAAGGAATTAACAGGAATTAAATTTTCCTGTTTAAAAACATATCCATGAGAGCAGTAATTGTCTGTGAATACTGCCCTCTTAAGGACAGTATTCTCAAGTGCTGCCAGCCCCCGATTTAATCTCTATATTTTTGCTTTTCCCAATGTCCAAGTTTGAAGAAAATTCACGATCCTTTTGATGGGTAATTTTTTTCTCTCTTCCAAACGCCCTAAAGATGCTTTAGCAATCTGTATCTATAGCAAATGTTAGTTTAATGAAGTACCCTACCTAGGGGAGGGTATTTCCCTCTCTGCTCCCTTTGCCCCCACTTCCAACCTCACCTATGTTGCCCAAGAGGCAGCACAGGACAGTCAGAAGAGGAATGATGAGGGAATGCCTCTGTGCAATGCCTGCTTCTCAAGCTGCCAGATTCCTCAGCATTTTTAGGGCCAGCATGCAAGGAAGAACTGAAGGTTCTGTTATTGAACACCCCTTTCCTTCTGGAGTGGAATTTAGATGCCAATCATTCTTGGAACTTGGAGGTTTCACTGGTGAGAAACTCAGTTCTGGAAAAGGAAACTCACAGTTGAAGAAAAATTTGGTGTGAATGTGAAGAGGAGCAGCAGCCAGGCTATAAACCAGCCCCTGTAACACTCTGTAATTGGGGGGGTGTGCACATACACACAAACATACAGCCTTGCAATTCCAGCACTGCCTCGGGGGAAGTCTCTATTTCCATGAAACAATTCCATAATTTTTTAAATGAAAAACACAGCATTTAATGATTAAAATAACACAACAGAATGAACAAATGTTTTATTGGCATGTTCATTGTTGTAAACAGCATCTGGCATGAAAAAGTTTACCAAAATCTTTTGATTGTTATAAATTAGGTGGTTTTTCCAAAAACTATGGAGAATTGTTCTCTATTGATCTTTATGGACCGAAGCAAAAAAATTGCTGTTCCTAGGCTTTGCAATGAAATCATGTTGACTGCATCAGTCTTTGCACCACAGCCTGAACTACCGGGTTCGTACGTTGAGGTGTTAAGAGGTTGCCCCAATATTTGACTACATATAGCTATGGAATCAGCTCTGGGAAAAATAAACTGACTTTCAGCAGGTGGAGAAGATGCAAACTTGTCATAGCCTTAAAAACAAAATGTACAAAAAGTAGCGGAACAGAACAAAAACTTCATTAACAAGGGGAAGTACAATCCTAAAGTACCCAGCATCGTCAAACATAAAATGAATACAAATTTAAATAGGCAACTATACTTCCAAATGTACACAATGAATGTTGATATGTGTAAAGAAATAGCATGGTAAATAGCTGAACTGCAGTTCTGGTAAATGGATAGGGCAGATTTTATTTACACATCGAACGCAATACACTAGAGCTGCTCATTGGTAACCTATTAAAAACCACTTTACCTTACAACAGCACTTCTGCAAACAAACAAGGCCTGCTGGCAGCTTCCTGCAGACACCTCTCAGAGCCCCTGTTTTATGGAAGAATATTCTAAAACCTGACACTCGCAGCACTCCCGCGCCCGGCCCTTCCCCGCTGCTTTCCTAGAACCAATGTGTTAATAACATTTACTCCAGACTCTCTGATGAGGTAATGCGTGTATATCAGTGAAACAAACAGAGAAAAGGATTCTTTCATGGCCTTTGCACAGCTTTTATTATTAAGCTATGAGTATCCTGTTGGAGGCTAGTTTCACTAGCTACTATGTGCACACTGTCCTCAACAACTTCCACTCGTTTCCCTCCCCGCCCGCTTTTGAGTTCTAATCTTTTATTTGCACATCCCTTTTAGCTTTACAGTACATTTGACTGTAGTGCACAACATGATTCCAAGTCCCACAGTGCCCAGCGGGGCCCTGCCTGCGGCCGGCACGCCCGGCTCTGCTGGTGTCAGCGCTTTACACCTAATGAATGTCCTGCCGTAATGGCACTACACAGTAGTAGTGAACCTTTTGATTGGAAACAAAAAAAATTCCCCAGGGAAAATGCTATAGCAAGTATCAGTCTTGAGTCAAATCTTTATTTGGTGCTCCATCCAGATAAATTTTTAGTGCTTTTTCTTTGCGGGGAGAGTAGGTTACCCGGTGTCCAGTTTTCTGGAGTCTGCTGCTTTCTTTTTTCATCAGTTCATTTCTTTGCTCATCTGTTAATTCCATTAATTCTTCAGTTTTATCCCTAAAATGTAAACATATGTTCAAATTCAGATCGATACAGTAACCACAAGTAGACTTCTTTTTTTTTTCCTTGGATCATCTTAGTAAAAACCACAACTAAGCATAATACTTCTCAGGGATTGCTTTATTCTGCAGGAACAGGCAATGTGTCTAAACCTGCCTTTCCAGCAGAAACATTCAGTGTTCTGCCTGACTACAGACCAGGGCAAGGAACAAGCCCATACTCCTCCATCTCTCTTACTCCTGTTCTTTACAGACAACCACAGATCTGCTCTGCTTTTGGTCTCAGTGCCAACAGCTGGAAGCAGTGTGTCAGCCAGTCCTTACCAGATGTTCTCTCAAGTAATTTTCATCAGGACCAGCATGTCATTAACCAGCTGTTTTTCCCCAGCTCACATGCAATTAGGCAAAATGCCCCAGCAATGTGTCCATGAGGTTGCCCCATCCACAAAGTTTAGGAGAAATGACAATATTCAAGCTCTCAGTCCTGAACTCCTGCCCCGGGTTACTGACACCAGCTGATCAACATTTTTCACATTAACAGAATTTTTAGCGTAATAGGCTTTTTAGAAAGAATCCACACTGATTTCTCAAAGGAATAAACTCAGACAATAAAATCCTTGCTCTCCAAAACCTACAGCAAGACTCTCACTAATTCCACGTGGGATATGGTTCTATTTTAAGAAATTGAATCCAGACATACACTCGAGCACAGCAACTAGCTTTAATTTCAGTGGTTTGGGAGAGAGGATTGAGTAAAAAGGTGCAGTGCTCATTTTCTTAATGAAATTCCTTTAATTAATATTCAGGCTTTTAGGAAGCTGAGCAGCACAAGTATTTCAGCTGAAGTTTTAGATCTTTTCTTTAAGGTAATAAAGAGTACTTTATGTTCCTGTCCATTACATCACCCCACAAATGTTAACCACAGCTCTTTTTTTTTTTTTTGCATGGTTTATTATACTGTAATGAAATACATACCTATAAAATATTACTGCACCATCATCACAAATGTACAGGGGCCAGACATTCAATGTAGATACTTTCGGATTCCAGTCCAAATCTTGATGAATCTCTAGTATGGAAATGTCACATGGAAAGGTTCCTCTACCCTGAAAAAAGCAATTACTTAGTGAATACAATAAAACTCATAATCACACATCTGTGCCACTGAAAGGTAAAAATACACAAATTCTTACCTTTGCAAATTCGATGTTTTCTAAGGGTATTCCACTTATTTCACTTAGCTGTGAAGAGAAATGGTGGATTTAATACCATTCCAAAACAACATTACACGGTGTCTACATAAAGTCAATAGCTGCCAAATCTAGAAGTCTAATTATCTGCAAGTCCTCCAATGTACAAAATTACAGTGACAAGAACACATTCTTAACATTTCTGAAGTTACCAGTGTGTGTCACAAGTGACGCTTGCTGTGACAGCATTTCATCACACTTCTCTTAATACTGAAGGGGAGACAAAAAAAGGTCATAGAAACAATTAATTAATAACATGCAAGTTCCAAGATACAAAGAGGCCACGTGCCTCATGTTAAACCCTGTGTGACACAGGTGGTGTTATCCAGTCAGCCTGGGAGAGGGCACAGCTGGAAAATATGCATGACTAAGACCCACCTCCACACACCTGCACTTCCTACCAGAACTTAAAAAAATAAAATTGCTCCCTGCAGATCAATACTTAAGGCAAGAAAACAAAGGCAGCCAACTCTTTCTTCAGATACAAGTGAGGAGGAATTCTTGACTGCATGCAAGAACCTGTAGTCATAACTTCATTTCTACCTGAGGAATGCAAGAAAGCAGCCCATAGCTTAACCTGTGTAAAACACAAACCCAGCCTGTGAACTAACACCCCTAATTTATCAATTCTCAGGTTCACTGACACCAGCATTTTTTCTGGCCTCAGCTCCAAGGTGGCCTCCTAACAACTGGGCATTGGCATGTATAAATGAACATTTCTCCAAGAGCGGGCTCTGTGATACACTGGATTAGCAGAACAGTCTCAACAGGAGACACTCCTACTCCAGATTTCTGCTGGGATGACACAGCTCTGCTTACCTCTTAGAGCATCAGTAAAACCAAACCATACCACAGCCATGCTTCTTTCCAACCAAAGCATACAGCACCACCACCCCTCAGCAACAGCTCTCAAATTCAAGTATGAGGAGACTGAAAGGTTTTGTATTTTGGAGTAACAAAACATTAGCTTGAAAAAACACCAGGAGGCAATAACTTAGCTTTTCTTTCATGTGTTTTCTGAGGATAAGGGACACAAGTACTATTCAGCTGCTTAAACTTTAAAATGTGACTTTCTCTTTGCGTGTATTCACCTGAGTATTTTCAGACCAGACCATGATGTGAAGCTAAGAAGTAAAGCTGATAGTTCATGTGGTTTGGTAATGGGATGGGATAGGTTATCAGTTCCTGGGGGAAAAAAAATCACCACGCAACAAGATTTTCGGAGTTATGACATCCTTGTGCTTCCCACCAGAGAACATCAATAAGGCTCTTGGTCACCACAAGAAACTTGCATCATGTTATACATTTTACCTTCTCTTTTAATTCTTCGACACTGCTGCTTTCTAGTACTACTTCCTGGAAAGAATCTAATTTCATCTCTGATGGCCTCCATCGTCTCGATAAAACAGCGAGTTGTGACATGGATTTCATCTTTTCTACTCCTAGCAAAGAAAATTTTTTGTATTAACCTCACAAAGTATCATATTTTAAGTTAGGGTTTGTCCATAAAGATACTCTGACATGGAAGACTGCCCTGGAGATACATGCACAAATTAAGTAACCCAGTGTGTTGCAAGCAGTTCAAGCAGTTCAGTTGTGAAAAAGGGGAAGAGGAAAGGACTATGATTTAGTTGAAGTATTCTGTTATCAGCTCCTTTAAAGGAATTTTTTATGGCCAGAACCTCCTTGAGGCCTACTTTTCTTACTCTTAAATTATGCTTTTGAATTCAGAATCAAGATTTTAATTGTATATGCAAAGGAATCCTTAAGAAATGGCATAATTTAAATGACACATAAGCAGAATTTTAGAAACATTCTGCTAATATTTGATTCCAAAATTGTTTTGATGAACGAAGTTTCTGTTCCAAATTCCTTCATGACACAAGTGTTTTTTCAATTGTCTGAAAACTACTAAATGATTGAACTGCTGTGCCGACTTAAAACGACACAAATGTATTATATATCTGCATGTACATATCTCAGCTACCTAGTCATCACCAGTACTAACTCAAAAATAAATCATTACCATCAAGTATTTCTAAGAAGACCTCCCAGTTGCTGGAAATATTGATATCTTCTTCATAGATATGATAATCCAGAAACACAGTGCCTGGATTCTTCCAGGTTTTCTTTCGTAGGCGAAACCTATAAATACATTACAAAAAACCCCAGTGAGCTTCTATCTGCTCATGAACACTTAGCAGTGCCAGAGATCAACACTGAGTATTTTCTGACAAAACTGAAATCCTACAACTCATTGATTCAAGGTTTGGTGAAGTTTAACAGGAACAAGTTCCATGTTCTGAAACAGTCCTGACAGCAGGGTGTCCCTGCTGGCTTAGTGCTGAATCATTCATAAACACAAGGGAAAAAAGTCTGTATTCCACTTCTTCAGTGCAGGAAATGTGTAAGGATTTAAAGGAAGAAAACCATTTCCTAATTAGGGATTACCCAATTATGGTAAAGGGCAGACAGCCCAGATCAGTGCTGTACACACACATGATGATCCTGCACAAGCAGTTTGCTGCAGTGATCTGTGCTGGGCTTGCATGTAGAGAGCAGGTGGCTTTTTAAAGAATTGATTTACTTAATGTTCCCCTTTCTGAAGGAAATCATCATTAGAGAGATCTAAAGCTGGAGACATGTTGCACACAGGCAATTCTATGTAAATATTATCCCCTACAGAATTCATTCTGTGTGAGATGAAAGCCAAGAATTGCTGAATTAGTGTTTGCATTCACAAACTGATTCAAAGACCACAGCAATTTATTTCTGCTTCTTTCATTACTTTCTTTCTTTCTCCACAAGAGGAAAGAAACCCCCAACACATTTTAAAATGGTTTCTAGTCAGGTTTACCTGTCAATTGTCAAGTCTAGGCCACATTGTTCTCGAAGCTGAGGAAGCAGCTCCTCTTTGGACTGTCGGACAGTCATTCCTTTAGCAAAAACTGCATCTAGAAGAAACTTGCATGGCTGTGAACATAAATAGAAAGAGACTAAAGACAGAATTCTTTTGAACACAAAACTACCTCTGTTTATGCTTTGTGACCAGTCCCATCCACCTGGCAAAAAGATCAGTAGAAGGTTTCTCATTAACAAGGCAGGCAGTGAATTCATTAAAATGGGGAGTCACTAATTTGTGTAGCAGCAGCCCTTTGGCAGGGCACTCCAACCCTCTGACTGCGTGGGCAGAAATACTGCCTGTGCTGTGCTGCTAACTGCTACTATTACATTCACATCCCACACAATGGAAAAGGAGCTCTCAAATTAAGTAAGCCACATCATCATAAAAATGCCACTTTCTTGGCTTTCATGGATCAGACACAACTCCACGACTCCATGGAAGTTGCCTTTAAATTTATCTTATTCACTGCTTTAGCAGTTCAGCTTAGTCTCTTATCCATTATTAATACATATTCTGCAGTTTTGTCCAAAAAAATAAAATTAAAGTGCATACAAAGTCAACTTCTAAAGACTGCAATGTATCCAGTCTACAGGCTATAAAACCACTTCTGTATTTTTCATGCCCCAGAAGATTTAACAAGCTTATGCGCTGCTTTACTGCAAGAGAGACATTTTGTTTCAGGTTTCCTTATGCAGAGGGGACCACTACCCAGATAACCCCCCTGACAAGCATTATCTGCAGCACATGAATGGGATGAATTAGATCAGTTCAGCATCACTGAAAACCACAGCCACGGGCAAACACAGTTTCTTCTTTGGAGAGAATGCCAGGTGACTGTCATGCATTTAAGGGAAACAAAGAAACAATTCACTTGTCCTCCACTTATGCTACAGAAATAAAGACACTTGAGAGATAGTGTAAATCACATTCCAGTTGCATACTTGGAACAGAAATCATATCAAACTCCCTTTCTAAATCGAGAAAAACTTACAGGGAAATGTGAAGAAGGGGTTTCATTTTTTTCCAAGATTACAAAGCAAAACCTTGGTCAAGGCACGTTTTAGTATTTTCATGAATGAGTATTGAAACATTCAATGCCTTACCTCAGGCTCATTTACTAAGAGCTGATAGACTTTAACTCTGTATTCACCTTTCTTAAGGGCTCTTCCAAGTCTAATAGTTATCTAGAATGCAAAAGGAATATCTGTTAGATATCAAAATCAGAGTCGTATTTTGTAACATGCTACCAAGACCAAAATAATTATTTCACCTGTTACAAATTAACCTTATCTATATTGTACCAATATACTTCCAACGATTGAAAATAACTTCTAAATAACCTTATTGTCATCAGAAAATGACGAAAGGGTCTCATTCAGCCGAACGCTCTCAAACTCTTGATTGCTGGCATAGACTCTGAAGACTTTGAAGTGAGAAGATGGAACTCCAACAAAAGGCTCCAAGTGTTGCTTGAAGGCAGACAGAGTAATTCTTTTATCAACATGCACCATCAGCCCTAAGCAAAAATAAAGATAAAAATGGTATGAAATACCTTGCTACCAAAAAAAAAAAGGCACTCTCATGTACAATTTCCATATATTCAGAGTTAGCACTTGCAGCAAAACAGTACTGAAAAGGCTGAATTATGATTAATGGCTACATTTACATTTTATCTAATGATGTCATCATAACCTTTAAAAGCCTTGCTTTATTTCAAGTGTTTATGGGCAGATATTTCTGGGGGACACAGCAGTTCCAAACTGCCCTGGCTTGCATTCAGTGATGTAGAGCAGCAAAGCAGTACCTTGTCTGTTCAGAAAGAAAACAAACAGAATTCCATGGAGCAATTGCAGATAATGTTCCTACAGCTTTCTCTGCCTCAAAGGAGTGGGAAGTGCTTTGGTGCTGGGACCAGCCGGGCACAGGCTGCCCAACCCCTTCTATTTTCCTTCCTGGCTTTCAGCATTAAAAAGTTTAATTCCATGTTCTGGAAGGCCACAGGGTATCACAAGACAAGCTGAAATCCAGATTAAGGGACTTTTTCATGTAATAATGTTGTAATTAAGGAAAAACTGTAGTGACGTGAAATTCTGGAAAGTAAAGGGAATAGTTTATCTTTAGAAATTGTGTTTCTTAATTCATGCGATTTGTACTACACTACAAACAACGTCGTGAATATATGATGTCATGACACTCTAGAATGAACTATTCAGAATGCTAAACAAATAAATTATTTGAATTATACTAAAAAGAAATAAGAGCTTTCCCCTCAAATAATCATTTATGCAGTCGATTATTAATATCAAAATTACTGCAAACAAATAATTCCAGAATCCAACTAGACTTACCAAAACAAAACAAAGAAAAATGAAAGCAGTTCAGAATCAGCCCCAAAGAAAGACCATTCCAAGCTAAAGGAGTAATTTTATCCAAGATTCAGTAGATGCAAATCAATTTCTCTGTGTGAAATTCTTCTTTATCTATTACTACTAGACTCAGAGTTTCTGGATTGACATGAAAGCCTTTGCCTTTTAAAATATTTATCTTACATCCTGCTATTCTTTACTTATTATTCTGTTAGTTATAAAGCACATGCAGGTAGAGAGCATTGTTAAAATTACTTATTTTTATGACAACTATATACCACTTAGGCTCTTATGCTGAATTTGTTTGGACACTTTCATGTCAGCCATATGCCTCACTGTACCCACTGTATTTCAGTGAATGAAACTGTCAACATTAAGTATATTTGAATTTTCCTTGTAGTCAAATGGCTAGGACTTTTCAGGTTTGTTAGTCTAAATGGTAACAGAAATATGCTGTTTTAATCACATTAAATGAGTGCATCGTGAAACAGGTGAATCAGCAGCAGCAGCTGCAACTATGATCCTTTCACTGGAAGACAACTCAGCTTGCTCTCTAGGGAACACTATCAATACACGTAAGTAGATGTTAATTTTCTTAGAAATAAAACCACAAGACACTTTTCAAATATGTAATCACTTATTATAAGATCAAAATTAGGCTAGAATTTTGCTGAGTATCACATCCTGTCTGCACTTTTCATTAGCTTTAATTTGACATTATAATCAAGTTTTTCAATACTGCCATTAGACTTTTTTAACACAGCACATGAATTAAGTAGTGAAACCCACAGAATTATTTTAAGGCACTTAAAAAAGAATACATACATTTTTGCCCTTCTCCTGAACCCTCCTCGGCAGTGTAGGGTTCTGATTTAAAGTACATATACTGTGCTTCTCCTCTGCTCTTGCCACTTTCATCATATTCACTGTCTGTTCCAGAATCCTCTTCTGCCGTGTCCCAGGTTTCCTTCTTGCCTTGATTGGCTTTTGATCGCCTGCTACTGGTGATGCTGTGAGAATCCAGTCCATTAGCCAGGGGCAGGGGGGCATTGTCCACGTTGCACAAAGTGTCACTGCTGTGGCTGGAGCTGAGGATGTCACTGTCCACTGAACTCGTGCTCCTGTCATTATTGACGTCGGAGTCCGACCGCTCCTCGGACTGCAGATTCTCTGGATCAGAAATTTGAATTTGGTTGTCAAGTTCTCTGTTTTCTGCTGATGCTGAAGAGTCTATTTCATTTAAAGGTGACTCAATGTTTTCAAAATCACTGGCTTCTGTGCTTTTGCTGCTGTCTCCATTATCTCCCTCCTGCTGCTGCTGTTGCTGCAGGGACAAGCTTTTAAGTTTTTCAGTGCTTTCTTCCAAAATTGCCTCTACGGATTTCATATTACCTATGGGTCCTTTTACTCTTTCACAAGGTTCATCCAAGTTGCCTGCAGCCCCAGTAGACTTCTGATAAAGTGCCCGTCTGACCTGGGATCCAGGAGCTTGCTCTGGCAGTGAAACGTACAGCCTGATGGTGTTTGCGTGGCGATCCAAGAGCTTCCACAGCTGAGAGTCTGTGTACGTCACATGACGGTCCAAAGACTCTGAGCTTTCAATGAACACCTGAACACACAACAAGCGTTGCACCATGTGTTATTTTAAATAAATGCAACAGCAAACACGGGGTTGAGCACACATTAGAAATAATGCCATCAAGAAACATCATCTTTTATCAAAATGTTAAAATACATGCTTAGAAAAGAAGGTAGACTGAGGAGTCTGCAGTGTAATAATGACTTCACTTTTCCTTGTTCTCCATGTTAAGGTTGGAGTGAAATGTAAGCAGACTGACCATCTGCAGTAAACACATTCAGAAGTGGATTCATAAATCACTCTCTGTGCACCCTTCACCTGTGCATAGCACTGTTATGGTAGCAATGAGCCCCACCACTGCAGCACACTGTGTCTTCATTTTCTAGTACAGTGTCATAAGGAAGTTTTAAATGTTTACATGTGCAAGCAGTAGTGCAAATTAAATGTCTCTCTCCCCTTTGTCAAAGGGCTCTGTGTTGTAGCGACACTGATTGTCAAAGGCCTCTAAGTAACTGAGTAACAACTCAGTGCCATTGTTTTGCTCAGCCGTGAACCATCAAAGCCTTCCTTAATCTTTCTTCATCAAGAAGATTTAATATGGAGCTTTAACTTCAGAGGCAGAGGATGTGCAAAATGTACTAAAAGATGTGCTATTTCTACTGTAGTAAAAAAGGGCAAAGTATGCATTTAAAACGCTAAAATTAATTGAATGCATTACACAATTATTACTGGAAATACTTATTAGAAGTATTTTTTGAAAAAATAATGTAAATTGTCCAGGGGGAACCTTCATAGTGAAAAGTACTGAATTTGAGATAGAAACCCACCAAAACTTTGCTTTTAGTTTTGATATTTGTTTTTTAATAAGTTTAATACTGAGAGCAGGTACAGTTGTTCAGGTGGTTTAGCAAACACATCCAGCAGGCTTCAGAGCAATCCATCAATCTTTGCTCCCTAAGAATGCTTGAATTGTACCTGTCTTCATCATAAGGCTGTTAAGCTCAGCATCATCTGAACCAGAGTAACAGCCAGGTGTCTGACTCTCAATCCACTCTCTCCTATGTACACCTGGTTTCATACATAGCCTAGAATATTCACCAACATCACTGTGCTGGGCACAGAAACCCTACACACTGCAGAGCAAAAGACGTGACAGTTATCCATTATCAGTTCCATACATACTCCCATGCCTTTTACAACACAACAGGTGAACACAAACACAAGGAATGAACAGTTTAAAAACCAGAGCATGTACCTTGTTGCTTCTAAAAAAGCCTTCAGCTTTCAGAGTTTTGCTGGACACGTTCAGCAGGCGCAGGTCATTGTAGCACCGCTCCAACACCACCCGCATGGTTTCAGCAGGCAGGTGTGTGGCCTAAAGCAGGACATGGACAGGGAGATGACATGTGCATCACACATACCTTCAACAGTGAAAAAAGTGCTTCATTCCTGGGGTTATTCACAGGGGAAGGAGGAGGTTTGTCTATCAACTTCCAAATTGCCAAAGAGAACATGGGGGGGAAACCACCCAAACCTGTTCAGTGCCAGTGCCTTTCCTCCACCCTTTAATATGCAGCAAGTGTCAGTTTTTCCAGAAAGTCAGATGCATAAAATGGCCTGGCTTTGCAGAGAACTGGAAAATCATTTATGACAATGGTCTTATCTTTAATGTATGAACCAACTGAAAATCAAAAATATTCTCGAACAACAGGTTGTGCACAGAGTGCACTTAATTATGAGTTAGACTGAACTCAAATTGCTGGAATCATATTTTCTAACAAATATCAGGAAATTACACCAACCACTAAATTATTTTACGCAGAAATGAGCAATCTCTTCCAATGCAGTGGAAGCAGTAACGTCCCTTGGTTTAAAAACATGTAAAAATCAACTTCCATCTTAGTAACAAGTGGCTGCTGGGATGAAGAGGAAAGGTTGTACAAAGAACGTGGACAGCTTTGGATGTTAGGTTTCAAGTACTAAAGCTGAGGTGGAAGTTATACTTTGGTTCAGTTGTATGGTAACAGCTCACTGGTTCTGTCACCAGCTGGACTCTCAGTGAGGTTGTCAAAGATGCTAACTCTGGATGGAAGCAAGAAGCAGCCTGCTGATTTCAGCAGGAGTGAGCAGGTGGACAGACTCAACCGTAGGGTCTAACTGAACCCTGCTGGACAGGACTCACAGCATGATCTGCAAAAGGTGCAGGCTCTCATTTTAGGTATGTAGATCATGACACATTTCACAGTCACAACAAATGAAACTCTTTAACACAAATCCTTAAGGACTGTAAATTACCTTTGAAATTAGCTGTTTAAACTCTGAAACTGTTTGATTCAAATAAGCTCGCACACTTATTGGAGGAGCAACAGATTCAGTTTTCAGGTCAACTACGTGAACCTTTACCATGACCTCTGCAGGGAGGAGAAAAAAGAAAACAAAGTCACATATATACACAGAGAAAATTCAACAGGCAAAGAAAACACACATATGCTTGTCTGATGTAATAATTAAGGGGTTGCATTACATACAAACAGTAAGAACTTGAAAAGCAGTCCAATTTCAGAATAACGTTTTCCAATCAGATTTAATGCCAAAAAAGAAAAAACCTTCCAGTTTGACAAATTTTAGTATACCTTAGACCTGCTTCAACTAGAAGCAAGTCAGCAGCACAGCATATCATGTAGTTCTGAATACTGACTCTAAAATTCAGGTTTTCTTCTTTCAACACCTCATACTGAGGCTGTTTCATAAGCTCCGTGCTTGTGCCATCACATAGCACAGATGGGGATAAACTAAAAGCATGTATGTAACTACATGTCTTACCACCAGGCTTATAGCACTGGAAAACTTGGTCAGGCCTCCTTGTTTCCAACAGCAAGTCAAACATGTAGGTTGACTTGACTCCTCCGAGTAACAAACCCATGGGGGTATCCTCCTCTCCTTCATATGAACGCTCCAAGTAGTCATGGAACTCGTCATATTTGACCAGGCGACAGCAGTCCAAGGGAACAGCCTCTTCTAAATCCATCAGCTGCAAAGTGCACACACAGAACCCCCCAAACATCAGCAGCAGCTCAGTTGGGAGCTTAGTTCTTAACTGCAAGCTAGAAATACCTCACTGTGCACACATCCAGGAATCCCTTGAATTCACAAGAGTCAATATGGTTTCAGAAAACACATCATAGATATTTTATGCACATGCAATATATATACATGTTTCCAAATTCAATAGAAGCCTGCATGAAAATGCAGAAAAGAGGGAGTTTTGAAAAGTATGTACACAAGCACTTGAAGACAGGCCCCAGAAGTATTTTCAGAGGAATACACTGCCTATCACTTATACCAGGTGGCATCTTAGAGGCCTGAGGGAGTCACATCCACTAATTACTCTCTGTGCATCTGAAGGAGATGTTAGCACAACCCCAGATCTGGAAATGCCTTGCTGGTGCTCTCCCAGCCAAAAACATATATGGCAAGAACCAAAGACTACAAGTAGGTGAGCAAGAATTGACGTCTTCAGCTCCCAACTGTTTGTGGAAGGCAGAGATCAACAGAAGCCTTGGTATTCACTCCTGTTACTGAATTAGCTACCCAGGAAGATTCTCAGGAACTCTGTTATTACATAGCTAACACAAGGTTTTTACTGCAACACAAATAAAAGTGTTCACAGTTCTTTCCATTTGCTGAGGCCATGGTGAGTCTAACAGCAGCTCTCACTGCCTGATTTTAAACTAAGGGTATGCCAGATCATACTGCCCTTTACAAGGGCAGGCTGCATCACTCCAATCAGCAATCAGCTGATGGCTACTGGGAGAAAACTTAGTCAATAATGGCACACTGGAACATCTTTAAAAAAACAACAGAACAAAAAACCCCATCGTACAGAACTTCCCAATAACCAGCCCCTAAAACCAACCCCCCCAAAAACCACACAGCCAAGCCCTCTCAAACACTCCCACACATCCAAAGACACACAGCAGAAAACACTGTGTCAAACAATTTAACTCTCTTGTTATGCATGGCATACCTTGTAAGCTATTTCCACTGCTTCCTTCAGTGTTTTGTCCTTATGAACTTCCAATTTGTTCTCCATCATTATTTGCTTTGTAGGATGCATGCAGAATAATTTAATCTATGAAATATAAAAGGAAGAAAAATTATTATGATGTCATTTTCAAACATCTTTCCATTTCAGTTGAAAACCCCATATTCAAGCAATCTGATAAGAAATACACCTTTAGCTCTGCTTCAGTTGTGGGATGGTTTCCTTTCAGCTGGTTACACAACTGCAAACAGAAAATGTCAAAGGCACAGGAGGCATATGTGTGTATCTGAATCTTTCTCCCAGCTAGGGTACAGCTGCTATAACCAGAACATCTTGTAGCCACAGGTAGTGAGCAAATGCTCCAAAGCAAAATGCACACATGGACAATGAATATGAAATTCCTTTTTCACATAGAGAGTTACACATTTTGCAATGAGAGAACTTCCTCATAAAACAATCATTTGATTCACGGCTACAGCAGCTGACTGACATGCTTGTAAGACACTGAGGTCCTATTTTGTTTGTTACTATTGAATCTAGGATTGAAAAAAACCTCTGCTCTTTCTGCCAAGTAACTATTTATAATTAGTTTAAGAAACACCATTGCACAAAGTGAAGGGTCACAATATGAAAAGATTTAACAGTACAAAACACAATGTGCAGCATTACACATTCTTTAGAAGTAATTTTGCTGAAAATAAGTGATGTCAGATTAACTAGATGTGTTTTGGTTTGAATACCAATTCAAACCACATACAATACATAAATTCAACCAAAATGTCTGGTGGACACTTCTAACAGATGCCTGCACTAGATACAGGTTTCCAACAGGTGTGCAATTCATTTAAAAGAATTGTTAGTGGAAACATTTGTCACAATGGAGTCCTTGTATTGTAGTAAAAAACCATGGTTTACTGTAGAAACATTTCTCACTAGCAATGTTTTGTTACTCAGTCCATCAGAAATTCTAACCTTGCATGTGTTGCGTTCAATTTCACGTTGCCTCTTTTCTTGTTCTTCTAATTCTCTCTCTTTCTGTACCAATTGTTTAATGTGCTCTGGATATTCATGTGCCTCAAGAAACTCTGCCAGTAAAAACAAAGCAATAGTTTAAAAAAATACAGTTTTTTTTCCACAGCAGGCCACCCTTTAGGCATTACAGGTATATTTGAGTTATCTGTCTTGCCTTTTCACCCCTTTCTTTTTTCCACACCCATTTCCCACTACACCATGCCCTGTTCTCTTTTACATTATTTAAATTAAGCTGAAGTCAGCCTCTTATTCCCCTTACTTATGCAATCAGCAACACAAGAAAGTGATAATAGCAAAAGATCCCAGTACCAGTACGCAAAGCTTTGTGTAGTAAAGAAATACACTAAAGCTGATGGCTATACTTAATCCTGTTTTCACAATAAATGCAAATACTCTTCTAAAAAGTGAATTCATTAACAATAAAAGTCTCAAGGTATCATTTATATTGTGATAAAATAAATATTGCACTTCATGCAGATTAGTGTACTTTGACATGGTTTCATAACAAGAAACAAAACCACAACATGCCACACTTAAGCTTAAAAAAAACCCCAACTTTTGCAAATACAGCTGTCTAACTTACTTGCATTTCTTGTTGGATCTTTCAGTCTGTATATCAGCATGTAAGCATTTGTGGAGCTGGAGGAAGAGAAGAGACAGCTGAATTTATCACTCAGGAGACAACATTGGCTTCAGAAGCTGCTCTGGTTTCTTTATCTTTCACTAAGGAGCTATGTCATACCTAGGTAATACACTAACCAAGAAGGATTTTCAAAAATAAGTATCACATTATTTTAATGATCTCAAACAGCAGTCAGGGTAGTTTCTTACAACTACATGAAGCATCTGCTATTAATTTTCAGGTAACATGTTACGCACATACACCTTGGCCATTCATTTGATTACACTAAAACACTACCAGAAAGAAAAGTAACATTACAGTACTACTAACCTAGCAAAAGCACTGGAATAATAGCCTCTGCTTCCAGAAGATCCTCCATATGTTTTCTTAATATCTTCCTGAGTTATCTAACAGAAAATCAATGTAATGATTATTTGAGAAACTTGTACTAAACAAGATGCATTTATTCTCATTAGGAAACATGGCATTACAAAACACACTACATTAATAATTCCAATTTTAAAAATATTTCTGTTTATTTGCTGACTTCCAAAAACAATTTCCAAGTGATTTACTTCTCCATTTTAGAATGCAAACACAAGTTTTTGGTTTTTAAAGTAGGAACTTCTTAGAGAAAAAGAGACAAGTTCCTGATTGCAATAGTACCTATGGATGATGGGTGGAACACCTCCATCAGCTGGACAGGTTTAATAGCACAGTTTGATCTACAAACACTTCTCTAAGCAAGAAACGTTCTTCACATGTACAGAAGGCAAAATTCTAAATCCAGCCTGGTGTGTACGTGAATAATGGCTTCTTTAGGAACCATCCAACATCACTGCCAAGGAGAAACACTCCTTTTCCCACCACACAAAAATACATAGATAAATAAATAAAGAAACTCCAAACCCCTAGATATGAGTTAAGCTAATGAGTGAAACATAGGTATATTGCAGGCCATAAGGATGAGAGGATGAAATCAAGGAAATATTTGAAATACATATAATGAAGCTGGTTTTATGGGCAGCTAAGTGGAAAACCACAAAACAGAAACTTTTTGGTCCATTTATGAGTAGAAAACACAGCTAAAAATACAATTTTTTACCTTGCTAACATGCTGATCATTAAAGCTGTACCACTGATCATCACTAAAAGATTTTATACAGGCATAATAATGGCCACCAGCAGCACTTCCAGAATGAACCATGACAGAAAAGAGCTCATAAAGCAAAGAACTCTGTGGAGAGAAGAAAAAGGTGTTATATGTACCCAGTGAAGAAAAGCTAAGCAAATGTTAAGTTTTAAAACAAGGACTCAAATCCAGGTATGTAAATAGTTGGATGTAAAGAGTGTATTTGTGTAGAAGAAATTAATTAATGCAACAGGCTATGAACAAAACCAGAGCTCTGCTGTGCTAAACTTTACACAGGAGTTTGTAGCTACAAAGCTTAGGTCTACTTGCTATCACCCTTCTCCACACTTCTGTCATACACTCTTTTTTCATGGATAAAAGAATGGAAATACAGGGCACTGACTTCAGTGTTGCATATAAATTAAAAAATAAAACTGAACCATACTGACTCACAAGTAAAAGAAACACTGTATGTTCTCAGCATATCCCACATCCATTATTAAGATATCCAGACCAAAAAGCTTTTTTGCCTTGAAATAACTGGCCAAAGCTACTGTCAATACCTGGACGTCCCACTTGCATTACAGACATGTTAAAATATTCCGGTCTTGCTCCAGTCAAGTGACTGGAATTAATTTTCTCATCATGTCCAACTAAGACTGACAGTATTCATAACATATACCAAAAAACCCTCTCAAATGGTTCAAGGTAAATACAAACAGGGCCAGATGTGGAGATTAACATGCAAGTAAGCCTTTGAAACTGTTACTTTATGAAAGCACCAGCTTCCTAAGGCTGAGTGAAAGCTACTGGCCTAATTTAAGGTGAGTTCACTGAACACCACATTAAGTACATATTGTAGACATTACCATAAAGTTCAAGATTTTCCAGGAAAACTCAACCAAGTTTATCAGTGATCTCTACCACCTTGATGTCCCATAGTAGGATGGTTGCTATCCTGGACTGACTTGCTATTTAATTCCTTTATATTAAGATGACTGTGGGAATATTTAATGTTTGGATCCTTGGCTTCATCTATGCCACTTATCAAAACTTCCCTACTAAGTTTTCTCCTACTAATCTGCAAGATGCTTTTGCAGCTAAATCTGACAGGCCTTTGACAGCTGGCCACAAGTTAAAACACTGCTCACAAGGCAAAACAGGTCTTCCGTTCGAGGGTCTGCTGCCAAAACAAGTTACTGGAAATTCTCGGTCTGACAGGATGGGAAGACCTTTATTCTCAGGTGACCTCCAAACTGGTTGAATTCTTTCCTTTGTTGCAATGTCAATTTTTGAAAATTTACATAAACTCACACACTCCCAACCTCTCACCACCAGTGTGTCAGAATTAATTATATTTTTACCATTTACATTTGTGGTGGGTTGACCCTGGCTAAGAACAAAGCACCTCCCCAGCCAGTCAGTCACTACTCTCCTCAAGTGGGATGGTGAAGAAAATCAGAAGAGCAAAAGTGACAATGACAGTTTGATAAATAAACACACAAAAAATTTAATTGTGCAATGATGCAAAGGCATAACTCAGCACCCTCCCAGCAGACCAATGCCCAGTCAGTCTCTGAGCAACAGCAACTTTGGAGAGCTCCCAGCTTTTCCTGCTGAGCATGATGGTGCACAGCAGGCAATCTGGCATGGTGGTGAATCCAGGTCAGCCCTGCCAGCTGTGCCCTTCCTTCCAGCCTCCTGCCCACTCTTTTAACATCTCAGTGTTATCATACCTTTTCACTGCCAGCTTTAGAGATCCTCTCTGCTGCACTATTGCTTTCAAGGCAGATTCCTTCATCAACTCCATCATCATTAGAAAAATCATTGCTCATCTGATCACTGTGACAACTGCCTTCATTTTCAGCTCCACTATCAGTGCAACTCTCAGTCTGAGGAGACTTCTTAAAAATAAGACACACACACACTAACATTATACAACATTAAAAGTTACACGGAACAAGAAATAACAGTGTCTGTGAAATGAAAAAAATCCACTCTATGAAACAATTAAATTCCTCAAAAACCTCTGTAATTCAGCACCAAGAACAGACTTGTTTCTGTTGGTGTCTTCGGACCACTTCTTCAGTATTCCTGGGCTCTGTGTGCAACTGAAGGGTAATTAGCAGCTTTCAGACTTTGCAAGGTTATATTTGTTCCCAGCCTATTCCATGCACTAGCTATCCCAATTCAGTACCTGGAATTCTGATACCAAACAACAGATCTGTTGTACCACGGCCTTGTTAATCAGAACTGACTGAAAATATTTTCAATTATGAAGACTTTTTTTGCCATTTCAATTACAGTAAGACTGATTAGTGTTCTGTTAGCTTAACAGCATGGTGTCATCAACACTATGAATGCAGCTCACTCAGAATTTTCATCTCTTACCTGATTCTCTTGCCTCTGGATAATGGTTTTGATTTTCTGACAGTTGTTAATTTTATCTGAGTTCTATCCTCCCAGATCAATCTTCATTGTCATTTATTCCCCCTGCCCAGTGAGATTTTGAGAGGTATCAAATTGTCTACATGGCATCCTTCCTATGACAAGGGTTTGCAGAGAGCCAGAAAAGCCTCTCCATATGCACATCCAGGCAGTGTTTCTCTTATTAAAATGCAAGCCAACAAATGTTTTCAGGAACAAAATTAGAGGAGTTTCTTTGGTCTTCAATGCAAAACGCACAGTAAATACTTCTTGGTGAACGTAACTCCACAACATGAATTTTAGTCAAAACCCCAAAAATAAAAAAGCCAGAAGATGGATGGAAAAGAAATAATTTTAAAATCTTATTTCTACAGTATACACTACATGGTGATTCAGAGGGAAAGAATTCATTACTAATGATTCCTGGACTAACTTCAGTATCCAGAGTTGTCGCTCTTGGACAACACAAGCAACACAGTGCTCTTAGAAAGTTGAAAATTTGACTCTGCCTTTATTTCTGGAGTGCTTGGTTTTATACAGTGGTACAGAGACCAATTGATTGGTGAAACAAAGGTAAACCCTTTCAACCACACTGGTCCAACTAGAGGGACATCAAGAAGGTCCCTCCTTTGGGAAAATATATAGACATTTTTCCTGTCTACAGAAATCCACTGGGAAAGGAATTTCAAAGTCCCAAAACTTACAGACCAGGGCTACACAGAGTTTTGAAACTTTACAGCACCTCCTACGACAAACACAATTCAGACACAAGTTTCAGATAAATCTTCCATTCTGGAATTGCAGTATATACGTAGAAGCCCTGAGACTCATGTCTTTAAATCTGTTGAGTGAAGATGTAAGAAATCTGAAACAGCTTCTTTATGGAAGTAGAAACCCCAACTACAGAGAACATATTTTGTTTGCAATATTAAAAAAAATATAAATCCACATGGACAGATTTAAAATCTTCAAGTTATAACACTAGCATGGCTAAAGAACATTTTATGTAGACGAATTATGTTGTTAAATTTAGTTTATAAGACTGGAATTTTGATTTTCTTAATGAGAAACTTGAAGGAAGTTAAATGCTTTTCTCTGAAACCAAATACTTTACCTCATCTTCAACATCAATAAAGACACTCATGTCCAACTCCTCTGGAAAAGTCATGCGATCATTGAGTTTAATTCTGTGCATTGTGGTGTAATCAAAGTCAAATCTCTTCAGCTGTAATGTCAGCAGGTATGGAAAGTGCAAGAACCGCAGACCCTAAATGAAACAAGGACAAGATTACGTCCCTGTTATCAGGATTGGTATTTATTGAAAGTAATTTTTGCAAATCATTTGACTAGTCTTTACCTTCCTTGCATCGCATTTCTTCTTACATCGCTCACAAAAGTACTGATTTGGGCCATCAAGGATCTCAGGCTGAATGAAAGCATGCAGTGCTTCTTCCTAAGAATAAAAACATGTTATCCCATTTTTAAAGAGTGTTTACTATGCAGGTATAAATTTACAATGAGATTGCAAACACATACAAATTCATTCATTGTTTGATTGACAAACTTTGGTACAGACACAATATTCAGGTAAACACGACCAGAAATCAACCTTTCTACCCAGCCCGAGGTAAACAGTAAAACCACAATTAACTCTGTCTTGTTCAGTATTTGATGAATCTCACTTTTTTTTAATAGTTACATTTACTCCTGTTACCTTGCACATCACATTTAGTCATGTCTGAGGAGTCACCTGCTGTGAAAATGAGCTTATTTTTAAACCCTGCCCTGTCCTTGTTCTCACAGAATTTTGAGATGGTTCTTTGGCATTTCTAAAGGAGTTCTTCTCAAGAGATCCAATCCGATATTTAGAGGGAGAAAGAGGAAGTGGCAGAAAAAAAAAGTTACTCAGTTTCTCAATGCTCTGCATGAAGATAGCCTTAGTCCTGTTCTACCCAGGGTCTTAGGAAACTACATTTGTAGATCCTATTTTTAAATGAAAGCTGGGGAAAGGGCAGAGGGAAGAGTATTTGAGTTTTGCTCCCAAAGGACTGAGAATCAGATATGGCCATCTCCTATAAAGACAGACGTAGTTTCCTAGACAAAACTTAGGAGACAACTGATTTGTCTTCTGACAGCTGCCTGGTTTGGGGTAGTTCAAGAAACCTCAAAAGTTCTGTCATTAATGCTTACACCCAGGACTTCAATGATTTCTACTATGCTCCTCACTACAGCAAACAATATCCAAAATACAAGCAAATTAATCATGACTCCTCTCCCTAACACAATTTGCAGCAATGACACTGCACATTAAGGTGTAAATACTTGAGAACAAACTTGTTCAAACAGAATTCATTAAGAATATTGAGACAGGTTCACTGAAGAATTTTACCCAGAGATTTTCAAAGTTAAAACCTATAAACCAGTCAGCTTGCAAGACAACAGGCTCTGGGTTTCTGAACTCAAGTGGAAACCAGAAGTTCTCTGTTCACCCATGCAAGTGAAACAAATACAATTTGCAATAATGTTTTTAAAATATCTGTCAATGAAGGGCTGTGGCTCTTTCCCTGAAGTCTGAGTAAGTAAGAAGTGGCTTAACTGGGCAAAGTAAACTCAGCAGTCACAACAGGGCTGGCAAAGAACTTTAGACTGCTATCTAAATCGTGTTGTTTGGCAAATCCCACTTTGGGAACAAATCAAGGATATGCCAAGTTCTTCACAAAAGCCCCCCATTCTTTCCTTCTGCTTTCTTTCCAAGAACGAGGCAAGCAGCAAGAACAACAGAGCAATTATTTTACAAAAGCTCTGTTGCTGTTCTAGGAGAAAGGACTTTTAAAAAAGGACTCTATTCCAGGTGACAACTACTCACAAATGAAAGACCTGCCAAACTCCATAGAACAACTGTACAGTGAAGACAGTCATCTCAACAGCCTGAAATCACAGCTCTTGGGCAGAGACTCTCCAGATATGTGAAATCCTTTCAGAGTCTGAACTGAACTGCTGTCTATGTCTTTATTTCCTAAGAGCTACAGAGGTCACAGACAGCTAATGTTTAGTAAGATTATGTACTGAAATGTGAGGGAACTCATTCTAAAATATAAGAAAAAAGACTAAATATGTTAGAACCTGCTTAAAAAGAAAACAGAAGAATTGCATTGCTGTGTTTTGACTATTATTCAGAACTACTTCAGTGAAAGCAAAAATATTAATGGCCAACACAGAAAACATGAATCAGAAAACATCACATCATGACATCATAATCACAGTGACAGAACTCTCTCTTGTGAGCCATTTAAGGCAAGAAAAATGTATTTCAAGTGTAAGAAAAAAGTTGCAGCTCATGTATCAACACGAATAAAAATGGGAATATATGAAGGATGGGACATAAATGATTGTGTAATGCTTATGTAGACCCATGTGATGTGCAATTTAACAAGGAAACAGCCTACAAATCTTTATATAAGGCAAGAAGTGATGATGTTTTAGACCCCTGAGAAGGCAATGAAGCATTATTACATCACTCTTGAGGTTTCACTGCTTACCACACACAGTGAGCTGTGCTTTGAAAGGCCTGATTGACGCTCCTGGGACCTCCATTTACAAGCCATGTATTTTTCAATCCTTGGATAATGACCATTGCTGCTCCCCTGGCTGACTCTTTTGCTTCCTACACAATCTTTACACCAAGGTTAGTTTTGCTGATGAGGAGGTTTCTTAATACAATTCCTATTCTAGTGCAGTTCACTGCTCTCTGCTCTGACAGTTTGCTCAGCAAAAGCAGGGACAAAGCTGCCAAGCTGCACAACCTGTCACAGTACACACCCCCTGCCCTGCAGTGCCACCAGAAACCAGTGTTACCTCAGGAGTTACCTTGAAAGTGGCAGCTGTCACCTACCCTTGGAGTTACTGAGCATTTCCAAAATCCCCTACACACACTCTTCAAAATTAAGCATAAGTGATCAAGCCACATATTAGGATGAGAGAAGTTCTTTACACTTCTTTCCAATTCCAAGAATCAAAAGAACGATATAGGCTGAAAGCAATTTCTTGAGATCATCTGATCCTAATCCCTTACTCAAATCAGGTCCAACTTTAGGCATTTGGCTCAGAGCCTTGTCCAGCCAAGTTCTGAGTGTATCCAGTTTTTAAAATTCTGAGATTTCTATCACTTAGCACACTAAAATGCTGTAATGATTCAACTTAATTATTGTCTGGCTCAAGAGAGGCACTGCAGAAAACCTTTCCTCCATAAAAATGCATTATGATCTAGTCAGAAGTTTGACAGGTTTGCAGTTTATACTGCAAGTATTTGTATATGTGTAAATTTGTAAAACTTCTGAATAGGAGCAGAAGGACCTTTATGAAAACTTACACATCAAATGGCATTTAGGCAAAACTTTGAAAAAGCTAGAAACTAATTGCCATCTCATCTTTTCAGAGCTCATGAGTTTTCTTGTGTTCAAAGAGTTCAATGAAAAATACAAGACCTTGTTACTGATCTGGCTTTAAAAACAAAATGGAATTACCACATCATCCATATTCTGCCTTCAACGGTTTGGCAAGGACACCACAAAGTAAAGTTCACATAAAGTTCAAATTAATTTCTGCCCTAAGAAGGACTACTTGTACACATACTTACACTCTCAAAAGAAAACCTACAGTACAAAAGATCTTGAAAACGAACACTTAATAAAACAACTGTATTTGCTACACCTCCAGTATACTTGGACCAATTTTTTTTTTGTTTTCTGGTTTCATAATTTTCTGGTGTTACAAATCACATTTCACTGTATTATGGTAGCATAATTTCAGCATCACTGCTAGTTCCTAGTTGCATCTTCCTTTCTCTCTGCTGTTCATCCTGCAAAATATATTTTTTTTACTGCAAAACATTTCAGCTTATGCCTAGTACTGTTAAATTCAGGCATCTATACAAAAGACACTAGTACCTACAAAAATCAGAATGCGAATTGTTGCTCCTGTTTACATCCCTGAAATAAGCCAAATGTTTTTATGCCTGGATTTCTACTGACCTCAAGAAAAGCCTGATTCAGGGGTTTTTTGATACCATATCCTTGAACAATGCAGATTACATAAGAACTTGTACAGAAACCACCTTGAGTGACACACTGACAACATCTAAGTGCCCCAGAGCTGCCCCAGTGAGTTTGCAGCTATGCTATATGGAGTTGGGGGATAGGGTGGGGAATCAGAAAAACTCCAAATGCAAACCTTAAGACCACACTGAAGAATTTCAGAATTAGTTCACGGTACGAAATAAAGAAAGCATGACATTATCCTTCCCAGTTTTTCAACATCCCCACATATTGAGAAGTAATACATGTATCAATTAATGCAACATTTCAAGTATCTGCATTTCTTTGGTAGTACCCAATGTCAAACAGTGGGATAATGCTCTTTAAATGGCATCCTACAGATGAACCTCACTTAAGGTCCATCCATCCATTCTCTCTTATTTGAAAGTAATGGAAAATCACTTACCTCTAACTAGAGTTCTTTGAAGGTAGTATCCTCCTTAGATCCCCTATCTTGGGTTGTGTCGCCTGCTGCAAGTTCCCTCAGGAGCTGACTAGCAAGGTCTAAAAAGTTTTACATTCCCTTCCATAAGCCCTATTAGCGCATGTGTCAAGGTTTTGAGCTTTCAGACCCTTTTTCCTACGCCTACTGAATCACACCATCTATGGATCAATGGAGGATACTACCTTCAGAGAATTCCATTTAGAAACAGGCGATTTTTCCCTTCTCCAAAAGCAAGTATCCTCCATATCTCCCCACTGCTGAAGACTACAGAACTAAAAATTACATCTGCTATTGATCATACATATGCAGGGAGGAGAATCAACTGAATGTAATCAGAATAGGAATTGAAAAAGCTCAAAAATTGAAGCATCAATACAAGTTGCAACCATGTAAGTTTGTGTAACAAAAATCTTAAAACTATTTTCCTCAATGTAGTAAACCCAGTAAATGCTGACTGAAAGGAAAAATTTAAGTCCTTATTCATCTAAGTTTTTTGTTTTTACGAATAGACAAAGTCTTTTTTTAGCATTGCACTACAGACTTGTCCATTAAAGAAAAAAAATTTCCAATTGAGACACACAAACAATGCATTGTTAAATGCAAAATTAAACTACATGAACTGAATAGTTTTCACTGCTCTTAATAAATCATAAAAATCTAATTACTGAATAAAAATGACAACAAATAAAATTTGGTTCAGGAAATACTGCTAGAAATTAGGGTTAAAAGGTGAAAAGGGAAGCTATCTGTATAAAATATCAATCTGTATTAAGACAGCTTCAACTAGCTTGATAGTTCCAGGAAATTTTAATGCAATCTTAAAAAGAATTCAAAGGATGTTACTAACTTGAATCCTTTTTCCAAGATCAATGTCCCTCACCTTTTACTACTTCTCAAGATTGGTATTTAAAGTTTCAAAGTATGAAGTACTTTGAAGCTATACTGCAATTTAAATTAATTCTAACAATTCTTAACAGAATTACTGTTAAGAATTATGGACTATTAGTGTCTTAAAAATATTGCCAGCACATTGAACACAGAAGGAAAAAATACTTAATATATAATAAAACAAGCCAATTACACAAGTGTTTGTTTAAAACAACCTTTACTGGAAGACTTGTTTGATTTATTCTTCTTCTTTCTCACAACTCCATCCACAGTATACTGTGGAATTTCACAGTTCGTAATCTTTTTTTTTTTTTCCAGGGAGGTGGAAAAACTCAAACAAAAGAACTTCCACAGATTTACTAAGCAATAGTTATGCTAGCCAGCATCAGTAAAGCTGGAGCAAAAGAGACCATGAACATTGATGTAGAACATGATTTTTGAATCATCATCCAATTGCTTATTAAAAGGATACGGTATTTAAGAAGTGATCTTTAAAAAGCACAGCAACAACATGGCAATTAAAGTAAAAATTTTATGTTAATGCTCTGTTCTTTCACTAAGACTTTCAATAACACTATGAAAATTTAGCAGATGTGCCAATAAAAAGACCAACCCAAATAAACTTTGTGATCTCATAAAAATCTTTCAAGTAAATGCTGCAGGAAGAAATAATTGATTACTGCAGCCCTAAGGCAATAAAGTTGCATCTCCCCTCCCCTTATACATGCACCAGTAGGACTCATTGAAGGGCAAAAGAAAAAAAAAAAAAAAACAAAACAAAAATAAACCAAAAAGCCAAAAAAAAAAAAAAAAAAAGAAAAATCTTCTAGAACTTGCTAGCTGGTTCACTGCACAAAGACGAACACCCCAAGATGGAGTATCTAGGATGATACTTACCAGGGAACCAATTCTACCAGTGGGGCATTATGTATTCTATGTGTGTATGGATGCACTATTAGGACCATAATAGTACACACCACGCTAGCAAACGCCTGGCTGGAGCCATAGGGCCGGATGACCAGAGGGATATCCAGGTACGTGTCGATTCTCCAGCCTTCATAGCCACACTCTAGGCACCTCACATAGTCCTTCAGTTTGCCTTGGTACAGTTGATTTATAAGATCAGCCTGAAACAAACAGATGCAGCAACAGGGATTTTAAAAAATCAACCAATACCGTATTTCTTTAGTTTTACAAGAAAATACCTTTCTGTCAATTAAGTCTTAATTGCATGGCTACACATTTAAAATACCATTCCACAGCAGGGCATCCATCTCCTGATTTCTTATTTTCCCCTGCCCAAAACATGTATCAAACAAGCTTCCCAAATCATGTTACACAAGCTTCAGTGTCCCTTACAGTCACGTCTTAGGTGACTACAAAAGCACCAAACTGAAGTTCTAAACCGAGCCTCATCTTGCAGACACTGTTAACACACCTGCAGTCCTTTCCTGTGTCTCCAGAGACAATTTACCAATTGCCCCTGTTTACCAAAAGCAGCCTGCAAGAAGGTGGACATTTATCAGAATGTATCCTGTGCCATGAATACATTACTAACTTTCTCCTGCATTAAGAAGGGAGAGCTTGAGCTTCAAGAGGCCCCAACAAAGTCTAATAAATACTGACAGCAAGGAAGTGATTGTGGGAGTTACACAATCACTTTCTGTGCTTCAAATAAAGACTGAGTATCCAGAGGTCAGAACACTCCATTTTTAATTGGGGGAGGAAAACAGATGCAACACACTCTTGAAAGCCATGCATCACAGTAGCTTAACTATTGCATTGGACAAGAAATATACCACAGATTTTCAATAAGCTGGTATTTAAAATTTAGTAAATGATTTTTACAATCATTAGAAAATCCAACAAACCCCCACAGTACTACACCACTGAATGAAGACAGTTCTTCCAAGCTTACCTGCTCCGTTTGCTTCCATTTCTGCTCCAAAGCATCAAACATGACTCTACAGAGCTCCTGCACATCATGCTGCTGCCATGCTGCCAGAAATTGAAACTATTATTAGTTAAAACAGGAGATGTGACTAGTCCGAAAATTGACTGTACCCTGAGAACGCTTCCTAAAAGACTACTCATTAGTTTAAGTGTGTACCTACACTACCCACTACTGGGCCAGTGTTCAATTCCATAGGCAGCTGCATCTCAATGTCATTCAGAAAAATAAGCAGCCAGCTTGCTCACAGTGTTTATGCATAAACAAGAACTGTGTATACAAGCAAGGTTATGTGAAAAATACAGAACTGCTAATGTACACTGGTATAAAACAAACTGTTGCTGGTTTCTTTCCTACTTGGTGCTGATTCTCCAAAGCCCAACATCCAACTCCTTATCATCATGTGGTAATGGAAAAATCAACAGGTTATGGAGCAAAATTACACCACACAAGTGTAAAAAAGACACACACAGTGCTTGATTTGAAGTAGACATTAATATGGGTAGTTCCATAAAAGCAACATGGGCATTTGACATCTGTGATTCAATATAGAATCAACTTTCCTATAAAGAATTACTTTCTTAGAAACAATTAACATGTGTAAAGACAGTTTCATTACAAAAATGTAATGCTTTTTAATTTAACAGCCTGGAACTCACAGATGCCATGTCTTTAACAATCAGACACACCCTACAACCAAGTATCCATGTAGGCTATTTTGTTTCCACTGCAAAAGTCAATTCTATTAATTACTCTTAATTATACTGGTATTTTCCCCCATGAACAGCAGTTTAGCCCCTAGCAGACGGCAGCTGAAGCCAACCACAGCAGTTTAACAGCTGCACATTACCTTCACTACTGTCCCATCCAAAACTCCGTGTAACATCTGTTGTTTCAATTGCCCTTTTTTTGCTGGTCTGCAGTAAAACAAACAGTCTTTGAAGCTGGTAGGGGATACTCCTCTCAGGATCCTCTTCAGATTCCTCAAATTCCCACCTATTTGCAATACAAGACATTTGACAAATGAAACAGCTTTGAAAACATTACTTGAAAAGGCATTAAATCAGCATTTGCTACATTTCAGGTCTGCCATGTCACAGGTTAACTGCAGCTCTGTTTCTTGGGAGAAGCCAAATGCAGTTGCTTTCCATTTCTGCAGGAAATGGCAATGATACTCTTCAAATGTATAAACATAAAAAAAAATGAAAACTTTGAAGTCATTCACTGCACAGACATGAACTGCACTTAGCATCAAATTTAACTTTAAGTTTGATGTTCTTGAGATTCTTTAAAAAGCCCGTCTATGCCACAACCAGTAATTTTTATTTTACTGAAAAGCTGGAGCTTTTGAGCAGATATAATCTAGAAGCCTATCCAGCTTGACTTCCATTATGATTTCCAGTATCCAACTAAGGAAATTTTGACAGGTGAAATTCCAAAGGGTCTCCTACCAATATGAACCAGCACAAATTCAACAAGTTTTTGATTCTATATACTCACTTATACAATGCATTTCTAAATTCAGGAGTCATGAAAAGTGTTTGCAGAAGGCTGTTCAAGTAGCAAGTCATTGCTTGATTTACCAGCCCCACATAACCTAAAAATATGAGAATAATGAGATGGAAATAATGCAAAAAGATGGCAAATCACTTCAAGAGTTAAAAGACAAGAAAACAATTCTGTGACAGTGCTTAAGAACTGCATTCGTCTGTTATTATTTATCATTATTTACACTATAAATGGAAGGAATGTTATAATTTCTGAAAGCAATAGAGAATAATACTTTATATAACAAAACTAATTCTCCTTAATGATATGAAGCTGTTTTTTTGCTCACAATAAAAAGTAATATTTAATGCTGAATACTACACCAATGGGGATGTACCTAACTATATATACTTTAATAATAGATTTAAATATTTTACAGAATAAAACTAGAATTTTCTAGAAACAATTTTTACCAGCTTACTTATTGCTTGATGTCTGCTAAAAGCATCCCAGGAATAATTGGTACTATAATTTGTATCTGCACTGGTTTTATTATTGTTTTCGAATCAGAAGTAAAAAAAAAAAAATCTCAAGTGCCCACACAACACTTCTATTCTAAATGGTTCTCTCCTAAATAACTAATTAAAAAAACTAATTGAATTGCTAAAATGCTGCTGACATTTTTAACAGCTGAAAATTAAATAATTTACTTATATTAATCTAAAAATTAATTTAAAGATTTTCTCCAAAATATGCAATATTGGCAACAACTGATAAGCAAGGAGCATATACTGAAGCACAATATAATAAAGAAATTAAAAATGCCTTTTTATACTCAAAAAATTCTTGAAAAATATTATCTCAGTACCATACTAGTAATGAAAAGGCAGCTATTCCACACACAGGCATTTTCTGTGAAGAGACTGAGTCAGAACATTTGCATTTTATTTATTACTCTACACTATATAAATCATCTTTTCAGTTTTGTTAAATGAAAAAAAAAGGCAGATAAACTTTCTTATTTGTCAAATAAGGCCTTAAGCAGGTGGGCAGTGGTGCAAGGAGAGTGTCAGCTCTGTGGCTGCTCAGTAACTTCACTCTGAGCAGTTTCTCTCCTGGCAGCGGTAATTTGCTGTCTCGTCCTGCCCTGCTGAGCAGCGTCCCTTGATCCCAGCTCTCCCTTCCCCAGGGGAGGCCCTGCTGGCTGGGGGATGCAGGAGGAGCCTCTTGGGGAATCCTCCTGGAGGCAGAGTGTGTGCAGCCTCTGGCCAAGCAGAGGTGCAGCAGGAGCCCCTCCAGAACAGAGTATCCAATCCTCCTTCAGCTGGGAATGAACACAGCTTGAGCTGGGCCCTCTGCTGATCCAACCCAGACTATGAACTAGGGATGAGCAGCACACAAACACTGCAAAGGAGGACCCTGACAGAGTCTGAATTACCTGTCCCGAGTAAGGAAAGGATGGAATACAGTTCTTCCATTTCTAAAGTGATGGCAGAATATCATAAAAAGCATGAATAAAAAAATGTAGCAGTGATGTGGGTATTTTTGAAATAAATTGCAATTTATTTTTAAAAAAATCCTGAAGTGCTGCTATTTGAAAATACGCTAAAATAATTATAAATTAGCATTGACTTTACAAGAAGGAACACAATACCTGTCTCAGATTTGCTCAGGACTGAAGAATAGGAATAGCTTTGACTGACATAGTCATTGGTACATCCAATGGAGCCTTCTCTTGGAAGAGGGCCTATAAATCTCTCTTGTGCACCGTCCTCTGTGGTACCTGACTCCTCCTGGGAACACAAACACACCCAACACACTTTTATGGAACTACCTATGAGATTTACTTTCCTCTCATGACTAAGAAACCAATTTTGCTAGGCACATCACACAGTTTTTTCCAAATTGCAGATACACAGTGTAACTTTAGTTCTGCCCTCCAAATTCTCAAGCCCTTAACCCACTGTTCTTAGCATTGGCAGAAGGAAAGGTCCTTTGGAACACTGCAACCCCAAATACAGTATTACAATGCACACAACAAGCAAGTTGGCAATTTAGCATCTCCTTCAGTTTTCTGCACTGAAATACAAAGTAAGATTTTTTCCAGATATATAAATTTCACTCCATTACTCATTCAGAATCATTCTTAAATTCTGATCCTGAGCACAAACATTTACATGTGGGGGCTTTTTCCCTTTTCTAGGTAATTAAACTCCACAAAAAAGGCCAAGTAACCCAGCATTATGCTGATACAAGAGCTAAGTAATAAATCTTAATATATCACTAGTCTATCCAATCCTTGATTTGAACATACTGCAGCTGTGTGTATCATGTATTGGAGAAACAGAAAATTTCAAAATATTTGTTATGGCAAACAGTGGCTTCTAGCAACACTGCCAACTCTTCTTATTTATATATACACATGTATTTGTTTACTTATTGTTCCATAATGGTAAATGTGGAAGCAGCTGACTGCTGTCGATCCAGGGCTGCCATTTCTGAGAATTCTGCCAGAAAGGCCTAATATTGTTTTCAAACACCCAGAGGAAAGAGGTTGGATATATGATTATATGTGTATTGTTAAGACTGAATGTGTCAAAGATTAATTAGTTATATAACCCTAGAAAATTCCTTTCAGCAAACATCACATAAATATTTGTCGAGCATGAACAGAATGACAGCAAATCATTACTAATAGAATTGGTCCCACTCAGGAGAAATGTGAATATAGTCAGTCTGTTGAGAAGGTTCCCAAAGAAGCTTAGAATGAAATACTCAGCTCAGTTTTATTTCATATTCTGATCTTACACAAGCACTACACAGAACACACACCTCTCCCTCAACACTGGCTTATGTAGCTGAGTGAAGATTTTACTCACCTGCACTACATGAGGCTGCTCACCATCCTTGTCTGTCAAATGCAGGAAGTTCTTCTTCCCTGGCTCAAAACCAGCATCAAGAATGGTTTTGTCACTATTCTGATCTATTGGAGTCTGCTAAAAAAGAGTAGAACAACAGAAAGAGCACTTTTTAAAACACATCTATATGAAATTAACAGATTCCATCCACGTACGTTGCTTGATGTGGTTGCTGATACATGAGAGTAAGACCACATGAAAATAAATAATTATCCAGTAAATAAAACACACATAATCAGCACTGAAAGAACTTGGGAACAGTTTAAGAAACATTACAGCCTAATGCAGTTAGCTAATCTTAACAGTTGGTTAATCTATTCAGAGTCAGACACTGGTCTGTAAGTTTCTTGTGAACATCACATTATCCAGTGTCCTCTACTGCACGCAGACACTTTTTCTTTAAAAGAAATAAAAGAAATCACTTTCAGCAGGCATAAACATGACCTGAAATAAACTAACGTCTATTTCTTAACAAATCTTAGAAAGTTTTCTAGGTGCCTCTACAGAAAAAAATATTAACTGAAATCAACACTGATTTACAATAAAGCATAGGAGTGATACTAATAATTTTTTTTTAAATATAATATATTCGAAAAGGTCGAAGAAATATCAGGGCCCACTACACAACGTGCTGCTGCTGAGAAAACATTTCTCAAACAAGACGACAGGAAACGGAGACTACTTATCATGGGTATTTTTATTAAACATACATACTGATAACAAAAACTAATATTGCATCTGAATGATCATATTAGTTTCTGTTTAATGATTAAACAGCTGTATCACTGAAGAGCACACTTTGAGATTAAAATTCAGCCAGATCAGCACAGTGGCATCAGCCTGCTGTGGTGCACCCACCACAAAACGTTACAGGAATTCGATGAGCAGCGTGCAGCTCAGCAGGAAATTTTCTATACTGTCTTTTCTATACTGTGAAGTGTTTGTTAGGCAGAAGAAGCAGAAGACACTGCTGGCATACCGTGTCAGTGACACCGTCTCCGTTGCCCCACATCAAATCAAAGGAGCCATTGACGTAGCCCACTTTGGCAGCCACGTCCTCAAAGAGCCGTTTGAGCGGGGTGGAAGCCGGCAGGTTCAGCGTCACACGCTCATTCACCGTCTTGGAGTTGGTGGTGTCCTGGATTATACACAGCACCCTGGGCTCCTCAGCAGCACATTCTGCCTGGAATGACAGCACACAACAATTCAGGAGCAGAACTAGGAACATTGAGGAGTTTAACTGAAAAATCAAAACAAGGCTTCACTGATAAAATGTAGTATACTTTTAAAACCTTAGGTTCCTAAAACTGGACCCTTTTAAAAGTATACTTTTAAAACCTTAGGTTCCTAAAACTGGATTTTATTTTCCAAAGTAAGCATGAGAAAATTAAGAATCTTTCAGTTTTGGAAAATCTATAAAAACAAGCTCCATTTTTATAGAACAAGAAGGAATTTGTATGCGTGTGGGGACAGAGAAACTGCTCAGGTTCCGCACAAAATTCCAGCCAGCGAGCGGATAGAAGACTGCTTCAAAATCTGGAACAGACTTCCAAGTCACCACTTCCAGCTCATATTTTGCTTTGACACAACCATAAATCCTGCTGAGGCAGAAATGCACCTTTTGTGACTTTCATGAATGCAACCCGGAAAAATTGCAAGCTTCCAAGCAACCTTGAAAGCTGATCACTAAACAAAAAGTTTCATAATCAAGCCATCAGCTTCCTACTAACTCCACTCCTGTCTGAGTTGCAGGATATATTCTTCTGCCTGAACAAAGAAAGAAAATTAGCACTGACAAATGCCTACTGGACAAATTAAAAAGAGTTTAAATAGAAACTCCAATGTATCTGAAATCAGAATAAATAATGACCTTGAATGAAAGTGGCAATGGAGTAATAATAAAAATTTCTGGACCCAGGTAAGTCAACAAAAATGGCATTTTTCCAACACTGAAAATTCAGGAAGTCAAAGATCTAAGCACAATCAATTAATTCTCTTAATTATCCATACTGTAGAACAAGAAGGAATTACTGCTATTTAAATACACATCTCTCAGGAAAGGATCAGGTAAGTGAAAGGAATTAGTCCTTCAGGAACTCAGCCTTTTCAAGCTGTAACACACAGAAGCATTAGTAATGCATTGTCAGAGTGCCCAAATCTCAGTCCATGGCTAAAGGCCACAGCACCCAAAAAGGCAAAAAACACATGCAGTGCTATCATGATTCTCCGTGGACAAGAACAACAAATGGCAATTATGTCCATGCTCAAGCTCTCAGCCACATCACAAGCAGCTTCTAGAGAATACAGAATTACAAAGATCTGAACACCTTCAGAATCCCCTGCATTTCCACACAACCAGCCTCACAACACAGATGAGCACCACCAAAATGGTACAGCCCCTTTTGAGAGCTCTTACATCACCAAACCCTTGGAAAAGGAACACGGACATTCCAGCTGATGCTGCATGCTTTCATTATAGGGAATTGCAAGATGTGCTGGCAGTGTTCACACAAGGATAGAATAAAATGCTAGCTGACTGCAGCATCTATTCCTATCAGTGTCACAAAAAAAGTTGTTAGAGGAAGGCAAATAAAACCACCCTCGATCCAATCTGTATGACGTTAGTTTGCTTTTGACTGCGATTTCTTTTAAGACTTGGGAGTCCAATTTCTTTATGTTTATCAAGTGAAATATCCTGTGTGGAAGCCTTCATTAACTGCATGCTCAAAAAGATTCAAAGCACTATTTGCAGCAAATCTGGAACACTTCATATATTTAATCTTTATGGGAGAATTTTACATTTAGGAACTACTTTCCAAGAAGACATACAAAACTATTCCTGAAACATTAACCACACATTAAAAAGAAAACACAATTTGGAAGTCAAAGTAATTTTGACATATTATATCCTCACTTTCATCTACAGCACCCAGAGACAAACAGGGCTGTACTTAGGTAGACTAAAAATAAATATCACCAGTGATTACTTCTCCTGGGCTCTTTCCTTAAAATTTCTCAGCACAACATCCTTTTCCTGGTTTTGGTGGTGGTTTTTTTTTTTTTTCCCTTTTTTGCTGAAGAAGCAAGTTCTCTCTTTCACTATGTGGTTAGGAAAGAGAAAGCAAAACTTGTTCAGTGGTCTTTCTTCTTCTTCTTTTTTTAATTTAAGAAGGTGAGCAGCATCTAAGACCCAACGAACCTGTAAGATCAACCTATATATTTATATGCAGGTCCCTCAGCAATGGTAAAGACTGGCTCCGGGTGGGAGCCCACCCTCCTCTATAGAACACTGCAGGGAGGTTAAGAGGCACTTGCTACTATTCATACAGGTTCACCTTGGAAAGCAGAAGTTAATTTGGATTTAATTATCCCCACACTGATTTTGCACTGATGCTGTAGCTTGATGGGCTACTGTGCATGATGACCTCACGAGCAGTTCTCCACTGGAGACTCAATTCCTTGTGCTACTTGCCTTTACTGATATATATATGTATATATGTACATATATACACATATATAATACTCTCCTCCTCCCTGCAGGAGTTCCCTGGAAAGTCAACTCCTCCCACTCACACTTACCCTGCTACCCTGCATGGTGAAGCAGTTGTGCCTTGCATTAGAGCTGCTACTGAAAATAATTAGGCACACGGTATCTGAGGGATGGAAATAACATTAAGGGAACAAACAATAGACGATTACAGAAGATTTGCTCGTTGGGTTGCTGGATGTTGCACGTCACACAAATCCTCTCCTCCTTGCTCACAGATGCAATTCTGACAGACTGAACTGGTTTAACTCAGGGTCAGTACAGCAAAGGGTATTCAGCCTTCATTCATTCACACTGCCACCGTTTCACGTTGTTAGTAGTAAACAGATAAAACAAAAATAACCTCAGCCCAACTCTACTCATGGAGAGCACTCACACACCAGCTGAACTAGGAGACAACAATGCAACACCTTGTCTGGGGCTACTTTACTACAGAAATAGTGTGAACACCAAGACTGGCCAGTGATAGATCCCTCAGCTATTCTGACAGGCTGATATCAAACCCAGCCCACAACGGGAACACAGAAATTAACTTTAACCATTACATAATCTAATACATTATGAGAGTAAAACAATTCTTTTTTTTAATACAGAGACACAGAGAGCCAAAGCCTCACACACCAGTGTAAAAGCATATAAACACATACTCAGTTTGAAGCTACCATTAAGACTGAATTTAATACATACATCATCTTTGGATTCAAGAACATGCACAAAGACTGTAATATCAATAGCTCATGCTCATGTTAAAATAAACACAAGCTACAGCATCATGCTGCTATTATGTTTCTTGGTTATCATTTTATAAAGTTGATTTCATCTGTCTACCTGTGAAAATTTCTTCTTCATTTCAGCAAAGATACTCTGTCTGCAACTCCAAAACACATCCTATAGTATATGAAAATAAAATTAACAAGTCATAATAATTGAAAGTTGTAAATTTACTTTTATTTTATATAAAGCCAGCTTAACAGTATAAAAAAATCATTATTGAGTTTGGAAACATCATTCACAGAATAAATCAAGAAGGAATAGCCTATTTTAATATTTAAATTATCATAGGAACAGCGTTACAGATGTCAGTTGAGTTGTAATACACAGACTACATTTCATAAATTAAGAAGTGAAGGGCTAAGAAAATGTAAATAACAATTCAAGATACAAATTCATACTAACACTTTCCTCGATTGTCTTTATAACATGCCACAGACATAGGTAAATATTTTACCTCAAATGGTTCAAGGGTAGGATTAGCATATAACCCTGTAGTTCAGTTTATTATTGTATTCATAAATTATGAAGCTGTCCAGTTTCATATGAAACTGTTCTTTCATGCCTGAGTTATTTCCTGTAGGGAAGTTTTATTAATATGGGCCCATTCTGAAGTATGCAGCTGAAGGCAGTAAAGAGATGAAGCTACTGACTTTATTCCTACCACTCTTAAAGAAAGCCTGCCTTGGTATCTCTGATACATCATCAAAAATTCAACAACAAACATTAACTGCACAAAACTCTTTTCTGACTAAACATCAAATTAACCGCTTTCTGAAGCCCAAGTGGTCTATTTCATAATTTTCCAGAAAGGAAAACCAGGAAGAAGTGAGAATGAAGATGCTCATAACGTCATTGCTCTCCAAATTCCTTCAACTGCGCCCTCAGTACTAAGATTATTAAAACAAAAACCACTGACACGATCTTTACTGACATGCCCTATTTGCCCCACCAAACAACATACAAAAGTAGCCCAAATTAGACTACTGCATTTAATTTCTCAGCAGGATGACACATAAGGCAAGTTTTCTTCATGTACCAAGAACTGAAGATCCAGTTGGAAGTTTTAATATGACAAGATTGTATCTAGCAGTTTCCTTTACACACCAGTCTGTAATTTCAGATTTCAGGGATTTCAGATTTAAATCACACAATTTAAATGTTTTGCTACTTATTGGTTTTACCTGCTCTTAATTAAAAGTCATGCACATTTTGTTAAAATGATCCAAAGGTTAATGGAGTCCCAAAACCACAAATTCTGAAACTGCTGATTTGTAATGTTATCATTGCTACCAAATACATTGCCCTGTAGCAAACACTTAACTAAGACTTCCAATTTTCCTCCTAGTCAGGGACTCTTAAGAACCCTGACTTTAGCCTCCCCAGAGACAGGCAAGCTAAGTCTGGTTACACAGAGGGGCACATGTAATTTTGTAGTGTGCTATTTGACTTGGTGCACACAGTAGGGGGTGGAAGGGGAGGACAGGTTCCAGGTATCACCTGCACAGAACTATCTACAGGTTGCTTCTTTCATAAAAATATTCCTGTGCTGAAGAAAGAACAAGAAAAAAAAATTGATTTTTTCAGTTAAGGTCTGGTGGAAGATTTTCAAGCGCTACTTCACTAAACAAATTCTGTAACAGATCAAACAAATCAGATTTACAAATTATACTATTTATGTGATGTTTAGAAATTTTAGAAATAATTGAGAGCTTCTCTGATGAGACAAATCACAAAACCATTTAGATTGGAAAAGACTTCCAAGATCACCAAGTCCAACCTTTAGTGACCATTACCATGTCAAGTAGACCATGGCACCAAGTGCCACATCCAGTTATT